>OZ014550.1:33569146-34169146 GCA_963966155.1 Clivina fossor
AAAGATAAATACATGAATCTACAGCAGTAATACAAATAAAATTATTAATTTACTTTTGTATTATTTTACAAAAATCCAAAAAATAGTAATTCTTTACTGTAATAATTGAAACATGACGTCATTACGCGTGTTTGAATTTGAAAGTCCCGGCAGAGAAAACGTCTTTAGTTTCTTGAACAAACAAACAAGATCCAATAAACGTTGTGAGTAAAACAATGAAGGAAAGAAGTCCCTATCTCTCCCTGACCTCTAAATCGACGACGGCCACCTGTCTGCATTTCGTGACCCACATTTGGGTCAACAACTTTTCTTCCGCAAGTTGCTTCGCGTCGGTGTCGGTAAGACAGAAAACTTTTTTCAACACTACGATACCACAACGTGCGGCGCGCTGCTGCGCTAATAAAAATCAAATCCTGTTTCTTTAACTCTCGGTGAAAACCACAAACACGAAATAAAACTATTTTCTTTTCTCGCTTCGGTGAAACGGATTAAAAGTCCAAGTTGGTGTTGGAAACTTTCACTTGTTTTAAAATCGGGTGCTTGACCCCATCGCCATGTGGCTAACCGGATATTGTCACGAAAGTCAATTGTATTTTCTTTCTTCTTCGTTATTTCGATTGGTGTGAAGCATTGTTTAATTGATTAGAAAAGATGGTGCAATATATTGAAATTTGATTATGTGAAAGAATTTATTATTATTATAACTTTTATCAGTTTTAATTATGATACAGATTCTTTTTTGAGAAAGTTGGACAGGTTTTGTAATATTTCATGAATTATTGTTGTAAGGTATATATTATACATGAAGTGAGTTTTAAAAGATTGTCTGACGAATTATATTATTATAATTTACAAATTAGTGATGTCATATGATTAATTTTTCTCTGTATTCAAATCAAATTCTTATTAGATGAAATATTTAATATAAAAATAAATGATAATTTTGTAGTATGTCGTATATTTATATATTTCTATTCGTTGATTTCTATAAAATTTTACGTAATTTATCTATTTTTGAAGTAAAAATTTAATTTCAACTATGTATGTAGATAAAATAATAATGTTATTCGAAATGTCATCTAATTAAATCATCTAAAATTCAGTCATCTAATTCTATTTAGATGATAAAACTATTTAATTAACTTTGGATAATACAACAACCTAGAAAAATATCTAGTTATATTAAAACAATATACTGGAAGTAACTGTTTGCTCTTACATTAGATGTTTCATCAAATATAATTAAATGGCTGAAAGTCATCTAAATTTTATTTTTATTTTTTAGATAAAATAACTAAAATATTGGAAAAATAATATAACGATTTTTTTGACTAAAAATCTGTTCGTGTATAACTTGCCATTCACGAAACAGATTTTGATGAAAGTTTTATTAATAATTGAGTCGTTTTCGAGGAAAGGACAATGCAGCGTGAGCCACAGGGGAATGCTGTAAACGATGAAATTGATCAAAGACTCTGTTCGCTTATAACTTGATAGCCACAGAACAAATTTTGATGATGATTTTTATTAAGATTTCGGTCGTTTTTCAAGAAAAGTTTTACTACGAGACAATACAGTTTGAGTCACAGGCGAACGTTCTAAACGATAAAAATTTACCAAAAACTGGGATTAAATTAAAATAGATTTAAAGTAGTGAAGTAGTGAACTTAAACTAAAAACAGCACCGAAATTTACTCAATAAATGTAATATCGTTGAACGTTGATTCATGTGCCGTTTTCAAAACAGTGATTGGAAAAACAATTATAAAAAGAGTTAAAATAAGAAAAAGCTGTGATAATTATAAAGAATACTACCTAGACTACATACAGTATATTAACTTTATGTAACATATTCTTTTTATTTTATTATTTATTTGAATAGTTCTAGATGAAATTAGAGTTTCCCGATAACTTTAAATATCTATATGCAGAACGTCCAACAACAGTTAAAATTCGTTTCAAGACTCAATGGCTGGTATTACAAACTCGATTTTAAATCCGGTTTGAACTAATAACGATTTCAGGACAATACAACTGTCACAAGACCTGGACTAAACAAAGAACTAAAACACACAAAAATAGATCTTGCAGTAGGTACCAGTCAATTCGAACTAGTCGAGTTGTCCTCCGTGATAACCAGGTAAAGATTTTTCGTGACCGATTTGTTCTGTTCCCCTGGCATGTTCGAGTTGTCCCAGTGCAGCGCTGAAAACCGCGCATGGCCGAGTTGTCCGCCAAACTTTCAAATTTTGTCTAAAGTGGAAAAGGTAAAATCTCTTCATACGTGCATGTGTATCTGTTCTCAAAAACTATAGTTTGAATACTTTCCACTATAAATTAGATACTTTGCACTTTGTACAACCTAAACTTTAATTTGAATAATTTGAACTATAAATTTGATACATTCCACTATAAACGCCACGAAACCCTATCATCTGCGCCACTGTTGGCTTAGGGAAGGTTATGTTAGGTTTAGGTTGTTTAGTTATGTTATTATTCAAAATAGGCGCTTATCTCATTGTCGCAAATGATAGGTATCCACCTCAGGCAAAATTTGAAAGTTTCGGAGACAACTCGGCCATGCGCGGTTTTCAGCGCTGGAGATAATTCGGATATGACCTTTTTTCGTCCCAGGTACAATTTCAAATTTTCGGCGACAATTCGACCCTGTCCAGTTAATTATATTATTTTATTAAAAAATACAGGCTACACGTCAGACAATTTTTATCTCTAGTAACATCACAAATTGTTAGTTAGAAATTAGAGTTATACTTACAAAGTATATATACTGCTTAGCTTGAATCGCATAAAGTTAATTTTAAAAAAAGATCTTATTTATAGATTTAATATTTATTTTCAAATTGCTAAATAATTGTCATAGATACAAATAAAAAAAAAAACATGAATTTATATATCCCCGTAGCTTAGATAAATAGATTCACCAAGTCTTACAAGAATTGATGTAAGTAATATCTCAAATGAAGCATATACTTTCACAAATCATCAGGAGTTCTTTGAATGTATATTGAGCTTATATCGGAAACCCGGAAAACAACTTCCTGTTTTAATTTCATATCTACACTACGTTACTATGTACTATCCGCAGTACATATTCGGAAGTATCACTTTTAGATCAACGTTTGTATTCATTATAACATAAGAGTGAAATAAAAATATTTTGGCAAACAGTATAAGATTTCATAACATAAATAAATTTATAAACAAGCAAAAATATTAATACTAATGTCAATAATAACAGACAAATATATGTGTCCTATTTCTTTGACCATCAAAACAAATGAAATAAATCAACAGAATATCAAAAAAAACAAACTTATATAAACATAAATACTTAAATGCATATGAAGAAAATGAAGTATGTGTGTATCTTACATAGAAACAAATACAGAAACATATATTTCATAGACACTCGTGTGTGTTATTCAAGGCGCCAGATTAGTTAGACAAACGGCCGCTGCGTCGCCAACAGTTACCATTGCTGATAAAGAAACCACAAGCAAACCATAATATGATCTACTAGGCAAACCGCTGACAACATAAGAGGTATTATATTCCAGATTCTATCATAAAAATGTCAGCTTCCTTTAAAGTGTTGCTAATACGTTTACAGATAGTTTGAGGTTAATGTTTGTTTCACACTTATTCTGCACTATATTATCACGGAAATAATTTTGTCGTAGATACAAATATCTGATGTCATTAAATTTTTAATATTGCTTAATAGAATTTTTAAGTTCATATAATAATATAAATTTGTCTATACACCTTATATAGATTGGCTGAATGAAAGAGCTGTAATTTTGGTTGAACCCCGCCATTGCCCATTGTCAATAAGATTTATTTATTTGTGGAGAATCAAATTCATACAACGTACCTTACAGTTGTGATTAGATACGTGTAATACATTAATGGGAAAAATATCATTTAAATATATAGATAAATATTAGACAAAAAGAATAAAAAAGACAGTTAATTTCTGCCGCGCATGTCCTTTAGGACATAAATACAGAATACAGTTACACTATATTGTAATTAAATATGAATTTAAAAATATGACTTTTTAGCTGAGCTAAAGTCTGATTCGACACTTCTTTATTTATCTCAAAATTAGTTTTGTTTTGATTCGTAATACTATTAGTTGTAAACTGCCCTATCTACTAATTTGTGAAAACAAAAAAAATATGTTAAAAAACATTAATAATTTATATTGAAATTATATATTGAATTTATATTATAATGAAATTTGTGCATTTGTGTTATTTTTTCATAAATTAAGAGGTAGTTTGGTTCAGAATCACTAGCTCTGCGCTAAAATATAATACAAATTTTATAATACGAAAAAACCTATGATAGAAATGATAACAATTCTCTTATTTTGAAAGACACAGAATGAACAAATTTTGGAGCTTCTCCATGCAAATACACTCTTTGCAATACAACCCCACCTTCATACTGAAGTAGAGATAATCGACTATTCACTTAATTTAATTAAAAACATTATTTTTTATATGAATTTTAATTATTCGTTTCGACATATTTTTTCATAATTTTTATAGTGCTTGACTGCTTTATAAAATATAATTAAATTTAATGCACAAAATTAAAATTACAATTACAGTTGTATTATGTAAAAAAATCTTAAAATTAACAAAACATTATAAGAAAAACTCTAGAATATATTAAAGTGTTCACTATATTATTTAACTTATTGTTTCAAGTCTTTACAAAAATCACAGAATCTTTGTTTTAATATGTTGCGTTGTAAAATTTACTAGTATTATTACGAAACAGATCTTTTTAATAACATTAACTATAGTTTGTATAACTATGACCCAAGCAATTCGAATTATTTATTATAAAATATAAACCTCGAATAAAAACTATTTGATTCAAAAGTAATTTCAAATAAATATGCACTAAAATACATGTTCCACTTATAAATTACAAAAACTAAAATACAATTGTTTTTCCAAGTATAACTCCAACAATTATCATAATTTCTAAAGTTTAAAGTTCAACTATACACTCTTAAATATCTTTATAACAAATAAAATTCCTATATTTACTACCTTGAACGAAGTATAAAATAAAAATATGCATATTAAAAATACAATTATAGATCAGAAATAGCAAAAATATCATAAATTCCATAATTGAATTGACTGGATGATAAATTTTCATTCAATAAACAAGTTTAATAGTGTTTTTCACGTACTAAAAATTTAAAATAAATAAAACAACTAATGTACGTATTAAAAGTTCCAGTAGCAGCAACCCATTCCGAATGTTTCTATTATATCAAAACAAATATTCGACATTTTATATTTACGATCGATATTAAAGCTAGTAATAAAATTATAATAAGTTTCTATTTCTCAGCGAATGAGTTACATTCAAATTTATCTAAACCCCTGTAACCAGACACATTTTCATTCGGAAACTTGGCAAACTACAAAAAACACACTACCAAAATGAAATAATTAGAAAAAAATTGAAAAATTACAGAAAAAATGTTGTTGCAAAAGTAGCTGTAAGGCAATTAAGATAATTCGGCCATTTTAAACAAAAGTCTGATGAAAAGTTTGATAAAAAGAAGATAAAAAGTATATATATATATATATATATATATATATATATATATATATATATATGCGATATTGAAGATGTATGTACAAATGATAAAAATAAAAAACATGTATAAAAAAATGAAAGGCAATTTGCGCATATGTATTTATTAAATAGTTTGGAACATTTTGTGAGATATATTTTATTTAATATTATTTTTTGTCAATCGAAACTTCTCGTCTGTACCCTAGTACTTAAAATGAATGCGACAGATGTAGGCTAAATTCATTTGTTTGCATTTATAGTTTATCGTCACTTGTCGAACTCTATTGTTTGGCCTGTTGTATTTTTCGAATACGAACAAATTTTTGATTTTCCTATCGAATCGAAGCACTGTGCTCCTGTAAACAGGTAGATACATTGACTGATACTATATATATATATAGCTTAGATTTTATAAAACCAAAAGCTACTCAAAAACCGAGCTTGTAGTAGCAGCCATTAGTAACAAAAATAAAAATTAGAAAGAGAGTAGTCCAGTGCAGAAGAAATATCCTATACCACCATGGAAACATTATTTTCATGACAATCTAATAAAATATATTTTTGAAAAGTGTTATTTGTAGGATCCATATCTTTTTGAACGAGTAAAGCTCGATCTTCCTGATATTTATTTCTGTTGTTATATAACATCATGTCATCCAAAAGTTTTGTGACCGGGTTATCTGCCGTCTGCCGAATATTGCAAATTACACTTTTTAAGTCTAGAGAAATTTAAAACGAATTTTACGTGTGTTATATCGGCACCCGGCACCTATGTGCAAGCCGAGGTTATTTCGAAATAATTTTCAGTTTTCTATTCATAAAATGTAATAAACTTTCTTGGCGTAACAGCTGAGCAATCAATGCCTTAACAGATGTAATTCGCTTTATATCACGAATTCGTTTTATAACTGAACGCGAAACGAATATATGGTAAGCTAGAACTTATAAACGATGAAAATAAAATAGAAAATAACTACGGATATCGAAAGACAAATATAGATTTTCTATGTTTTCAGGCATCAATCACACTTATAATGCAATGCAATGCCAATACCAACTTGAATCTTAAAATTGCTTAGCGACAAATTCATTTCGATAAGTAGGTAACTCCAAGAAGTAATATAATACAACAAATATCGTAAAGATTATCAATTGTCTTGGAATGTTGTCGTAATCATTGTTTACATTCCGATTTTCTTATATGCATTGATCAATTTTATAGCGTATGTCAAATTATGTTAGATATGCAGAAGGTCAGTGATAAAAACAGTAACAATCTAAAATTTTCTCTGATTCATTTATTTTACTTAGAATTTAAAATTTTTAAATTAATTCGAAATAAAACCAATCTTCTTCCTAAATTAATTAATTAATTTCATTCTTAATATTTAATAGTCAATATGACAGATACACTTCATTATAATATGATATGAATACGACCATATGTGTTGAGAAATATTTCAAAGTTTATAAGTTTAAAAACAAAAAGCACTTTTCGGTGTGAATTGAATAAAATTTCAAAATATATTCGATTTGACAATTGCACACGATATGCCGTCAACAGCACAATATCCTACCAATAGATTTACTTTATAAGTTTTATAATTTACGACTGTCTGTGTAAAGTTTTAAATAGTTGTGAATTAGGTACAATTTCATAACTCACGTTTGTGAGTTATAAACAGTATAAATTAATACAATATAGGAAATACATATATTATACTCGTATTATTAAACAGAAGTAGAAAAAATAATAAAAGAATAATTACAAACATTTTTTACAAATAAATTTTTTCAATATCTTTTGTTGATCAAAACAAAATAATATCGGTCTTTCTATAGAAATTCAATAACTTTGAAAATAAGAAGCTGCTTATTTGAACTCCCGATACAATATCTGAACTCTACTAATTTCTATATTGTATTTAGTCAGTAAAACAAAACTCATACGTGCTATATTTTTTTTATATAAAAAAATTCCATTACTAATAACAAATGCTCTGTATAAAAATTAAATTTTTTTAAAACATTTCACAGAAAGTAAATGAAAACTTCTACGAAATTATCAAAACAAAATCTATATTTTAAACGTATTTAATAGAAACAAATCTGTAATAACAAAGTTATATTACTCTTCCGATAAGTTTCGATAGAGCAAAGTTAAAAAATAATCGTAATAAAAAATTATCAAAATGATTCACATTTATTTATTTATTCAAGACAAAATATATGCATTCCACAGCACAGCCAACTAACTTCACAAAACCTACTGACCCAAATATTCCCGCGAATTCATAACAGTATAAATAAGAATTTTTTAATGTACGATATGTGCAACATAACCTGCTTATGTTTTGGAATGTACATACGTATGTGTAGATAAAAGATTTATTAATTTCATTCAGATTCATATTCTAAATATATTTCCAGATATATTGCTAATATTTTTTTTATTTCCACTGATATATGTATGTTTCATTTATAATTCTTAGTAGCACAGTTTTAAAGCACCTAAAATTTATTATGAAAATTTAAATTTCAAATCGTTTAATCTAAATATTATTTTATGACTACATGTTAAAGATAAAATTAGTTTTGTTATAAGATAAATTTATAGTAATAATAAATAAATTTTTACGTAAATTTTGAATTAAGTAAACTTATAAACGCATCTGCTAAATTTTATAGAATTTCATATTACTTACCTGTAACAAAATGAAATTATTGCTAATTAATTACAACTGTAATAAATATTTACAGATTATCTAAAACATAGATTTTCAAACTTATTTGAGCTATTGTCCAATTATGAATAAAATAAATGTCCAATCCCCCCACCCCCACCACCCTGTGCTATAGAGAAAATAATTGCGCGTTACGCGTTATTTTTATTTTACCCCCGGAATCTTCATAGCCTATCAGTTCATCATTGCCCACCACGGATCTTAAGTTGCCCACAAGGGAATGATATTGCCCACTTTGAAAATATACAAATATTTTTATATAATATGTATGTTAGGTAGATATGTTGATAACAAATTATAACTTGGTTGTGTGATTATTAAATAAACTAATAGTTAAATATAATTTTGTACATAAATGTAAATTTTATTTAAAAAATTTTATTATTATTATTTTACCTGATAGAAATTTAGATTCTTGAACCTAAATAATTTCTCTTATTGAACCTATACCTGAAACCGAACCGTAATCAACATATTGAACCTAAATCTGAACCTGAACTTATTTAAATTCGGATTCTGGTCACATTTTTTGCACATCTCAGATATGCCATTACCGTCCAAAAATTGTTAAAAGTCACTAAATAATTAAAAAAAAAAAATATGTTGTCAATATTTTAAAATTCTAAATTCTTTAAAACACAATAATAAAATTCTGTTAGATGTATAGTTACTTTTTATTTATTTACCTAGAAAATGTACAGTTAAAGTGAAATATCTGCAACTTTTGCGTTTTACCGTATCAATTAAATAAATGAGAATTTCATACAGCCAAATAATAATATGTACAAGTAAAAAATAAATAAACTCGATTTGCTTTAGCTGACATAACAAATATTTTTGCATAAAGAAAGATGTGAAGGTTTTTAGCGAAATACCAGTCTAAATTGACTAATTAAAGCTTCAATAGAAACTCGCTAATTGCCCGATTAAAATTAATAGACGACTGTTAATACCGACACATGATCATAAATATCACTTGTCTTATTACCACTTTGACTGCAAGGAAAACATTTTGAAAAATTAAAAAACTTAATTTGAATTTTATTTTGACATTTTATGTCTTATATGTGGATAAAAAGATAAAATACATAAAACATTTTGAGACAATTTGGAATTGTCTAGATACTAGATACTAGATAAATTTATTCATTGATAGATACAGAATGTCAAGCCATAAACAAATAAAATGTATATATATATATATATATATATATATATATATATATATAGTATATATATATATATACCTACTGAAAACAGCACTCAAGAGTGTTGATCAACTAATAATTAATAATTAAAAATTAAAATAAAATAATTCAAAATATGAAATACATGTTCAATATATGAAAATTACAAAAGAATCCGTTGACAGTTTCAAAACAACCAAACAAACTCTTTCCCGTCTCGGTACACAATGCATGCATCAATCTCTGATTTCATATGATCGGACATATATTATATATATATATATATATATATATATATATATATATATAAATCAATTTATTAGTTTCTATAGACAAGATAATAACCAACAAAATTTGAAATAAATTTCGAAAAATTTATATGACTAAAATTTAATATTAAAAATTTCCGATCCAATATTACATAAGTAATAAATATATATATATATATATATATATAGTATATATATATATATATATATATATATATATGACGTATCTAATGCGTCTAACTTTATTTCAAATATATTTCTAAGTTCAAAAAACAAAAATTTATTAAGTTGGAATTCTAAAAATAATTTATTTATTATATTTTCCAGTTAACAGTTAACACGTGTTATAATTTGGAAAACTTTTATTACTTGTAAATAATAATCTCAAAACAGTATTATATATATATATATATATATATATATATATATATATATATATATTATTTTATTTATAATTACATAAAATAAGTTTTCTTGTCTGGATAATATACATTATAATTACAAATTATGAAGTATAATTGAATTGAACCATTTTGAAATATACCGGTTTTTAAAGCTTTTACTGTAGGTATATTTAATAATAATTAAGACCTGATTACTTGCAAACGCAAGCCTAATTAAATTTGTAGTTAATAATGCCTTTAGAAACAAATTTTAATTAAAATAAAATTTCTATAAATTTACAACCTCGTTGACAATATTAATTATATATTGTAAGTCAATTAAGTAAAATATAAAATTAAATACTGCGTCTAAAAATAATGTTTTTCTGTTGACGATAAACACGTGTTATATCTTGTACAGCTCTGATCACACCAGAAGAAAATATCGTCAAAACCCTAGTGTCTAGTTAGTAACCAAACACCCAGTATATGTGAATGTTGACAACCTATTAATGTTTATGTAACCAGACATTGGGAGACAGACGTATTTTCCCTACAGTAAATAGGTAGCATATGACAGAGATAAACAGCAAATAAAGGGTTCAAATGAAGCATTAGCGTCTCATGCATAAAAATAATATTATTAAATTTTAATTTGTTTTGAAATTTATTTAGAATTTAAATGTAAAAATTCATACATACATAAAAAAGGATGTGGCACAAACTTTTTCCACTATTCCAAATTAGTTTTCTCCAAACATTTCTATCTAAACAAGCAACCTCAGCTTCATTCACATTCATGATAACTCTCTTCTATTCCTATTACTTGAAAATTTTCGCTGACTCAAGCCACTCTCTTAATCATATACCACCTCTATCTAGTCATCGGACGTCCACGTGCAAACGTATACCATCAAAATCATTCACAAATATATATTTTTAACGAAACGATCATTAGATATTCATCTTAACTGACTAATACCAACTTTTGGATCAACATTTCTAGTTACATCACATACACCACATTTTTTCCTTTTATGCATTGTATATAACTCAAACGGGCTTCTTTGGAAACATTTACGTTTCTAACAAAAGTACCCAAAGCACTCGAAACCTTACAACCAGCATTAACATTCCTTTCAATCTTACAACCAAAGCGATCATCCTTAGACAATAAACTACCCAAATACATAAATTCATCAACCTGCTTTTTATTATTTTAACAAATAATTTACAGGAAGCACTCAGAAGACTAATCAGTTTTAAAACAGTAAAATCACTTGAATTGCCTTTACCTTTAAATAAAGGACAAATGACAGCTTGTTTCCAGTCATCTGGAACCACACAACACTTTAAGCATAAACGAAATATAAAAGTGAAATAACAACACTTTTATCAAGCAAAAAAATGGGCTAAGGTCCGTCTTAGATGATCATTATTTGTAATCTGAGCTAATGGCCATAGCAGTCGATGCCCTCTAATGCAAATAATAAAAAAAAAATTATTTCTAAACAAATATTTATGAATGCTAAGTAAACGAATAACATTGTTGAACGTTCTGTGATAACTATGTATATCTTGTTTTCTTGTACGTAACAACGCTTAGTGAACAGAATCAATAAATAATATTTGTTCACAAATTATGACCATCTATCTAAGACAAACTTATGTCATTCTGCTTTGTTACACATTCTTGCATTTTCCTAAACCATGCATTCTGATTCTACAATGTTAAAATGAACCAATTTTATATTTATTTGACAGATCTATTTTTTAAATATATTTCAAATCTATTTATGTATTGAGTTTATATATAATTATTAAATTAAAACTCATTTTCCAATAAAAACATATTTATAACTAATTTGTATAACTATTGCTTATTGAAAATAATATTCAAATGAATAGAGAGATATGTATATTTGAAAATGCACGTTTTAGCATATTTTATTATATTAAAATAGCAAAATTATATTCATGTGATAGACATGCATTTCTAGGTCAATTTAATATGCAATTCAAATAACTTTTTCAACAATACGAAACTATTTTACAAATTAAAACAATTGCAAATTTTAATCGTTTCTTTATCATAATTTTGTATAAAATAAACAAAATTTTATACAATGCACAAATATTTAAAGTCATGGAAATATACACACATAACATTCAATATTATAAATTCTGATTAAAATACAAGAAGAGAAACATAGGTATCTGCGCCACTGATATAACCTAAATAAATATCTTCATTTATCATCTGAAAAACACATCAAATACGAAATAAAAATATTTTAGAAACCAAATACTGGTACGTGATTGGTCCCTTGTATAATTTTTTTTTTCATTTTAAATTAAACAAGATTAGAAGCATATGAGTAAACCCATGAATAGACAGACCACTTTGACATTATCAGATAAAGGCTAAGATAATAAAAAATAATTTTTTAATATTTTTCAACACTGTTCAAAAGAAAATTATGTAATTATTATCGATACTAGAAGAATCTATCCGGAAAATTTAATTAAAATCGGATAAACAGTAAAACCAATATAAAATATTAAAAATATTAATATATTTCCGAAATTTAGCAACACCGCACTGTAATTTTTATAAATACTAAATAACTATTTTCCGAAAATTGAATTAAATTCTGATAAATAATATAGCCTCAATAATTTTTTTTCTGAAAGTTGGCAACACTGTACAATAATAAAATAATGTTAATTTTTAGGCACTAAGTGAATCTCTTATGAAAATTTGATTAATATAGAATAAATAGTAAAACCAAAATAAAATTTTAAAAACTCTAGTAATTTTTTTCTCGGAAAGCTGGCAACAGAGTACAATAGTAGAATTATATAATGTTTTTGGTCTATGAGAATTTTAGATAAATAATAAAGCCAAAATAAAACTTTAAAAAATTTTTAATCTTTAATTTTACTATTTTTATATGGGCACTAAGAAAAACTTGTGTGAAAATTTAATTAATCCCGAATACAAAAATGTAGCCATATTTTATTCATTTTAGTAAATTTTTCCTCAGACAGTTGATGATACTAAAAAACAAATAAAACCACGTGCTTATCTTGGGCATTAATAGAATCTACCCTGAAAATTTGGTTCAAATCGCATGAATGATCTGCAATCACAAAATTTGAGCGACTGAATCTGTTTGTGAATCTGATCCGCACATTCTCAAAAAAACCAAGTTCAGATTAGTCATCTAAAGACAATATGAGAGATATACACATCCACATATATATATATATATATATATATATATATATATATATATATATATTTGGGTGGTCCAAAAAAAAATTATTTTTTTATTATTTTTTACGGACCCCCTAAAAAAGAACTTTATTAAAATAGAAATTTTTTGAGAAAAGTTTGGTCAAAAAATATTGATATTACCCCGTGCCCCACTCAAGTTGAAATTTAAATGGAGTTTAACATAGGTTTTGGACAGTGTCATATATGGCGCGTTATAACTGCCTTAATCAAAAATAGTACTTTGTAGCCCAAGCTACGAAAATGGTATATTTCATGCCGAAAGAAAAAATATTTATTCGAGGCCTTTAGGCCGAGATTAAATATTTCTTGAGGCATGAAATATCATTTTCGTAGCGTGTGTTACACAATGTTTTTTATCGTACATTAAAATAAAAAGCATGTTTTAAACTATAAATTAACCAATAAATTTCAAATAATGTAAATATGTACGTTTGACAGATAAAACAATATGGTTACTGCTGTGCATAACTAGGCCAAGTCACATAGCTCAATTATGATTTGTGTTTACAATAATAAAAATAAAATTAATAGCAATAACAATATTAATAATAATAACAATAATAATAAATATATTTTCATTGTTATATACAATTTCAAGTATGTGTAAATGTTTTAACATATGTATGATCACACTGCCACCTATTGATGAATGTCATGCATTTTTTTCGCTCCTAGCCATGAAAAGTACTGTTTTCGCTCCTAGCCGTGAAAGGTACTGTTTTCGCTCCTCAAAAGTGTCACGAAAATTTCATTTTCGAACAATGTAGGATAAAAAATATTTTTTTTACTCACCACCTAAAAAAACTTCATTAAAAAAAATTTTTTTAGCCAAGTTTTGTCAAAATATATTGATATTAATCCGTGCCCCCTCAAATGTAGTTTAACAATGCATATAAAAAATCAAGCGCGTGTTCTAGCTTGGTGCATTATTTTCTGTGAAATCGGCGTAGTAAGGATGCGCCATCGTTCACTTGCTTTTTGTCTGTCAGCAGTGAGGTTACAGTATTCAGTGGATGAGTTTTAAAGTGTATCCACAAAACATAAACAGACAAACTCATTCAATACAAACTTGAAAGTTATGCGAAAATGTTTTTAAATGTAATGTACGCAATATTTTAGGTATAAATTCCCTTGAAACATAATACAATACAATAGGTTTATAAGAAATAGATAAACTATACTATTTTTAACTGACAATAATTTTTGTAGCTGAATTTTGTCGTTTTTTTATTTATTTATATATTTTTATTATATAATTTTGTTTTTTTTTTTTTTTTTGTTAATTACGATTTATTTATTATCGTAATAAAAATTTGTTTCTATAAAATCATAAACTCGCGATCAAGTTCGTGCATTGATAGATCAGTATAAAAATTATGAATGTTTGTTCATGTTCGACAAACTTCAATAAAAATTCAAATTGTATATTTGGAAACGTAAAAAAAAGCTGTATGATAAAGGATCTTCAACACGAAATTCTTTATTTAACAGATTAAGAACACTTCTTCCTTCTGCCCGTCTTTTTAACCAGTTACATACATACCGTGTGTTGACCGCGTCCCCGAAACATAGGACTTTACCATGTAAAATCATACTTTCTTAATTTCCTGCTTCCCTAATTATTTTAGGTAAAAAAGCTTCAAATAAGAATTGTAGAGCATAAAATTCTACATCCGAATCAATAACAGAATTAATTTTACATGCCCTATAACAGCAGAAATTAATATGAAAATATTAAAAATTAGCTCAAAAATCGGGTTAGCCTTGGAAATGAAACAAAATTGTAAACAAAAGATTGACGATTTATCTGTCAGAAGAATATTATTTTTCTTGTTTCATGAGTTTATTGCCAGTAATTATTTATTAGTGTTCAATTTATAAAGTTAATTATTAGAAAAAATGGTGGACAAAATTCTAAAATGTTTTTTAGAATTTTTAATCATTTTTCCTACTAAATTTTTTCAGATTTTTTTGAGCAAATTTTGAAAAAAGTCTTATTTTGAAAAAATCGCAAGGGTATATATACCCCATTAAGAAATTTTCAAAAATTCAGCTTTTAATTTTTTTTCTACTAAACGATGCATCCTAGAATAATGGTTTCTACACTCAATTATAGCACTCATTATTCCGCATTTTTCCATGTCATGCTTATTTTCCTACACCTCATATTTTTTTGAGAAAAAAATAAAAACCAAAAAATCAAAAAAAAATCTAGTGCCCGAACAGCACATGCTAGCAAATTAAAACTAAAACTAAATTATAGAACTTTTGAAGCCCTATCGAAAAGTATTCTAAGTATTTTTACGAATTTTACTCGAGAAAGTAGTACATCGCAAATTATCGAAATTGCATGTTAAACGCTCATACGAACTTAACGAACGAACACCCGGTATATATATATGTGCATTTATTCTACATACAAATACAACAATGCTAATAATTATTCCGTCTGGATTTATAAGTTTCGAAAATCATACTTATTCAAGTTTTAACCAGGCATACAAATAAACAGTACAGGGAGTATAACATTTAAAAAAAAATATAGAAAATGTTAGAGACACGATACCGAACACTATATCCCTTTTTATTTCTTCAGAGTGGTAAAAATAAAATAAATTTATAAAAAGCATTCACAGATAATTAAAAATAGTTTTACAGGAATTTCACATTAAAAATAATTGAAAAAGTAGCTAAATCAAAATATTTAATCAAAAATAACTAATATTTAAATATTTTATTATTATTTCTGATAAGCATACCTACACTACTAGCAAAAATATTTTTTAAACGAATATTTTACACAAATAACTTTGAAAATTAAAATATTTTTATTGAAAATGCAAAAATGTTGCAAAAAAATGTACTTATATTGAAATTTCATAAAACTCAAATTATTATTCGTAAACAAATACGTTTTCAGAAAATGTGAAAATATTTAATCACGTAAATTGTTATTAAACCATAAAAATAAATTATAAATACTAAAAAACGTACAATCAAATATTTAAATGTACATAAAATTCAACTTTATAATACAATACTAAATTCAAAAGTAAATTCTATATGTATATTATATTTTATTGCATAAATCTTGATTATAAAAAATCATCAAAATTTTTTTGCCAATATTTAATGTAAAAAGAAATCCAAAATGTATTATTTCTATATTATATGAATAAAATAGCTTGAACTAAATAAAAGATTATTTATTATTAAAAATATTAAAAACTTAAAAAATATAACGAATTATTGACGGTTATTTACTTGTGCCATTTTAAAATGTAATTGTATAATTATTACTAAAGAAACAAACTTGTAAAATTAAAACTGTCTTTGTGAAAATAGTTAAACTGTGTGCATCCAAAATTTTTATATTAATATTTTTTAAAAATACGCTATGTAAATAATATTGTATAATTAGTAAAAATTTAATTGAATTTTTTTATATATATAAAACACCTACTAACTAAAATACGATTTTAATATATACTTGAAAATGTCGAAAGAAAGTGTCTAAGTTTTCCTAATAATACCTTAATTGGAAATGATATTTTCTAACATACTTATATGGAAGAAAATAAAAATATGATACTGCTTCCGGCTCAATAATATTTAACGGTTTCTCAAAATATATTTATTTTATTATCGTGATACAGTCGACAGTTGAACAAACATCCTGATAAAACAGATACTCCTGTAAAAAAAATAATCTTTAGTAACTAATTTTACACAAAATAAACCTATTTATTTAATGACCGTTCTTCTCTGAACTAGTTTCAAGAAAAATTAATAATTTCTGACAGTTTTATCTTTAAAACGCGATAT
This sequence comes from Clivina fossor, assembly GCA_963966155.1. Classification (NCBI taxonomy): domain Eukaryota; kingdom Metazoa; phylum Arthropoda; class Insecta; order Coleoptera; family Carabidae; genus Clivina; species Clivina fossor. The sequence goes on from OZ014550.1 coordinate 33,586,487, forward strand.
ATTATTTTTTCGTTTGATATTTTCCTTCTTCGTTGTTTTTTTTCTTCTTTTTTTTTTATCACTGTTTTATTTGATCTGTGAAACCGACAAGTTTTTCAAACCAGTGTAATTGATGGGTTTGGATTCTATTTTAAACCCGATACAAAAATACTCGTGTAAACATACAAATAGACTAAATCGATTCCTATATAGACCCCGGTAAGACATCGGAATTATTTTTGTTTAAATGTTGTCAAGATCAAATTGATGAGATTTATTTAAATCGTAAAGGTTGTCTGCACTGTCATTTTCTTTTGTAATTACTGTACTTTGTTTTGTCGTATGTTAAAACATTCATTTCAATTTTCTAAATTTATTGCTCTATATTCAAACACCTTTTAAAAGCTTTCTGGTATTTTTTACAAATTACATTTTTTGCTCCTCTCTATTCTCCAATGAAATTAATATTTCTATACAGCAGAACATGTAGGTATATAGGCCCGTTGTCAAAGCATAAAAAAAATTATGGAGAAACAAGATTTTTGAGGTAAAACTTTGAACTTGGTTTATCAATATATATATATATATATATATATATATATATATATATATATATATATATATATATATATATATATATATATATATATAGTATAATAAAGTTTACGGCTGGAAGATTTATTTTTAAAAAATTTTTGATTGTGAGGGCGAAGCAGCCAAAACAGTAAGATGATTAAGGATAAATTAAACACTCATTTTTTAAATTTTGACGAGCTTTCGACCAAGGAAAACCAAGGAAAAAAATTACACAGCAATAATTACTTTCCGTATTTTTTGGTATATATAGTGACAATAGCTTCTTTAAAAAGATTTTTTATATATATTTTTACTTATTAATACATGTATTTTACATTTATTTTTATATGTTTTGACAAAAATACTCATAATATTAACGACTTGATAAAGACTCGAACGTTGGTCGAAAGCTCGTCAAAATTTAAAAATGAGTGTTTAATTTATCCTTAATCATCTTACTGTTTTGGCTGCTTCGCCCTCACAATCAAAAAAATTTTAAATATATATATATATGATTTTGATAGTATACGTTTGCGTGAACGTCCGATGAGTAGTTGGAGTGGTATGATTGAGAGTGTTTTGCGTGAGCGAAAGTTTCCAAGTAGTAGGAATAAAAGAGCATGTATGAAAGGAATTATGAATGTGGATGAAGCGAAAGTTGCTTGTTTGGATAGGAATGTTTGGAGGCGACTGATTTCGGAATGATGAAAAGAGTTTGTGCCACACCCTTTTGGGTACATGGCGTGATTGTGTATGTATGTATGTATGTATGTATATATATATATATATATATATATATATATATATATATATACACACACAGAGAGTTCGTTCGCCAGGTTGATATAGGACAATAACATTAAATACTGATAATATGCAGAATACTTCTTTCTGAAATAAAATTCGGAGAAATACTTAGAATACTTTTCGATAGGGCATAAAAAGTTCTATAATTTGGTTTTAGTTTTAATTTACTAGCATGTGCCGTTTGGGCGCTAGAATTTTTGTGCAAGTTCCTATAAATTCTAGAATACTACACTTCGATTTTCTAAAATTGTAGTGACTCTAAATGTATTGCATGGGAATTTTCTTGTACCCATACAGGCGTGTTTTAATAATTTACATAGTAATTCGAATAAAACCATGCTTCATTCGTTAGTCAAGTAAGATCTAAAATCCCAGAATTAAAGGTATTGTTGTCGCTACTTTAACAAGAGTATTCCACAATTTGGAGGGACGTATTACAAGCGAGCTTAAATGTATAAGGATATAATTTTCAATTACGACTATGAACAGGGTCCTGTTTTACATAGTTACATTTTCAAGAGAAATTATCATATACTACTGCTCTGCAACTCAAATAAAAAACGTGAGAATAAAACCATACATTTGCCAAAAAATTTATATTCCGTGACATTTTAAAAAACCTGTCACTAATTTATCAAAAATAGTTTTACAGACAAAATTTACAAACATAATTAATTTAATATTATTTTTGGATATAAATCAAAATTAAACTACATGTTAGATTTATTTATTTTTATTTTAGCATCATTCTTTGACAGTACAATATTTTTGAATCACTAGCATAATAATTTTGGCATATTTATTATTATGCAATCAAAACATCAAGGCTTGCATTAACTTTTTAACTAGTTCAGTTAAAGCCAACTTAAAATTAATTTAATTTAAGCAAATACATTTAAAAGTAGAATATCAAAATCCAGATTTATTTAAAAAATCATCCTAATATGTTATATTCATCATTTTGAATTAAAACTTTCTTCGAATTAAGACTAATAAAGCATACCTATATAAAATTACCAGTAGGGTAACCCTGGTCTTTAAAGTCTCATGATTTTAAAAATCCATTAATTTCTAAAATTGTACAGTCTTACGATTGTAGTCTGGTATAGAAAATTTGAAAAATATCGTTTAAAAAATCCTAATATTTTATTTAAAACATAATAACATCAAAAATAGAAACAGAAAATAGTATTTAACCGTTTGAGTGCCACGAATTTCTGCTGTTTCCCCGTCCAAAAATGCCAAGTAACGCTTTTGCGCTCGTCTTATTTCCTATTCTACATTATTTAGTTAATTATATTATTAGTAATCGTTGTTTATAAGAATAAAAAGTTTACACCTACAAAGTGTAATATTACTCCAATTTTATTTTTATTTAATACGGAACGGTAGTCGTAAAGTCGGGCATTGACAGAAACCGAGCTTGGTAGAGCGCTGGCAAATTTCGAGTGTAACAGAAGAGCGCAAAATCGCTGCTTGGCACTTAAGCGGTTAAAATATATAATGATTTAACTGTAATAAAAATGTATCTAATAATTAACAAAATTAGATCTTAAACTTATAAAAAAAAAAAACGCAAATATACAATTTTAATATGATCAGTTGTTGCTTTTCGGCCAAAAATTATCATTATTAATAATATCTTAGAACAATTTATTTTTTATTATTTTCACAAACTAGTAAATAATACAGTTCAGAACCAATAACATCACAATTAAAAATAAACTTATTTACGTGATAAGTAGAGAAGTGTGACTGAGACTTCAGATCACTGATTACGATTTTAGTGTAGCTTTCGAACTATGTATTTAACTTTATGTAAAATCTAAAAATCAATGAATTTTTGAAAATTTTAACCGACCATCACATATACTGAGAGAGGTATTGCAATCATGCCAATTTTGACTTTTCAAGATTTTTTTCATAGATAAGCACGAATTAGACTACAATAACATAAATCAACTATATTTTTAACGTGATGTCAGTCAGTCGGTCTATATGTGGATACGTATAGAACAAATTCAGTTAAAAGTATTTTTAAGAAATTTTGTATTTAAGCTTTAGACGTACGTAAATATGTCAATTTGATCAACTTTTGGTACAAATTCATCCGCCGAAATTGATAGTTTACATATGTAATTGTTATGTATTTCACAAAATTTGCTATACAGGTAAAAACTAACAACATTCATTTGAAATATTTGTTAAGACGACTTAATAAATTTTTATAATTTTTCATATTTTTGCGATATTTATTCTAAGTATCGACTTTAACATATTCATTTCCATGGTGGTTACAATAAATTATAATTGGCAACGTAATATGATACGTTATATTTTTCAATAATAAATTCTCTATTAGGAAGTATGTATTTTGTTTAAGTATTTGTAGTAATGGTCAATTTTGTAGTGTCTACAGCAGATTTTTTTTTTTGAAGAAATTATTGGATCAATTTTGTTGAAACTTTCATGACTTTTTATTGTATAATTAAATTAATAAAAAACATTTTTTAATATATCGTGCAAATATTTGTACTGCAAGAGCATAGTCACAGCCCTTCCGCGAGAAATACTTTTCAACCGAAACAAGTATGATTTTATAGTTTAGAAGTGTACGCTTGGCATAAACCACTTTATAATTAAAAAAAAGATCAATTTAAAAAAAAATTGTAATTTTGTTAACCAAAAAAATATGTAATTAAACGATATCTATAAAAATAGATTCATGCAATGGAGAAAACTGTAAAAAATTAGTTAACGCAAAATCAAGTTTGTTGGTTGAATATTTTTCAAGTTCAATTGCACGGCGATTTGAAAAACATGGTTTTTGCGAAAAACTCGTTTAAAGTTTTATTAACTTATAGGAATCTTATGCCATTTGAGACGATGATGATTTTGACACATTTTTATTGTCGAATGATCGATTTATGCAATTTGAAAAAATCGATTTTTGCAACATAAAGTTTCCATCTAAATTTTCAATTTGTCTATAATGAAATTGAAATATAACTTACAAAATTCGATATATTAAAAAAAAATATTTTACATATATTTATTATTATATATTCAATTAGCAAACTAAAAATAATTTAGTTAGTAAATGATTTGAACAAACAAAGTAATTATAATCGATTTGTTGTAATAATATAAAATATGAAAGCAGCGATATATAAATTGCAATATTGCGAACTAGTACCATTATTCTTTTAGCACAAGCATAGCGTGCACTGGACATTAGCAAATAGACGTACGTAGCTAAAAATAAATCTATGGCGTTCTTGACAGCTACCAGATTTCTAAGACTTATGATCCTAATTGAAACTGGCCATTTAAGATAATTTATGCGAGCACTAATTGAGAACATTTGTACTTACAGACTATAACTCTATCGCGAATATTTCAATCAATAAAATTGCCAATTGAGTGTTATATATATATATATATATATATATATATATATATATATATATATAATTCTTGAAACTGTATGTCTATTTTAAAACTAATTTTAGCAGAAAAACTATAATTTTCTATTTCTTATAAATTTTTAAATGTTAGTAGCTGAGAATGTGAATGTGAGTAAGTAGCATTTGAAATATCACAGAACTTGCAAAAACGCTCACTATCGGAATGTTAGGAATAAAATTCTAGAAAATAGAGCGAAAACGAACAACTCGGCCCTGAACATCTTGGCACCGGATATCTCGGCACTGGATATCTCGGCACTGGACAACTCGTCACCGGACGACTCGGCATCGGACGACTCGGCATCGGACGACTCGGCATCGGACGACTCGGCATCGGACAACTTGGCATGAAACGACTTGGCACCGGACAACTCGGCACAGAATAACTCGACACCGAACAACTCGGTACCAAACAACACGGCACTTGCAAAACTTTACATTGGAAAATTATTTAGAACAAGTTCTATTGTAATAAACATTTAAATGTTTTAAAAAATAATTGTAATTTTACAAATTCGTAATACAAAAAACAATATTACGTATGTCTGATATGCATGATAGCATGAAACTTCATATTTTTTGTTCTATATATATATATTATATATATTTAGATATTTAAAAACAATTTATTCAAAAACTATTACAAAGATATTTAAAAATGTATTTTGAATATTTGTTTAATTTTTAAGAATATATTATAATATGGCTTATATATATATATATATATATATATATATACATATATATATATATATATATATATATATATATACATATATATATATATATATATATATATATATACATATATATATATATATATATATACATATATATATATATATATATATATATATATATATATATATGTATAAAGTTATATATATATATATATATATATACATATATATATATATATATATATATATATATAACTTTATGTGCCAAATTTGTTTTTTTTTTTAATTTTAATAAATAATGCGTCTATAGTTTTTTTTTAAAATGTACCTATATGTAAAATTAATAATTATTTCATGAAATTTTAATTATTTTGAACGTTTCAATTAAATTAAAAAAATAAAATATCAATGTATAGACATTTAAAGAAAAAATATGAAATTTCCTACTAGTATAACAACTTGTATAAAACAGAGTTATAATTTATCAGACACACAAACATCATTATTCTTTTTATATTTGAAATATGAGAAATTACATTTTTTTTATCATTAAGTGGGTAGGAAGACATTTTTTCCACTCCGTTTTTTCCACTCCATTTCTTACACCGTACTTTTCTTCCGCCAATAATTTTTCCATCAAATTTTTTGATTTGGCTAGTTTAGGTTAGGTTAGGGTTAGGTCAGGTTAGGATTAGGTTAAGTTTGGTAAGAAAAATAGTAAAAAAATAAATTGGTTGAAAAAATATATAGTGAAAAAAGAATTGGTGGGAAAAATGTATAGTGGAAAAAAGAATTGGTGGAAGAAAAGTATTGGTGGAAAAAATGTGGTACAATCCATTAAGTGTTTATAATAACAGAATTTGTTTTAATTTTCCAGTGTCAAGTTTCCTAAGTGCCGAGTTATCGCGGTGCTGAGTTGTCCGGTGCCGAGTTGTTCCGGTACCAAGCGATCCGGTGTCAACTCGTCCGGTACTGAGTTGTCCGGGGCCGAGTTGTTCTGTACCGAAAATAGAGAGCTTATGGTTCCATTCTGATCACATCTATAAAACTAGTAGTGTTACGGACTATTTGATCTTTTTCTAGTAAATGAAATTCTTCTTTTAATAGAAAAAAATAAAATATCCTGTAACACTACAGATTTTATACATATATGTGAACTAGTGATGAGTCGTTCGCAAACGATTTGTTCGTTTGGAACGCCTTACATACATAGTACTTATATGTAACTTGTGAATGATCAATTCGATAAAAATGAACGACTGACTTACTAGGTCTTCTTTGAAACTAAAATTGAACGACTCATTAGGAACAATTGTTTTAAATGATTCTTTTAGACGGCTCAATATAAACGACTCATTTTAGTGGCACATTTGAGAACTCATTTGAATGATTTTTCATGAACGATGTGGTTGTATGAACATACAAAACAAAAACGTAGTTCTCTTGCAAAATACACGTTTAACTTTAACGAAATATATTAGCCGGCCGTTGTTTTTATATAATTTTATTTTGCAAATGTTATTAATATTAACTTTCTTCATTATTATTGAAACGAGGCCGATATTTGCACCCATTTTCTTACTTTTTATATTATTAATTTGATATGTTACTTATTTTATTTTTTTAAATTTTGTTTCAATAAAATTTATGCTAACTGTACCTGTTTACTATAATATTAAAACCAAAACTAGTACGTTGAACTTTACAATATGTTATTTTATATTTTACTTATTGAAAGAAATACATTTCTAGAAAGGTTGTATGTTATGTTTTGCAGTACTCATTGTTTATTATCATGCGGAGTAAAGAATGTTCTTTATATAGTTATGTTTAGGTATAAACACGATCGTATATAAAAAGTTTTACATTTTGGGGTTCTGTATTTTGAATACAATTATGTTATTTTAAATTTGTTCATATATATAAACGAAACCAATTATTGCAGCAAATTTTTTATTTATTTTACATTATTAATTTTATATATTACTATTAATTTTTCTTTCTTTATTTTTGATTCAATAAAAATTATGTAAACTGTATTTGTTTATTTGTACATTGAACTTTAGAAGTTGTTATGCTATATTTTTACTCATTGAAAGATATGCATTTCTAAAAAGATTTTCTATTATGTTTTAGTATACTCATTGTTCATGATTATGAAGGGTAGAGAATGTTCTTCAAATAACGTACGGTACTTTCATGAAATTACGAATTATAATTTAAGAAATAGAAATGACTTTTCGTTGCCAAACTTACATAAAGCAAATACTCAAAATTGATTGTATTATAAAGGCTTTCAGTTATTTAATAAGTTAGATACTCATGTAAAAATTGAAAATAAGATCTCTATTTTTAGAAAAAAATGTGTAGAATTTATTAAAAGTAACGTAATGTAGGTTTCAATTTTTATTTTGTCTTATACTACTACTCACGGAATATAAATTGTATTTTGTAAATAGATTTTGTAAATGAATTGTAAATAGATTGTATAAATAACTAAATAGTTAAATAAATCGGATTATTATTATTATTATTATATAAGAAAAGTAACACATTACATTATAGGTATTATATTTAAGTTCAAATAATTTTATACTAAACATATTACCTAATCTCAAGCAAGGACCATTAATTAGTTATTACACCATTAATTATTATTCATAAATAATCATAAAATGTTTTACTGTTTTAATAATATCGCGAAATTTTAATTGCAATAAATTTAAGAAAAGTTTTCAAATATTTCTGTAATTTATTTTAATAACATTTTTTTTTACTTATTTATTATTTTGGTTACTATATTGGTTTCTCAATTATATGTACATGATTTGTTAGAATTTTTAAAAGCAATACTTAATCTATTTGTTTTGTAATATAATTAAAAATTTTACTAAAAAAAATTAAGATTACATATTTCTTGTATATATATTATATGTTTACATATTATTCCATATGTTACAGATAAGAATATCACTTTTTTGTTTTTGTATTTATTTTAAGTTTTGTATTTTTTGTAATTAATTGTATTTCAATGTATTCTATATTAGCGCAAGCTATAATAAATAAATATTATTATTATTATTAAACAGTTACCCTCGTTTTAGTTAAGTAGTATACGTTCATCTTTGCTTTAGTTAAGTCCACTTTTCTTTAGTTATTATTTTACTAAATTAAATTATTCGTTTTTAAATTTAAAAATCAAACAAAAATACACATATAAATTATTCATTTATAAATGTTTATGTATAAAATTTCTTATAAAATGATTATTACTCATCTACTACTTGTATTTTAAAAATAAACTTATCTTTCTTGCAGCTTGTCATTACTCGTATACATGTCACAGACATTTATTATTATTAAATTAAATATGTTTTAGTCAAACATACAAATGTTGTTTAAAAGAATAGATATTGTTACTAACTATTTTTTGTAAATTAAACAAATATTAATTAATAAATTTGAAATAATTTACAAATATTTTAACATTTAAAAAAATGAGTTTTAAAAAGCACTGAATTAATTTATCATTCCTGCATGTAGTACTTCCCCTGCACTCTGCCCCCCGAAGAAATCTACTAACGCAGCAAGCGTGTTGTTTCAATGACGTCATGTACTTCTACTGTAGACATTTGACGTCACAAAATAGACATTGTCAATTTTCGGGAATCTGTTTAGTGGGTAAATCTTTTTGTTAATTATAATACAAAATAATTGCTGTTGTTTATGTTTATAAGTACATAAGATCTTCCGATTTAAGTAATACAAAAATGTGTAATAACTCTATTAGGAAAGAATTTTGAATCAATCATTATATGAACGACTCCTTTGAATGACTTTTTTGAACGTTTTTTTTTTTTAATGATATGTTTGATCGACTTTTTTGAATGACTAATTATGAAAGACTTTTGAAAGAATCATTATAGGAACGATTCTTTTGAATGATTTTTTTTGAAAACTTTTTTAAATATTTGTGAACGAGTCTTTTGAATGACTTCTTAACATTACGTTATTGTATTAGAAAGTAGAGTTTAATCGTTACTGTGATGGTGATTAGGATTAAATGTTATAAGTGATTTAAATATTGAAATTGAAAAAAAAATTCTTACCTGAATGTCCACCAAATATTGAAGCACATAGTATTGAGCCAAAAGAAAGCAGCCAAAAATAAGAAATGCATTGAAATTGCTGAAACAAAACAAAAGTAAACAATAATTAAAATAATAAAAAAAACTTATATTTCAAATATTTACAAAATTTAATATATAATCCACTATATTTAACACATAAATCAATTTTTTTTTAATTTAATGATATATATACAGTGTGTTGACCGCGACCCCGGAACATAGGACTTTAACATGTAATTTCGATAAATTGCGATATACTACTTTCTCGAGTAAAATTCGAAGAAATACTTAGAATACTTTTCGATAAGGCAAAATAAGTTCTATAATTTGGTTTTAGTTTTAATTTGCTAGCATGTGCCGTGTGGGCTCTAGAATTTTTTTTTTATTTTTTGGTTTTTATTTTTTTTCTCAAAAACTATGAAGTGTAGGAAAATAAGCATGATATGGAAAAATGCGGAATAATAAGTACTATAATTTAGTGAATTTATTATATATTGTTATTCTAGGATGCATCGATTAGTAGAAAAAAATTAAAAACTGAATTTTTGAAAATCTCTCAAGGGGTGGGGGGTACTCTTGGGAGTTTTTCAAAATAAGACTTTTTTCAAAATTTGCTCAAAAAAATCTGAAAAAATTTAGTAAAATGAGCTACATAATAGCTAAGTAACTATTTTCTCTAACTCATACTGATTTTGCAGGAAAAATTATTGAAAATTCTAAAAAACCATTTTAGAACATTTTCATGAATATAGTTTTATTTACAGTTGTTCTTTTACGATTATTATTCATATTATTTAATTTTCTTTTTTAGTTTTTGAATTTTTAGCAATTTCATTAAGACCTTTGTTAATTTCTTCATCTGAACTCATTTTTTGTAAAATATGTACAGTAATTTATAGAAACTATTATTAAAAATATCAAATAATGCTTTTTTTGTTTTAATAATTAATGTCATTTCAATAATGTAATTCCATTTAAAATATAAAAAAAAAAAACATAATTTTTCAGCATGCCACTAGTTGGGGAGAGGGTTAAATTTTTATTCAACTATAAACAGATTTGCATAGCAACTTTAAAAAAAATCAATTCAAATTAATTTAATTTCAAAATTTAAAATAATTTATTTAAGATTTATTATATCAGACATTTAAAAATATCTGTAATAGAAAAATAACGTGTATTTGACGAAAAACAGAATTAAAAATTAGATTTGTTTAGAAATAAATTATAATAGCAAATATATAGAATAATAAAATCCAAGTGGTCATATTTTTGTCAAGTACTTTTTTATAATTAGACATTTTTTACATTAAGTTGGCGATAAACAAAAAAAAAATATAAATGTCATTTTGGTATACCTTATCTAAATTATTAAAAGTAGATTTTTCACCTATCTAAATTATTGTAAATTTTATTAATATAAAACTAAAAAAAAAAAACATGAGTGACTCAGATTTCAGCGAGGAAACTCATAAAACTCGAGAAAAACGTACTATTAAACGTAAACGTAGAAGCCAACATAAATTATCTAATCATACAGAAAAATCTAATAAATTAGATTTCAAATCAAACGCAAGACAACATCTTCGGATAGAAGAACGAAAGAAATGGATCGAAGAACACACTTCTTTGTTTAGATATGACCAATCGTCGACAGAGGAAGTCGAAGAATGTGATAAGTGTAGGGAAAATTTATCAGCAGGGCAAACTGTTCGTGAACTGCCGTGTGAACATTTATTTCATCAGAAATGTGTTGATCCATGGTTGTTTTTGCATGACAGATGTCCGAAATGTAAATCTCATATAGGGATCTTTTTGCAACATAATGATTTAACGCAGATAAACCGTTAACATATTATTTGCTGGTATTTACCAATTTTGTATTTTAATTATTTATTGATAAAATAATAAATTTCGATATTGAAAACTTTAGTAGTTTTGTCTATTATTTTACTACATTTATTAATTATTAAATATTGTAAAATAATTCGAAATAAATTCACATCACCTATCGTATAGTTATGAAAGGATAACGACAAATAATTATTTTTTCTTTAAGCGTATCATAATATTAATATTACACTAGATTTAATTATAACACTTTTAATCTTTTTATATTATTGTTTCTATGTTCAGCAATAAATACCAATATGTAGTTCATAAAAAATAAAATAAATTATTATTATAATTTTATTTAAAAGATATATGCAACAACTTCTCTAATTTTATATAAAAAAAAACTATATTCGTGAAAATTAAAATGTAAAAACGCATCTAAAAGAAACATAATGTATTATAATCAATATTCATTCTCCTTTTTACTAACATCGGTATGTTTTCGGAATACTGAATTGTAACATCTTTCCTACCTCCAGTTGAGTATATGTGTTCCTTATCCCAGTCATTCTTTTCTAGTTATAGAAGAAAATTTTTAGGAGTAATATTTAGCAAAGACTACAATCAATTTGAGCGATCCAAGCATACACGTGAAACTAATTTTCTTTGGTCTTAGGAGAGAATCGTAATAGGATTATTTATGGAAAAACTGTAAAAAAAATTTTTTAATTCAAATCTGCATTAACGATATCAATACGCTGAGAATTTAGAGCTTAAATTTTTTAAAAGTTAATTTATTTAATTTTTTTAAATAAATTTAAGTTATTTAAATAATAATTTTTAAAAACGTTTCCACAGTCCTTGCGTTTTAATAAATCATTTTCAACAGAGAAACCCGCATTTAATTCCGTCACACGGTTTTCTAAATATGATTCGATTATGATTTTGCTCTATTAGACAACGCGGCGGTCTTAAAACGCAACCTTCGTATTATCAAAACAGACATATTTTAATAAATTTAATATAACAAAATAAAAACAATAAAAACATGTTTTAGAATAGAACGGGCGTAAACAATAGACTGCACAAAAAACAAATTCTATTCAGTAGATTAACAGTTACAAGGTTACGAACAAAAGCTTGAAAACATCATATTTTTGATAGTCATTTTTTTTTCTGCTAAATATACATCATTTTACAAACACAGTTTAGTGTTTAACTAACAATAAGATGCAAACAACTGTACTGAAATTAAGTGTAATTTTGACCCAGTATTTTAAAAAAGTAGCACAATTTTTACGTAATTTTAAAAGACGTATATGGTAATGAAATACATGCTCCAGAAAGAAAAGAAAAAACATTTTTAACTTTACTAAATATGGATACAGTTTTTTCGATCTCCAATTATGTATAATTAGTGAGATAATAGTTTTTTTCGTCTCGAAGTATTTTGGTGAAATAACTTTTCAAATTTGTTCATTTTGTTTTTACTTTTTAATCTATTTGCTAAATTACTAGGTACTCGAAGAAATAATTTATTTAGTTACTTGAATGCAAGCAATTTAAATAATTTTAAAATTAAATTAGATTATCTGATTTATTATAATTTTCCTTTTAATATTATAAATTCAATCGTAATTTTAAAAATAACAAATATTTTATGCATCAGATAATTTAAATTTAAAAAAATTCTGCGCATGCATATTATATACATTCCAATTTGAGGTAAACCTGCCCCTCCCCGGCCTCTCAAAGTATACCAAGAACATAGCAAAATTAATAATATATCACAAAGGGTTATGCTATAACTAGAAATTTTAATCCATTATGTCCAGGGCCGAATTTACGGATTTGCTAAATAATCTAAAGCTGAAAGCCTCGCATTTTAAAACTCTCAGTAGTTCAATGTCTTTTTTAGAAAATAAAATTAGTAGAATTTTATTTGCTTTACTTATACATGTGCCAGTCTCTAAAAGAATTTTAAAAAAATAACTTAGAAGCTTTTATTTATTGTCTGCTTACGTATATTATCCAGCTCAAGGGATTTATCAATTTTTCACTAATAAAACTCTACAATTCTGGTTTTAGTTACTTCATTATATATAATAAATCGTACCTGTGTTCTCTTATGCGTTTATAGGATGACTGTCTATACAAATTTGTGCCCTTTCCAACTACTCAGGCCACTTGAGATGACTAGACTAATTTAAATTTTTACTAATATACTATGATACACAAAATAGAATACGAAATCTATAACACAAACTCTCTACATTCATAATAGCATAGCAATTTAAACAAAAATTTTAAATTGTCAATTTTCGATATTAGAAACTTGTCTTTTTTCAAGTTATTTAACAAACAAAATCTGTATTAGTTACTTCAATATTTCATAATGTATTCGAAATAATTTTTGTGATAAGCGAATTGTCAGTGATACCCAAAAAAGGCAGTTTACGAAATTTAGAACCACATTTATCTAAATTAATTTATCGATATGAAATTTACATCACTGTATAACGAAAACAAAGATCTATTACACTGACTCCCTTATTTGACATAATTTTAATGTTTATCATAATAAAAATTGCAATTACAAAACACTTAAGAAATAGACAATTTTCATAATCATTTTTAGCAAGAAATTATTATAGAATTATCAAATAAGTGAATAAGCGCAGTAGTGTTATTCTTTAACAATAATATGACACAAAAATATTTTGATATCTTTAATATTACAATTGGGGCATTGAATTTTCTGGACCTCTATTTTTCATTAATTTTAGTCGATTTTAATATTAGAAGCATATGAGTAAACTCATATATAGATCAATTTTACATCATTAGTTGGCAACGCCTATCACAATAAAATTATATAATTTTTGTGAATACCTAATAAAAGAATATTTTGTAAAAGTTTAACTAATTTTGGATAAATAGTGTAGTCCATTTGATTTTTTTTAAAATTTAGTAAATTGGCAACATAGTATTTTAGTAAAGTTATGTAATGTATGTGGGCACCAAGAAAAACCTTGTGAAAATTTAGTCAATCACGGATTAATAACGTAGCCATAATATTTTTTTTTTATTTTATTATTTTTTTCTTACAACGTTAGCAATACTAAATTTTAATAAAATTACATAATTTATGTGGACACGAAAAGAATTTTTTACAAAAATTTAGTTAGTTACGGATAAATAATGTAGGCATAATAATTTTTTTTTAATTTTAGTAATTTTTTCTGAAGAAGTTGGCAATACTGAACTTTAGTAAAATTATATAATTTATGTGAGCACTAGGAGAATCAATTACGAAAATTTGGTTAATTACGAATAAATAATATAACTATAATAATTTTTTAAAAAATTTAGAAAGTTTTTTCTCAGAAAATTGGCAACACTGTATTTTAGTAAAATTGTATAATTTATATGAAACTAGAAGAATCTACTGTATGAATTTGATTAAAATTGGATAAATACAATACAATTAAATGTGTGTCGGTTTGCTCGCGTACATCTTATGGAACTCGAGAGTAATTCAAGGTATTTGAAAAATAAATATACAAATATAATAACATAAAATTGAATAAAATTATAGATAAACAATTCTATGATAATAAATTTTGTTTAGAAAATTTTACAATGCACAACACGTTCTTGTAATAATAATTATTTATATTTATATAAAATTATAAGTATTGTTTGTTCTTTTGATGTACGTCATTTCTTTGTTGTTCTTGTTCGGTAATTGTTTCCTTTATTTGGACAGCTACACACTAGCGTAGATGTACGCTAGCAAACCGAAACGCATTCAATTGTACAGTCCTTATAACCGTGGTTGTCAAATCTATAATACAATTGAATGCGTATCAGTTTGCTAGCGTATCAGTTTGCTAGCGTAGATGTACGCTAGTCCGTAGCCGCCCTATGGAATATTTTCAATTTATTTACTACAAAGAATTTAGGAAACTATTTCAAATGACAAAGATTTTATATTTTGGATAAATGTCACGTATTGTTTTTAATATCTATGTGACAGAAGTTCATAATAGTTTTTCATATTATCTTTCTATATATTCATAAAATTATAATTACAACTCAGCGAAACTTTGAACAATATTATCCATTAAAGAATTTCAAAACAGTATTACAATTTTCTGAAACATCATTATGAAGAATAAGATATCTACCTCTATAATTCATCCAAAAAAAACTGGCCCAAAATATTTCATATATTACTCTTTATACGGTCGTAATCATTATGTAGGAAATCTCATTTCTTTTATTTGCCATGCGGAAATACACATATCATATAAACATGGCATCAATAAATATTTGTTAACAAATGGCAAACTGTTTGAATTTTGTTCAAAAATTTTCACTTACATTATACAAAAATATAAATTTTTCATAAAACCAGAATATATTAAAATCATAGTTTATTTTATACATCCTAAAACATTGATAGAATGGTGTGAAGGCAGAATTGAATAAAAAATAGAACACTTTTAAGAGAGCTCTACACGATCATTCAGAATTTCATTCAGACCGAAAACTGACATTCTGATTGAAGATGTAAGGTCAAGACACGTATCAAAGTCAAGATAAGTGTAGGGGCTTCGTGATTGAAGTCAGGAATGACAATCTAATTTTGCAGTCAGACTGTCATTTCTGATTGACCGTGCAAAGCCCGCTTTACAGTTTTATGGACGTTATTGTCGTTGTTAAGTTCACAAAATTTATGAAATATATCACATGAGGCGTATAGATGCAAAACTCACTATATGACAAAAAGTGAAAAATGAGATTTTGCGCGATTTGGACTTAGAATTTTACAAGGAATACGATAGTTAGGTTAGTTAGAAAAAAAAACACTCTTTAAAGTTTAGAGTTGGATGCAAAACTCACTACTTGCGTTGATAGTTTAGATGCAAACAGTTACTTTGTATGAATTAATGATGTATAAAACCAATGATTCACGATTTTAAATCAGTATTGCCATCTAGTAACAAGATTTTATCATCAAAATACAATTACACTTAGCTATAACAGTTTTTTGCAAATATCTCAGAACTTAAAATTTGCAAATAGTGAGTTTTGCATCTATACGACTCACATATTGTATCACAGTTTTAGTATAATTTATTATCATTGGAATTAAATATTAAAATAATTTAAAAACAAGAATATCACAAATTAATTGTAGATTATGCAGCCAGGAAATCTAGTGGTAATAAATTGAGTTAATACACAATTTAAATAATAAAATAATTTAAAAAATTCGTTTTTGAATTTAAGTAAAACGTTTCTATTTGTTATTCTCCTTATGTACAATTTTAGAATTATCAAAATCAAATACACGTCTTGTCTGTTGCTGATGTATGTACCGTAAAAGCAACTATATAAATGATTTAGCATTCTACAATGATAATAATGTTCATAAATTCTTTTCTTAAATGACTATGATGTTCCACTATATACATATATATTTGATTACGAGTACATTTATCACATCTATTTTCGTAAACAAGATTACGTTGTTCGATAATATCATTAGCAGGGTTGGGCTATTGGTAATTAAAAAAAAAACAAAAAAATTTGATTTTAAAATATATATATATATATATATATATATATATATATATATATATATATATATATATATATATATATATATATATATATAATATAATATATAATTTTATACGTATAATATTTAACATAAACTTACTTCTCCAGATCCTGCAACTCTATATTTTTTTATATATTTTAGTCAAAATTTCTACGTAAATACATTTTACAGTTTATCTACCACCAAATGCACAAATCTCTTTAAAGGTAATGTCTATTAAGTATATAGTATATCTAAAATGTCTATTATAAAGATAGTGTTCATGAAATAAAATTGATGTCAACGGGTAGTAGATAAAAATGTAAAACAAATTTACGTAGAAAATTTGACAAAAATCTAAAAAATATACAAGTTACAGAACCTAGAGCAGCAAGTTTCTATGAGGGCGACTCAATGTGAAATAACAATAAAATATTTTTGTTATGTGTATTATTTATCAAATATTAAAAATAAAAACTAAATATATATATATATATATATATATATATATATATATATATATATATATATATATATATATATATATCAAAATTTGTATTTGTAATACCCTTTGAATTCTTTTTTCCACCAAATTTTTTGGTTTAGTTTGGTTAGGTTAGGTTATGGTTAGGTTAAGTTTGGTAAGAAAATTAGTGAAAAAAAAAAATTGGTAGTCAAAATATATAGTGAAAAAAGAATTGGTTGAAAAAATTTATAGTGGAATAAAGAATTAGTGAAAGAAAAGTATTGGTGGAAATAATGGAGTGGAAAAAATGGGGTGCAATCTTAATATATTTTAAATAAGTATTATAATTTTAATAATATTATATTACTTTAATATTTATTTGTGCAAGATGTATCTAAATATTTTAATTAATCAATTGTTAAAATAAAATTTAATAAAAAAAACTAATTAACTCAAGTTGATTTAAATCATTGATTATTATTTAAAAAAATCAAATAATTGAAATTGTGATTTAAATCATGATTTAAATCAAATGATTTAAATCAGGCCAACCCTTATCATTAGTATCGCTAATCGATATAAATAATAGATTTATCTTTTCCATAGTTTGTGTCACAATTTGATAATTAAAAGGTTTTACTATGTGTTTGATACCATTAAGTATTTTTTTAATATACGGAATTTTAATGTAAATATTAGTTTCCACAGAATGTTGTGCAGTAGTAATATTTGTGTTATTATATTTGTAATTTATCTAATCTATTGTTAATATGTATGTTAATAAATTTATAAGGGCAATTCTTTTAAAATAGTAATTGTTTGATAATATTAATGTTATTGTTATGGAATTCTTATGTATGTACGTATTCTCTTTCATGATTCATGTTTCATCTTATTGTATTGTATGTAATTAAAAATAATTACAACAAGGATCACAACTTCCAAAATAATAATATTGACTTCAAATAACAAAATTATGTTCCACCTCGTTTTACTATACAGCATAAAATTAAAATTAATTAAAATATAATATAAAATATAATAAAATAATAATAATAATAATAATAAAATGTCCGCATGACCACAGCAGTCGCGTGGACTATAAACGTTAAAAATAATAATAATAATAAAATATAACTAAAATTGAATTAGGCAGTTTGAGCGGTAGAAAGTGGCAAATATTATGTTAACGCACATTAAACTGTAGCTAAGCGTACCCTCTAACTGCTGAATAAATAGATTTTACTCCGAGAATAACTATACGAGAAATATTTTCATCATTTTCATTTAATTTTGACATTTTTTCAGAAGACGTAATTCAATATTTTAGCGAAAAAATCATTTTTCATTTTTTCAAAGCTATCTACTATTTGTATATATACATATATATATATATATATATATATATATATATATATATATATATATATATATATATATATATTTTAATGCAATATTTTTACAATACGAGTAGCTGTGTTTTTTTACATTCCACTCAGATCAGTAAATCTTTTAAATGAGCTGAGCTGAGTTGAGTTTTGCTGAGTGAGTTGTATTGATAAATAAAACAGTTTATTTGAAAGTGACGTTTAAAATCTAAGTTCCACATATAATATAACCTAAAATATTAGATGTATTTGGATTGTTTGCGTTGATAATTTATTGCAACTCGCCGGATATCTATTGTTTGATTTCAAAATAAAACATTCAAATATAAATGTCAACGTATCAAACACGTTATCAAATCTGAAACTAGGAAAATTTGAATTGCGCATGTGCGCTCACTTGAATCTCAGCGAAGCACTAGCTAAATATCAATCAAACTCAGTATCGGTAAGGGGTGAAGCAATTCACTCACTTCGAGCTCAGCGATAAATAAAACAGCTATTATTTCAAGGTTACTGATATTTGCTGATCTGAGCTGAGTTTTTCGGTAAAAAAAAACACAGCTTATTTTTCTCCTCTCTTTCTATCTCTCTCCATCGAAGCTATATTATTTCACGGATATATTATACGTTGCAGAGGCGTAGCAACCGGGGGTGCAAGGAGTGCGATGCACACGGGCCCATGAGCGAGAGGGGCCCACGAGCTAAAGTGCCCAATGGGGCCTTATTTTTATTAATACTTACCATTTTTTTGTTTATTTTAATTTTTTTTTGTAATAAATAAAGGACAAAAAAGAGGAAAAAAATACCATTTATAGGATTAAATGCATTTATTATATAAATTAATTTATTATAGTAAGTTAAATACATTTTTATAGATTCCTTTAAGTTTACAAACACAAAAACATACAGTACAAATAAAATTTAAAGTTTAGGTTTACAAACATAGTTCATTAACTTTAACTAAACTTAACTTTTCTCGCTTTTATTGAAGCAAAAATGCTAATTATTTCACTTAAATTAAATTTACGTGCTCTTTCATTTTCAATGCTCAAAATCGCCAAATTTGATAAGCGCATCTCCCCCATAGAGTTTCTTAAATATGTTTTAATAAGTTTTAATTTTGAAAATGTTCTTTCGGCGCTAGAAGTTGATACAGGGAATGTTAAGAACAAAATAAGAGCGGTACAAAGTTTCGGAAATGCCAAACTAAGAATAGAATATTCTGTAAATATTAATTCTCCTAATTCAAATACCGAATTAATATTTTGTAACTGTTTTTTAAAGTTTTTCCTAAAAGATAATATCTGTGTCTTAAAATCTGCGGTTAAATCGTCAGTATATTTGTCTAGTAAAGGTTGGCATAAATCAATTATTTTATCATCAGATAATTGTTTTAAATTTTCTGGGAAAATTACTCCAAATAATTTATTTATTTCCGTAATCGAAAATCTTCACACATTCCTTGTCTATGGTTAAGCCAACATTATTAGGTACATACATATATATTTCCTGGCAAGTTGTTTCTTTAGGCATTTTACTTTAATTTATTAATTTTGAAAATACAAATTGCATTTTAACAAAAAATAATTTTAATTAATTTTGATTATCATAAAAATAAAACAATTTTTATTTGAAAATTTTTTTCGAATAAGGCACAAGCAGTCACAATTTAAAAAAATTAAAATGACATTTACAACTTAAAATGAGCCAAAAGAACATTAAAATTTTAAACAATACAAGGAGTAGACAGGGGCCCCTTAATCCCAGTGGCACACCGGCCCACAAAGGTCTTGCTACGCCCCTGATACGTTGTGTCTAAGAAAATTATATGCAATATATTACGTACTTCTATTTGACAAATAATTAATAACGTTTTTCATAACGTTCTATCTAACAAGTTTAGCAATGATTATATCCCCCTCGCGTATAATGCCGACTCTTTTTCTCTTCTAACAATCTCATTGTTTTATAAATATATAAAATTGCTTAAGATTATGTAAGTAAAAACACATATAGCTATGAAAAGTATCATAAAATAAATATACTCCGGACAAGAATAAAGAAAAATAAATAAAAACTCGTTTACAATTTTACGGGACACATTAATTTATTTCGGGATAATGATTTTGGAAAATACACAAATTGATTTGTTTACTTATATGATATGAACAAATAGTAAGTTAAACATTTACTGCGCAATTTGTTTCTGCAATTAGCCACTACATTGTGAAAAAAAAATACAATAGTATAATTTTTATAGTGCCAATACTGATAAATACTGACAATACTGAATAATTAACAAAAAAATTACAAATATATATATATATATATATATATATATATATATATATATTTACAGTATAGATACATTAGTATTCATACAAAATTACTACCATTTTTTTTTATTTACCTACTAATCATAGGATTTTTACTAGTAATTTACAAAAATCAGATTCAAATGATTTTTAGAGCAATTTTAGTAGTATTATTAAGAAAGACGTATTGGATGTGTTTGAAGTTCTTGAAAATTGTTATGTGAAGACGAATGTAATTCTACATATTCATGCTCAAATATATCTAATAGCTTTTCTATTCTTATTGGTTAATTTAATGTGTATTTTGGCTTGGAGACTTGGATACATGCCAAATTCCGGTAATTTGAACAATTTCTTGTTACAAGAATTTAATTTAAAAAAAATTGAAAATATATTTTATTTGAATTTCTTATATTGATAACGTTAATTGCAATCATAATTAATGCAATTTCTTTTTGTAAAAATATAGTATTGTGACTTATAATTAAAAATTGATAACATGCAGTAAAGACTTTTAATTGGTTTGTATTATTTATTAAGAAAATGTAAATGTTAATTCTTGTATTTAATAATATAAATCTTAATAGTTGCACGTAATTCATTATATTTGGTTATTTACAAAAGGCTTAGTCAAATAATTAACTTTTCAATATGACTTAAGTACTCAATAACATGTAAATTACCTGATATTTTTTTAGTTTAACGACATGTTTTATTAGTAATAACGTAAACACTATTTTATCCGGCACTGTGTTCAATTCCAAAAAATACCGTGATACGTAACGAAACAAACAGACATACGGCAATTTTATTAATAAGTTTGCAAATAGAAATAAACTATATCTATTTTTGATTGCTATTTTTCGGTCCGATAAAATTGATATAATTCACGATAGAAAAATATAATAAACAACAAATATTGTAAATAACGACGAAATATACAAGTGAACAACAAAATATTTATTTTTAAAGAAAACAAAATTAAGTTTACGGCAAAATATTTGTTCAGTAAAACAGCAAAAAATTTAATTGAACAAAACATTTGTTCTAACGCAAAATAATAATAACTAAAAACTAACCTTTTAACCCATAATATCTAGTAATAATTTCGATCAAAAAATTCACGTGTATTAATCTTTTTTAAATATATAAAAAAAAAAAAAACATTTTACCCAACCTACTTAACAATAAATTATTTATTTATTATAAATATGACCGAAATCTTTAGGTGTATTGACTTTCTCCAAACAAATAAAAAGTAATACATCTTGGTAATAAGTTCCACGCCTATTTTGCCACATAAGTCATTGGATAATGGATACACTAATTGTATTCTATTTTTTTATTAAATAATATATTTTAGTTTGTTAACCCAATGAATTTAATTTTACTAAATACAAAATATATTATATATATATATATATATATATATATATATATATATATATATATATATACTGGGTGTCCCATTTTAATACGCCACCTGCAATAACTTTAAAATCGTGCATCGGACAAAAAATGTTTTGGATAAAAAGTAAATGGTTTCGAGGGGGACATCTGATGCAGAGACCCTTGCCCCCTCCGGACCCCCTGGGGGGCGGAAAAGGGGGGCAACTTTGAAATCTTAAATGGAACTCCCTATTTTTTATTGTAGATTCTGATAGGCCATTAAAAAGTATGTAAATTTTATTTTAAGATTTTTTGTTTATCTTTGATAGATGGCGCTGCAAACAGCATTTTTTTTCTCAGTTTATCAGTTTTCAATTTGAAAAAAAAGGTGTAACTAAGTACGATATTCAAGTTCTTTTCAGTTCTTTGGAAAGAGGGGGGGGGGGGCAAGGATCACTGAATCAGATATTCCCTCGAAACCATTAGCTTAAAGTTATACCCCTCGAAACCATTAACTTAAAGTTAATGGTTTCGAGGAAAATATTTGATGCAGTGACCCTTGCCCCCCCTCTTCCCAAGGAACTGAAAAAATCTTGAATATCGTACTTAGTTACACTTTTTTTTCAAATTAAAGATTGATAAACTGAGAAAAAAAATGCTGTTTGCAGCGCCATCTATCAAAGATAAAAAAAAAGTCTTAAAATAAAATTTACATACTTTTTAATGGCCTATCAGAATCTACAATAAAAAATAGGGTATTCCATTTAAGATTTCAAAGTTGCCCCCCTTTCCCGCCCCCCCAGGGGGTCCAGAGGGGGCAAGGGTCTCTGCATCAGATGTCCCCCTCGAAACCATTTACTTTTTATCCGAAACATTTTTTTGTCCGATGCACGATTTTAAAGTTATTGCAGGTGGCGGATTAAAATGGGACACCCAGTATATATATATATATATATATATATATATATATATATATATATATATATATATATATATATATATATATATATATAATGTTTTTGTTAAACAATGCTTTTTATTGAACTTCAATATGTGTGCTCTTTCATTCGGAAAATTTTATTTATTATCCAGAACCATCCTGGTCCTGCGTGAGCCAGATAAAAAAAAATTTTAATATATTTAGAATGTAGTACATAATTTAGTATACCTACTATTTTTTCAATAAAGAGGTAGATTGTACAACGAACGCACTAAATAAGCAAAATTTAAACTACTTATAATCGCTCAAAATTAATTGAACTCAATTAACACTAGCTGTAATAAAAAACATATTTACCAAAACATAAAAAAATAAATAGAAAATTATACAGGAAATCAAGTCCCGTTTTCTTATAATTTTTTACTGTCAACCGTTTTATATATATATATATATATATATATATATATATATATATATGTATATATATATATATATTTACATTCAATTATATATATATATATATATATATATATATATATATATATATATATATATACCGGGTGTTCTTTCGTTAAGTTCGTATGGGCGTTTAACATGCAATTTCAATAATTTGCGATATACTACTTTCTCGAGTTAAATTCGGAGAAATACTTAGAATACTTTTTGTTAGACAATAAAAAGTTCTATAATTTGGTTTTAGTTTTAATTTGCTAGCATGTGCCGTTTGGGCGCTAGAATTTTTTTTTTATTTTTTGGTTTTTATTTTTTTCTCAATAACTATGAGATGTAGGAAAATATGCAACATATGAAAAAATGCGGAATAATGAGCACTATAATTTAATAAATAAAGCATTATTCTAGAATGGGATATAATAACTGCATGTGTAGAAATAATGAACCTTATTATTTCGCAATTTCCAATGACTTTCGTCATATAATTTCGGGTATTTGATCAGAGTAACAAGATCGATAAAAAACAAAAAACGCGTGTTGTCAGTTTTGTTCGCGAATAATTTTCACAATAAAATGTTATTGCGTTTAATAATATTACGTTAAAACTGATTTGGTGTTTGTTATCAAATGTGTTGTTGACTGGTGTTGATTATACCGTGAAAATTCATCTTTAAAAAATCTATAATGTGATTCTCGAATTGTTATAATTTCATTTTCGTAGAACAGTAAATGTGTAAATATAAAACATTTATAATCTTTTCGTGGTGAATTCGTATTTTATGGGTTCAAATAATTAATCGAGAATGGACGACAGTGATTCCAGATCAAGATCAGACTATGGTTCTGATCAAGAAATTGGCCTAGCAAATAATTTGCATTATTTAAGTCAAGTCCAGATTATTCCATCCACGTACTATGATGACATTTACTTGGGATCGCGAATTCCAAAAATTAAACACAAACCTAATACGTCTTTATTAGATAAAAGTGAATTTGCTTTGCAAACTAAACAGTCGTCTGGAATTGGTATTGGCAAGAGAAAAACTACATCGAATGTCACTTCTATGCTCTTAAATAGAGAGCGAGGCGTATTTACCTACGAAAGCTTCTCAAATCGAGATCGTTGCAAACTAAGCAATAGATTTCTTCCAAATGAAATGAACGTTTTGGCACGTTACGGTGACAAAGCATTTTGTGGTGTTTATTCGCAGAATGGTGATTATTTTATAAGCGGTTGTCAAGATCGACAAATACGAGTATATAAAACGGAGGATGGCAGTTTTCAGTTATTTAATGCAATACAGGCAAGAGATGTTGGATGGGTTGTCATTGATATAGCATTTAGTCCTGATAGCAGTCATTTTGTCTATTCCAGTTGGTCATCATCATTACATCTTTGTTCATTAACCGGTGACTTAGATAATCAAGAAACATTATCGTTGTCACCGAATGATAGAATATTTAGCATATTTTCTGTCGTGTTTTCATCGGATGGCAAAGACATTTTATGTGGTGCAACTGATGGATGTTTTTATGTTTATGATCGAGAATGCAATCAACAATCGTTAAGAATAAACGCTCATGAATATGACGTGAACACAGTGGCATTTGCCGATGCCACATCACAAATTCTGTACAGTGGTGGGGACGATGGCCTCGCAAAAGTCTGGGATCGTCGCACCCTATCCGAAGCGAATCCAAAACCGGTAGGACATTTGGCCGGTCATATGGATGGGATTACGTTTATCGATAGTCGAGGCGATGGTAGACATTTAATATCGAATAGCATGGATCAGAGCATCAAGTTGTGGGATGTGAGAGTATTTTCCGGTAGTGAAGGACAGGAAAATACGCGGAAAGCTGTACAGGATCAGACTTGGGATTATCGATGGGAAGAAGTGCCCAGAAGATTCTATAATTCAAAACAGAAGCTGAAAGGCGATACAAGTATAATGACTTATCGTGGACATTCAGTCTTTAAAACATTAATTCGCTGTCGTTTCTCACCGGCTGTTACAACTGGACAACGTTACATTTATACGGGCTGTGGTGCTGGACGTGTCATTATATATGATACTTTAACCGGCAAAATTGAAAGAGACTTAACGGGACATGGTTCGTGTGTCAGAGATGTATCATGGCATCCTTATAAACAAGAATTTGTCAGCTCGTCGTGGGACGGTATAGTCGGTCACTGGACTTATTCGGGCAAGAAATCTCTCGATTCGGACGAAGACGAAACGGACGATTCGGTTTTCTGCGGCGAGAACCGTTTAGGTCCGAAGATACTAAGGCGTAGTCGGCGTATTGCACAGAAGCGTGAGCAACAATTGCGTCAGTAACAGCAGCAGCAGCAGCAAAACTGCGAAAATCGCTGAGTCAGCGCTGTCCATGCGTTGTTATGCTGCAGCAGTGACAGTTTTTATTGAGAGAGAGATGTGATATGTGTGTGTGAAAACGTTTGTGTTAGAAGGATTAACAAACAGGTTTTTGAACTATTTTTGTTGAAAATTAGATTTAAATATTATTTATGAGTTTTTCTTCTCTCTCCGTTAGACTGATGGTTTTTGTTTATATTATTATATTTAGCAAAAAAAAAATTATAAAAAATATGAGATTAAATATTTAACTGCTCGAAGTCACTATATTTTATATGACAAAATTTTGCTACATTAATTATGTATAATATATTATACATAACTAAGATGTGAATATTCAGATATACCTATTATTAATATAAAATTTCAACTAAAAAAAAATTAAATGTATTTTTATTTTAACATTCATGTATTTTTATAATTTATTTAAAATTGTTCAACTGTTTTCTTATAGCATAATGCATAAATATTATCACAATAAAACTAGATTTATTTTTTTTAAATCGTACGATGTCAAGTTAATATTCTGCTAATAAATCTGATTATTGTGTGTAGTAAGTTGTTTTAATACTAGATAATAATAATAACAACAATATTAATTTAAATAGCATTAAGCTAATAATAATAAAAATACGGACATATTACTTTATATATATATAAAGTAGTATAATTATGTAATATATTTACAAAAAGTTTCTTAATTTATATGTAAATTCCCTAATTTGAGATGGGACAAGACGAGTTGGGTGCCGTATTTTCAGGTAGTTTTCGGAGAGTTCGAGTTGGGTACCGTGTTTTACTAATAAAATAAAATTTACATAAAAATAAATTTGCTTACAACATTTAAACAATAATTGTTGATAAATAAATACTTATTAGCTAGCAAATCAATTTTTAATAGTGCATAATTCATTTACTGCCTACCTCCGATTTTTTATATTATTGTTATCTCCAAATAAAATACTAATTTAATTTTCCATATCTTATTAATAAGCCGCCTTAAATATATACAATTTATTATTTCATAAATTCTTAACACCTTCACATCAAATATTTCTATTTTATTAAAATAATATATATAATATGTTAATATTATTTTTGTTGCTGTAGCGACATAATGTTAAACAGATAATTTTAAAAATTATCAAAATTTACTAGATATATAAAAATCAACAAATTAATAGCTATGACAAAATTCTTAGTAACATCTGTTTGTCTAAATGCAGCGGATTCCATTTTGACCTTGAAATAATCTAGAGATCAAAGTTACCGACTAGATCTCATTTACACAGAAAAACTTTTTTATTAAAAAAAAAAAACACTGTACTAAAGCAGAATGATTTCAAGCTGTAAGTATTAGAAAAGTTAAATCAATGTTCAAATTTTTTTTACAAACTTCTTACAATAGTGCCATTTTAAAGCGTAAAATATTTTCATGAACGGAAAGAAACATAATTAATAAATCAAATAAAATTTCGTTGCTAAAGAAGTTATTTCAGTCGCAATACGCTTATTTGTGTTTGTGTAATATCTATATAGTCTTAGGTATTAGGCCATACACACTCAGTTTATTGCACAGTATTAATTGCACATGCCGAAATTGCGGAGTTATTTCGTAGCATGTGTGGTACATTATTGTTTCTTTAAAAGAAGATTGTTCTTTTAGTTGTAGAAGGTGCAGTAGATGGCACTGTCTAAAATGTAACAAGATTAATAAAAAAAATTTTATTGATATTAATTTGTTAGTGCAATATTCAATTTATTCAAAACGTAAAACTATCAAATGTAAACAAATATATTAATTTTTACGATTTACAAAATGATATTAATATAAAAAGTATTAGTTCGGTCATTTTAATTGAATGAACTGAATATGCTTTGGGCATAAATAAATTAATTGAACATCGGTACGATAACTTTGCAAATATGGATAAAAATAAAACTTGTATTTAAGCTTAAGTTTAAACAATTTTAGAAAAAATGTCTATGAACTGGACGGAATTGACAAGTCAAGAAGTGCATCGTTTAGTAACATCATATAACATTTCATGTTTGTTTTTTTTTTAATATATCAAAATATTTTGTTAGTCTCGAATTAAAAAAAACTTACATAGATAACTTTTTTAGAAAACTTTCTACGGACGTCACTGGTATGTGGTGTTATGTGATATAAGATTTTTTTTTAAAATAATATATCTCCAATATATGTAGATAATTTTAAAACAATATTTAGCATATATAATTTTTTTGGACAAAAAATAATATAAAATTATTAAAATATATACGTATTATGGAAAAGAGCTCGCTCCATCTAATTTTTGTTTAAATTACCAGTTTTTGTGGGAAAAAAATCGATGCTGTTACTGTATTAATATATGTTTTATTTATAACAACAATTTAAAAAAAAATGCTCTTATCTTAATTTATAAATACAGAATATTTTGACATAAATAATAACAACTATTGTTTAAAGAAAACCTAAATATCGATAAATACATCAGATATAGGTACGGTAGAAATGTTACTTCTATAATTACATAATTCATTTCAGATTAAAACAAAAAAAAAGAACAGTACAACGGACTAAATCAATCATCAGTGTCTATAATATCCAGATAAATTATTAACGGACGTAAGATTGTAATTAATAATTAAAAAAAACTACATCCGTCAATTACGCAGCATATTTAGAAATGTATACAAAGAATTTCTTTTCTTTTTTGAATATGAAAAAAAAGACTGTTTGTTTTGTTTTACGCTGTAACTATAAACATCAGGTATGGTATGCCAAACTAACAAAATAAAAACATACAGTTCTTCCTTAATCCGTATATTGAAATTTTCCATAAACGTGTATTTATATAAATCAGTGACGTACATGTTAAACTACACATCAAACGAAATTTGCTGTTTAATTTACAGAATTACATAAATATAACAATGTTATATCTTTTTTATTTATATTAAACTAGTTATAAATTAAAAGATTTATTGAAATATTTTTATAATAAGCATTAATTATCAACTAGCTAACTGAAAAACAAATAAATTGTTATATTAGTCTCATTAAAATAATTTTTTTTTTTTTCAAAACAACTGTTTTATCTTTCTATATTAATTTTATTACATACAAAATTATGATAATATATTATTTTATTTATATTCCTAGAAAGATTGCAATATTGAACAAATAATAGTAACAACTTTATTCCGACAAAAACTTATTTTAAAAATTACAGCTTTGCTATTTAAAATTATAGGCCCATATTTATATGCTCACCTCAATGTTTCTGTATATAAAAAAATTTTCATCACTTATATTATTTCAAAATAAATTTGTGCTTCTATCTTTCATCAAATGTAAATAGTTTGTCTATTTTGAATATTTTTTATTAATATTTTCAAATGTATAACAAAATAAATAAATGTCAACAGACCTATTGACAAAAATTCACTGTTAAAATTGATATACTTTTTATACGAAATGCATATAATTTTATTTTTTAAATTTTGGTAAAACACTAAAAATAATTAGTATAATTTATTACAATTGTATAATATACATATATGTATGTAATGTACCAACAATTTTGGAGACCGCGCTGCAATTCTAAATAGAAGCAGACTTTAAAATTTGAATTAAGGGGCAGCAGAACTTAGAATTTGTTAAATAATTTTTTATAAAAATGAGTAATAATTATTGTACGAAAGAGTAAAAAAATATTAATTTTGCTAGTTTCAACTTATCTTAATTCATTATTAAATTATTTTACTTAAACAAATTACATACTAAATAGTAAACTAATTCTTCTATTTTTATTTAAGCGGCATATTTATCAACATTGCTATCTTTTAATTTAGCTACGTCTTTTTCTATATATAAAATACTAATAGATATAACTGAACCTACTTTTTACCGCTTTGAATGCAAGGAAAAAGTGGTATAGCGTTTGGTACGGTGTCTAACATTTTCAAAAAAAAAAAAATTGTGTATAGAAATCCTTCATATACCCTCTAGATGACGAATCTGAACTTAGTTTATGTGGGTGTATGAATGTGCGTCGTCAGCTCGCTCGGTCGTCAGACTAGACGGTTCAACCAATTTTAATGAAATTTTCAGGATAAATTTGTCTAGTGCCCAAGATGGTCATGTGGTTTCGGTTTTTTCCAGTAAGGCCAACTTTCCGAAAAAAAAATTACTAAAGTTTTTAAAAATTCATTGTGGCTACATTATTTATCCGATTTTGATCAAATTTTCAGGAAAGATACCCCTAGTGCTCACATAAATTTTGTAATTTTAATAAAATACAGTGTTGCCAACTTTCCGAGAAAAAAATTACTAAAATTTTTAAAAATTTATTACGGCCATGTTGTTTAACCGATTTTGTTCAAATTTCCACAAAAGATTCTTCTGGTATCTATATAAATTAGATAATTTCAACAAAATACAGTGTTGCCAACTTTCTGAGAAAAAAATTACTAAAATTTTAAAAAATTTAGTATGACCACGTTATTTAACCGATTTTAATCAAATTTTCACTAAAGTTTCTCTTGGTGCCCGCATAAATTATGCAATTTTAACAAAATACAGTGTTGCCAACTTATCGAGGAAAAGAATTACTAAAATTTAAAAAAAATTTATTGTGGCTACATTATTTATCCGATTTTGATCAAATTTTCAGAAAAGTTTCTTCTAGTGCCCACATAAATTATAATATTATTAAAATACGGTGTTGCCAACTTTCCGAAAGAAAATTAATAATTTTCTAAAAATTTGTTATGCCCGCATTATTTATCCGATTTTAATCAAATTTTTACAGAAAATACCCTTACCGCCTATAATATTATATATTAGCAAAATAGAATGTTGCCAACTTTCGGTGAAAATTTTTTTTATTCCTATTTCTTATCATTTATGTGATAATGCCAAAGTGATCTATATATGGGTTTACCTATATACTTCTAATCTTGTTGTAATTCATGTTCTAGAATAATTTTCATTTCTTTTTTTTTCCCTGTTATATATTGTTAGCATATTATACAAACTGCTACCAGCAACAAGAAATTAAAAGAATTTATGTACATATATCTAATCTATTAAAATTTATACAAATTAATTATAAAAAAATTTAAACTAGAATTTGAAAAACACACCGAAATGTCCTGAGTTCCACGCATATAAGGATCCCGCAAGACTGAGCCAACAAAAATTTATTTAAATTAAAAAAAAGAATTGAGTAAAACATTATTTAAATTCATTTTGTGTTTTATTTATATGTTTAATAATAGTTCCACTTTCCTTTTTGCATTTTTTGATATTGTATTCCATTTTTGCAAATATTTAGAATCATATGTTTGATTTAGCATTTTTTTGTTTATTGATATGGTATTAGTTTTTTGTTGTATTGTAAATATCAACAACCTAAAAATAAAATCATAGCGTAGAGAACCATTTTGTAAATATTTATTTTTCGATGTTTTTAAGTATGAAATTGTATAAAAAAAAAAGTAATTTAATTCGTTGGAAAGGCAAAAAACCCCACATTTTAGCAATTTTAAGCAAATATTACATTACAAAGCAGAAACAGAAATCAATTAACGTATAGTTTTGATTTATTTTTAATTTTTTATTGTAATTAAGTTAAAATTATTGAATTTAAGTTGTGCCATTTTTCTTTATGATATGAAAAATTTTTGTAAAAACAATGTACAAAAAAAACAGTGTTCAAATTAAATCTATTAATAATTAAATAGATTCACAAGCTTTAAATCTTTTATATATTTATAATTAGAAACTAAAGTTTGCATGAAACAGAACAGAAAACAATCTTAATTGAATTGTATACAAATAATCCATTAGTTTAATTCAACTTCGTATTACGTATAATTAAAATCCCGGATAACCTATCAGTAATCAATCATAAAATTATACAGCATTTAATTTAGTATTACTCATCGTATCTGAATAATTCTTCTTTTATATCGTGCCGACATACCTTTCAAATGTAAATTCAAACATTTAGCAAAACAATATTACAGGTAAAATCAAATTTAAAATTATCTGAGCCTATCAGTAGACAAATATACTTCGCTCAAGTAAAATAAATATAACTAGACAAAAATTGGAAATTAAAAACTTTCAATGATTTAATTTTACATTTACATGTACGACAATAAATCAAAAAAACAGCGTCTCAAAACCCATATTCATATAACTTAATATCAGTATTAATGTTTCCTAAACTATGAGTTGCGATATATGTCTATCAGTGGGTTGTTTTAAAAGCAAAGCTTTGAAGCAGTCCAAATTTTTAACAGCTCCGCTCCTACTCCGCTTCAGTATTTATACAACTGCTTTTTTTTACAATTTTGTAAAAAATATTTTAAAACTTGTAAAATAAAAAGTTATAATACTTAATTTTAAAAAATGCATTGAAAAATTAACTTCTACTCCGAGTATAATCATGCTGCTCCACTGCTCCGAATCCCGGCGCCTGTACCATCATCAAAGTCCTGGTTAAAGGATTGAAATAATCCAATAGCAATTCCTAGGCATTGTTAAGATATGACAGAGAATCTAAGCAACCGATTCGTAAAAGCCCCAATTAGCGAGCGTTAAGCTCGGAAAAAAAGAAAAGAATATTACAACTACAAACAATTTTTGAATTCCCAAATTTCGTACAAGTGCTACTATATCAACGATAGCGACAAAATGTTCTTTATGAAGATAAAAATCCACTATAAAAAAATTAATGTGAGACACCAATTTTAATTTTTTCCGAACTATGTGTATTACAACTTTGAATGGGGTAGTATTTTTTTTTAAATGTATGAGTAATATTTTTTTTCTTGAACATTAATAACATAAATACAAAATATGAGTGAATATAAACAAGTAATAACTAAGAAAAAAAATATTTTTTCAATTTTCCGTGATTCAAATAGTCAGTTGTGTGACGTCATACATATGGTTTGACGTTTAAAGTATTCAGCAGCGACCAACTTTCGGAAACAACGTTTACTAATATCTCATTGCCTATTTCTTTTTTAATTATTGTCACAATATTATTATTTATTTTATTTAATTATTGTCACAATATGATATAAAACAATATCTAACCTAACCATTTTTGATATGATATAGTAACACATTACACAACATACAACACAACCACAAAGTTTGACCAAAGTTTAAATAACACGTGGGTCTGAGAGCGTCATTTACGGGGTTAGTAAAACGATGGGAACAAGCGGGGTGCACCAAACGTCAAACCATATGTATGAAGTCACAGAAAGCGATGAGAAATTTGCGCGAAAAAATTACGATTTTTAACAATTAATATCTAATGAAATATAAACACTTTATTATTATTTTTTACGTTTATATAAATGTCTACATCTGTTCTTTCGTTTTATGTAATGAAAACAGGTACTTAAAAAAATAACGATACTTCCCCATTCTACTTGATTTCCCGAGTTTAGTACGGGTGCTGCTATATCAACGATAGTGTCAAAATTTTCTATATGAAAGTAGAAATCCACTGTAAAAAAAATTAATGTGAAACACCACTAACCAATATTTTTTGATTTTTTTTCTGTTGACGTATATGATAGTTTCAATTTTGTTTGTTCATTTTCCCGTTTCATACGGATGTTGCTATATCAGCAATAGTGTCAAAATATTCTACATAGAGATAAAAATCCATTATAAAAAAATTAATATGAGATACCAATTGTTAATTATTTTTTTAAAAAAATTTACTAGCATTTATGACAACTTCGAATTCTTTTTATTTTCCAGATTTTCGTACAGGTGCTACTATATCGACGGTACTTTCAAATTATACTATATAGAAGAAGAAATCCACTATAAAAAGTTAATTTTAGATATTAATTATTATTAATTTTATAGCAATTTTAATGATGGATTTACCTCTCAGAAATAAAAATCTCCCCATTATTCTAAGTTTTATGTGAGTCCTAGTATACTAAAAATATTATTAATATAGTCTATCTCATAGTAGAAAACTATTTTAAAAAAAATAAAAGTCTTACATTTATTAATAATATGCTTATAGTAAAAAATCTGTTAAACTTACTTTATATTCCGTTTCACAATTTTTAAAATTTATTTAAAAAATGGTTAACATTATCTATATTTACGTTATTTTTAATAATTATTACGAGTTACATGTTATTTTATTAATAGAGAGAATAAAACTGTTAGATTATTGTCAACACTTAACCTAACTCAATACAGTTACGTTGTTACGTTTTATATACATAATCTAGTCACTATATTGAATTGTTTTTGTTTTCCTTAGTGATAAAACAATTTATATTTATTCATTCAATTTCATTTATTTATATTGTCAACAAAGTCAATAAAATTGTGTTGGATGTTATCAGGCCAAGTATTCCAAATAAACAGAAACCATTGTGCATCAAAAAAAAATAATACAAATTTAGTATTTGAAGACAATTGTACGAAGTAATTGAAGATGACAGGACGTGGTAGAGGTTCGAATGGTTTGATGAGAGTTCTAGGAGTAAGGCGTCGCCGTCGTCGTGAAGTACGTCTAAGCCTCAAACTGAAAGTTCTATTATTTCTAGCACAGAAATTTTGAGTCTAGCACATAAATAGCACATGAAAGGCACATAATTTTGGCATATTTCGGCTAGCTTCCAGGACCTTAGGTGTACACGAGCAAATCGACAAGCATACAATTGTATAGACCTTATAACGATGATTTTAAGGTCTATACAATTGAATGCGTGTCGGTTTTGCTAGCGTACATCTACGCTAGCGTGTAGGGCCTCTAAGAAGATATTAATCTCATATTCGAACTTTCTACTCCCTATGCGAATGTATTATTTCATTCTCCTATTTTTTATTATTCAACACTGTCGATCAACACTGCGACATCATTGATACCTATTCTTCTTCAGTATCTTATTCGGGGTCCTATAAAGTTAACGCCATATAAAATTCAATGTCTATTTTTTCCTCTCGTTTGTATTATGATTTTCTTTTGTAATACGAATGTCATACATAACTATTGTATTTCTGACCATTTGTATTGTTAAACATCAATTATATTCTGTAATACTACTCGCATTTATAAAATTTCTTACTGGACATTTTTTTCAATAAATAAATATTTTTTTAATTAAATTTTTTAATAAAAAAATGTTATTTATAACTTAATTAATATACGTCTATTCGATTTTCAATGAAATCATAATTATAAATTTTTCTATTAAAATAGTTAGATAAAAACCATATAAATCTATGTGCTCGAATAATTTGAGACAAAATGAATAGTGTAATTAAATCTTAATTTGTTCCAGTCATTTTCAAATAAATCACTAAATCTGAAAATCGGCCGATTTTTATTATGACTTTGTTATTGAAAAAATAGAGAAAAAAAGTAATCTACATATTTCTTAAATAGTTTAAAAGAGATTTTAATACAATAATTAGTTCAATTGTATCACTTATATTTTCACAAAATTAAAATTACTACAGAAATTAAAAACAATTCAATTGTATATACATTCACATAAACTCATTCAATAGAACTTACAGTTATTTAAAAATGTTTTTAAATATTATATGTATATACAAAATATTTTAAGTACCCCAGATAAATGAAATAAAAATATAAAAGTGATATTATCTAATTAAACGAACGAAATGAACTATTTCTATATATTTATTGGTCAACAAAATGTAATTAATCAAAATTAAGTATTAAAAATAATAAGCTGTAGTATATATATATATATATATATATATATATATATATATATATATATATATATATATAAATGATATAATAAATCTGCGTCAAGTCCAAAGAATTTGAAATTCAACTTACAATATAAAAATGAAGATTACCTTTAATTCAAGCATATTTCCAATAAACAGCTATAAATGCAACAACATATAATATACGGATAACTAAACCTATTTGTATTTATTAAGTAACCAATGTTGCAGAATCTTGTATAATTACAGTTGTCTGTCTTATCTCCCAAGGTCAATTTTTTTATTATTGTATTATTAATGCTGTTTGTTTTCTCAGTGAAAAGAAAAATAATTTCCGCATTTCTTAATAAGAATAGCATTGAAATTACATTCAGATACTTAACAATTAGAAATAAAGCATTCAGATAATAGAATTATCATTTTTCATTTGTCATACTCCTTAAATTTATTGGTATTTTTTACTTACACTACTGCTTATCTATCGTCAAATTACACGTTTCTATAATATATTATACTTTACTTAATGTACTTTACCTGTTTTCGTAAAATACATAATTTTTTATATGCAAAAATAAAAAATGTAGATAAATTTTTATACTACTAGATAAATTACCTGCTATTAGTTGAAATTAAATAATTTCTTAGATACGTTTTCATATTTTTATAAAACCTGTTTTTCTAAGTCACATAGTTTTTGTTTTAGCATTCAAAAGATCCAAAACCCTATATTTGAAAACATCGTCTTACAGGAAATTTTCTGCCCTATTTGATAGAGGGTATACGTAGTTTTTATTTCTTTCCATAAAAATCGAAAAATCGAATTTTAATTATTTTTTAAATTTAATCGATCATATCTTTTTTCTATACAAGTTATTAGCATAATTCTTAATTTATTTTATTTATTAATTATTTCTGTGTATGTTTCTTGAAAAAAATTATTAATATAGTCATAAATTAACATAAAAAATAAATAGTAAGCAAAATTTTTTTTCAATTTCAAAGCAAATTTTTCTCACAGTTAGAAACTTTTTGGCTTTAAGAAATAAGTAGGTATATTATGAGACAAAGTTTTAGAGCAAAATCTAAAGAAGTTTTTTATTATTTTTTTTTATATTTTGTACTATTTTCGAGTTGTGTACTTGTAAACTTAATTCATGAATTTCGCGCGAATCTGCCGACCGAAAACAGTAACACGGAGATAACAACACTATTTAAGTATTTATTATTGTTTATTACTATTAAAACAGTAAAATTGCAATAACTCCTACAAATTTACGTGTAGGTTCCCAATTTTTTGCATACACATACAGAAATATATTATACACAATTTACAATAATCAAAAATATACTTGTAAAATTCGCTGATCGATTTACTAAAATATTTTTAAACAATAGAAAACCAAGTTCTCGATTCGAGAATTTTTGTACACACAAATAAATATATTATAAACAAATTGTAATAATCAAAAAACAAAAAACAAACTGCGTGGAAACCGGCAATATACCATAAACTTACATAATACTTATAAAATTCGCTAATTGATTTACTAAAATATGTTTAAATAATAGTAAACCAAGTTATTGGTTTGTGAATTTATATGCATTCATATTTAAATCAATAATATACAAAACAATAACCTAACAATAATAAAATAGATAAATTAAAAACATGTATTAATATATTGTATATTTTATTTAACATAGGTATAAAATTATTCTATAAGTATACTACATAATAAATACGAGAATATACATATAATATGTGCAGCCAGTCGGACATTCACGCGTAATTCATGAATTAAGTTTACATGTACATAACTCGAAAATGGTACAAAATATTTAAAAAAATTCAAATAAAAAAAGTTCTTTAGACACTGCTATAAAACTTTGTTGCATTTACCTATACTTACTTATTTCTTAAGGCAGAAAAGTTTCTAACTGAATAAAATTCGCTATCCAAGTGAAACATGTTGCTTACTAATTTGTTTATTTATTTTTCATGTTAATTTATAACTACATATATTAATAAAAAAATTTTAAGATACATATAAATAGTTAATAAATAAAATCAAAAACGAATTATGCTAATAACTTGTATAGCAACAGTGATATGATCGGTTAAAGTTAAAAAATAATTAAATTTAAATTTTTCAATTTTTTTGGAAAAAGTATATTTTTGAAATTATACAAAGAAATAAAAAATGCGTCTGCCAACCATCAGATCGGGCAGAAAATTTCCTATAAGATGATCTTTTTAAAAAATATATACCAAAGTGTCCAAAACACATGCACGATACAGAGCTTTGGACAGAGCTGTAGACACGTGTTCACTAATTCGGTTGAACAAATTTTTAAGAAATTTCATATACCTATAAGTGTCGGACATGAATTTGACCAACTTTTAGTTTACTGTTGTCACTTTTATCAGTCAAATTAAAACATAATATTAAACATTTATCTCAATCAGAAATTACTGCGTGTATTTTGAAAGATTCGAGATTAATTTCATTAAATTTGTAAATTTAAAGACAAGAAGATCAAATAAATGAGCTCAAAAGAAAATTCACAATTTTATTCTTTTGGCCGCTTCGACTGGAGTACTCAAACCATCTTCAGCATGGAAGTTTAACAAAATTTTTTACATGAATTTCTTATATTTGTTTTAAAGTTAATATGTTATATTTGTCATTTTTAACAAACTAATTAAATTTTAAAAAAAGCTATTGTAGAACGTTCTGATTTTTTGACAAATGTGATAAAAAATTCGCTATGAAACAAATATAAAAAATTCATATACAAAAATTATTTATAAAACTTCCATGCTGAGAATGATTAGAATACTTTAATCGAAACGTCCAAAAGAATGAAACATCTTTGAAGTTCATTTATTTGATCCTCTGCCCTTCAAATAAGTATAGAAGCAGATGTGTTATACGTAAGATTTGAAAAAAAATCATTTTATGATTTATTATTGTTTATATTCTGAATTAGATAGATTTGGGGCTCCAACATCTTTTAAGAGCTGAAGGTCTCAATCAAGCCTCGCATATATCTAGAAAGCTACAATCACCTTAATTCTCTAACGAAGTTGCTAAGTTTTAACAACGTTGCTAAGAAAATTAGCCAATAATATTAGCTGACACTAAATAAAAAATCAAAATGACAGCTGTTATATATGTTCCTATTGGTTAGAGTTGTTAGCAACGTTGCTAAAACTTAGCAACTTTGTTAGGGAATCAGGCCGAATATTTGTTATGCCTTATTTAAAAAAATAAATTTTAGATCAAATACAACATTTAAAATAAATATGTATCTTTTCTACTAGAAATGTGTTGTACTATTTGGTTATCAGCTGACAATAATTGTTAAGTCAACAAAAACAAATGACTACAAAAATAAATCATATTTGAAGTTTCGTTAGTCATATAAGGTACACTAATTACTAAGCAAGTAAATGCTCATATAAGTACCTAATTCGTTTAGAAACTTATGAAGAAGCATTTGGTTTCATTTTTACCTCACTTACTTATGCATATAACAAAGTGTAGATTAAACAACACTTCTTCTGACAGGTCAAAACTAGTTTCTAATTATAACGGTACATTGCGCCGCTTTAACTAATTCTATGTAAGCACAGCGGCGTAGAAAAATTATTTTTGTAGCCATTATATAAAAATGTTTTTAATAAAAATTGTTATTTTTAAAAATTATTATCTATATTCTTATTAAAATAATTTCACTTTTTTAACCCTCTCCTGATCGAACGAATGGAATATACTTTATAAAGCATGCCGGGTAACTCAATTATCCAAGTTTTTCATGCTTGGATTGATAATTATTTTCAGAATACTACAAGTTAAAATAAGTACAATAACAGCCGGTTTCATTAGAAACACTTTCAGTAAAATCAACATCAAGTCGACAAAAAATCTATTTGAAATTCTACTAACATACTTAATTATTATTACTGCTGTCAACTAAACGATGCTTTTTTATCAACTTTTTAAACTTCTAATGGCAAAATTATTTGTTATTACCAATAAAAATTATGCTTTCGTTATATATATTTGTTTTTGCTATAAAATCAGCCGTAAAACATTCATAAAAAATTTATTTACTGGCAATACCAATAAAAAATTCTATAAATAAAATTTAGAATGCAAATAAAGTACTTAATTATAAAATAATTTAATTTGTAACTATTAATATTCAAGACAAAAATGCTTTTTTCCCTATGTATATTGCAGATAGTTTTTTCCGCATATCTGACATGATATTTTAAACTACCACTTCTGTTTGAGGGCAAAATGAGCATTGTAAATTTGGATAACATACATTACTGTTTATTGAAAGATTGTATTAAAAATCATTTCTCTAAATATATTAATTAAAAAAATATTATAAAATATTTACCCTTGTGGTAACTGAATTGCTCCACATAGTCAATTTATATATTTGCGTAAAACATTGCTTACATAAATATTGTTTTACTACCATACATTTTCACAAGATCTCAAAGATGACAAAAAATTCAAAACAACTATTTTATATATATATATATATATATATATATATATATATCCAAGCTTAAAGTAAGTGAACGGGTATATTCTTTTCCCAATAAAACGCTTGAGTGCGGCGTGTTGACATCTACGGTGTACCAAGATGCATGGTTCCTTCCAATCGAATGTGACTTTTATTTGATATCATTTTTTATTTACTCTCATGGCAGTTAGGCGACTTTTAAAGTTCGCTGTGATTATTTAAAATTTAATTGTGTCAATTAAATAAATAGAATTTTATTTGAAACTGATATTATTTTACTCAAAAATAATATAATACTCACAATAAGAAAATATACATAATAAAATGTTGAATAATGTATTTCCGGTCACAAAATGCCAGATTCTCATATTTCTAAAATTACGTGATTTCTCAAAACAGGGCTGTACAAATATTCATATCATTCGAAAAACAAAAATTAAAATTAAATAAAAGTGATTAGAAACAATAATTTTCAGCAAAATCAAAAAGTATAAATAATAATATTTATTTATTAGCATAATATATTACAGTTTTGCCTCATCATACAATCAATATACAAATATTATTTTTTTTAAATATATAATTCGAAAAAAGAAATTATACTAACAAACATATTTTACAATTATTAAAAACAACAGATAATTAATAATACTATTGAACTATATAAAAAAAAAATTAATATAATTTAGCATTTAAAAATTCTTCAATTAAATAATAATTGAATTTCTTAATTTTTTTTTTTCTTAGTTTTGTTAATCTTTCATCTTTTATATATTATTCTAATGTATAAATATCTAAATAAATTTCTGAAAAATTTGTGCAATGCAATGTATATTTTTCAAATTTTAATTCTCTAAAAAAATTAAATAATGTTGAATCACTCTTATATAGTTTTTATTTCAATTTAAAAATCATTCAAATTTAATCTAAATTAAATTATATCTTCAATTCAGTCAGAAATTTTCAAATTATTATAACTTACAGAGCATGTTCGTCAATCGTCATAATATATCTCTTTATAATGAAAATAAATGACAAAGTTAAGTAGAAAAGAAAATAGAATATCAACTGCAATTTAAATATGTATATATATGTTAAATAGCATTCGACTTAAAACAGAAAAATCGTTTTTTAATTCGTTTTTTATGCAGTTAATTTGTCCTATTTACTCAGTCAATGCAAATGAAATAAATTACTATATTGCCTACGTCTTATTCTGTTTGTAAGAGTCGGTAAAGTAGATTTCTCGGTCGATAAATTCATTATACTCAGCCGGTAATTGAAATTTTCAACATATATATTCTCAAACCTTTTTCGAACGCTTTGCTCCAATAAGTATTTTTAAATAAAACAATTAAATATTTTTTCTAAAATATTGATTCATTTATTGTTATTCTGTCAGGTAAACTATTACTTTACAAAAATGTTTATATTAAGTCACTAGATAGTTGCAAAAGCTGGATTATGTTAATTTTCAAAATTCTAAATCACTTTTAAAGTAGAATAAAAATAATATATAATTATAAATAAATTTTATTAAAACTTATGAAAAACAATGATCCGTATTTTCATCCATTTTTGTAAAAAAGTGTTTTTACCATTTATTGCAAAATAGATTTTTGCTTCTATCGTTTATCAAATACAAATACATTTTCTATTTTTGAATATTAAACTTATCGAAATTGTTTAATAAGTAATTTGAAATAAATGGCAAAAAATACTTTGGACAAAAATCACTTTTAAAAGTGAGATGAGAATACGGGCTGAGCCAGGCAATATTGTTGTTAAATAAATCGTGTGAGTAAATTTAATATCAGCAAAAGTAATTAATTTTTTTTGTGAAAATATATATATATATATATATATATATATATATATATATATTAGGTTTAATATCAAAAAATTATGTAAACCAAAAGAATTGTAACAATAAAATTTCCATTAAAATGTTTGTATTTGAGATAAGAATAATTTTTAATATAATTTTCCAATTACAGCCTACAAAATGTTTACAAAATTATTATAATTGTGTTTCTAATAGAGTATTAGTGTAATTAAGAAAAGTTCACAAAATATACTGTTTAATAATAATATAATATACGTTCAATTTAAAAACTTCAGTAGTTTGTGTATTTCTCAAAAATATAATTAAGTTATCTATTTAAAACTTTTTTCCTAATCATTGTATACTTAAAAAATTATTTGATAAAATTCATTTTTTGCAATTATCTAGTGACCTATTAAAAAAAATTTACAAGTCACATAACCGTCTACGAAAAGTTCTGGTTCACCGAAGTTGTATCTCTTATAATATCCGAGATCACGATGGTGAAAGATAAAACTGGAACACAGTGTATTATTGACGAATAATAGCTGATTTATCCGGCATTGCTTTAAGCGGCATGATCTAAAAACCGGCACATAATAAAGGAAAGGCGACATTCATCGTTTTTTTTTTTAAACCAGAAAATAAAAATAAATAAACTATGTCCCTATTATTTATTATACAATTTATTAAGTACCAAATATATAATATTTGTAATTTTAGTGTTAAATAAATAATGCTTTTTATTAAAATTTAAACATGTACGTTCTTTTATAGTTTCTCTTATAGTTTTCGAGATCGCAGTGAAATGTCAGTGAAATGCCAACACATAGTATATTATAAAACAATGTGGTTATGTCGTAATATAAATTGTATTGTTCTTGTTTAA
The DNA here is from genome assembly GCA_963966155.1 of Clivina fossor. Lineage (NCBI taxonomy): Eukaryota > Metazoa > Arthropoda > Insecta > Coleoptera > Carabidae > Clivina > Clivina fossor. The sequence continues at coordinate 33,629,933 of OZ014550.1, forward strand.
AAAGTGTATAAATACGTATACATATAGTTTTTGACCCCACCCTTGCAACTTTATTGAATAAAACGTCATTTCCTATGAAAGGTCATTTAACCCTTTATGCTTTCTATTATCGAACTATTAAAATCTTATTTATCGATAAACGCCTATATTATGAAATAAAATACCTAATTTTATTCGAAATTTATTATTGCATATGCGTTCATAATTCTAAACAATAGTTTTGCGTATTTGTATCGTCAGAACCGGCTTTAGGCAGAATGCAAGTAATGCCCCCAATAACAAAGAATGTTCAAAGACACAAATTAAAATTCAATCAAATATTTTCATATTTATTCGAAACAAAGCCATTAAACTTTTATAAGCATAACACTATTTTTTATATTTAAAAGACAATATTTACCAAAAATTGCAAGTGCCATGTGAAATAAAGCCATCGTCGATGATATATTCGATCATAACAAATGGCTAAAATATAAAATCAACGATCATTTCCGACCAGAAACAGCAAAAATACACAAAATCACAAACACAAAATCAGTGGTCATGTAAAAAAAATCAATTTCAGAATAGTTTTGTCATAATATATAAGTATCTTTTTTTAAAACATATTTTAAGTATCGTGTACTTTCAGAGACAGTTTTTTTTTGGACAGAATATTTTGTGGAAAAAGCCCTTTCCAACAAGTCCTACCCTATACAATTATTTTTTTAAATAATTGAAATTCCTTGTATTCATGAACATTTATAGAAATAATGAAGATACTTGAATTGTTAATATTCCGACTGAAACTTCTCAAATAAAATTTGCTTCAATTTATTTATATATATATATATATATATATATATATATATATATATATATATATACAGGGTGATTTATTAGTAATTGGAAATATTTTAACTGGAGTATCCTGAGCTCAGAATATGAAGATTTAACGCAAATCACTTAGATAAAATGTGGCTTTTTACTGAGCTACAAGGTGTTTTATTTAAAAATTTAAAAACGATTTTTGCCCATTACTTTAAAACTATTTGACGTATGCTTATCATACTTGGCAAGAAGTGTAGGTACCGTACACCATATTAAATTATGTTAAATAAAAGTTTCTGGCTACTGCCAGTGGCGTACAACAGGGGCAAGTAAGAAATTAATCCTTCCTAAATTCTACGCCACTGGCGGAATTGTCATTTAAGCACAATTTTTCGATTCTGCAATACTTTCTGTGTAAAAAACATACTCTTTCTTCCTAACGATAAATTGAAATATTTAAAGTTAAACATAAGCTGCACTTTTGGAATTTTTTCAAAATTTGCTCAAAAAATCTGAAAAAAATCAGTAAAATAGAGAAAAAAATTAGCTACATAATAAATAAGAAACTTTTTTTTCTAACTCATTCTGGTTTGGCAGGAAAAATTATTGAAAATTAATATTTTTTGCATTTTAATTTTTTATATTTAATAATTTTTTCTGCCAAACCAGAATGAGTCAGAGAAAAAAGTTACTTAATTTTATTATGTAGCTAATTTTTTTCTCTATTTTACTGAATGTTTTCAAATATTTTTGAGCGAATTTTGAAAAAATCCCAAGAGTGCAGCTTATGTTTAACTTTAAATATCTCGCAAAATAGTGACTTTATCGTTACAAAGAAAGAGTATGTTTTTTACACAGAAAGTATTGGAAAATCGAAAAATTGTGCTAAAATGACAATTCCGCCAGTGGCGTAGAATTTAGAAAGGCTCAACCTCTCACTTGCCCCTGTTGTACGCCACTGGCAGTAGCCAGAAACTTTTATTTAACATAATTTAGTATGGTTTACGGTACTTACACTTCTTGCCAAGTATGATAAGCATACGTCAAATAGTTTTAAAGTACTGGGCAAAAATCATTTATAAATTTTTAAATAAAACACTCTGTAGCTCTGTAAGGAGCCACATTTTATCTAAGTGATTTGTGTTAAATCTTCATATACTGAGCCCAGGATACTCCAGTTAAAATATTTCCAATTACTAATAAATCACCCTGTATATAGCAAAGATAACAACAATAAAATATTTAATTAATACGTCATCGTCAAAATGCAAGATTTGACAATCGTTTCGTCTTAACAAGTATGTAGATAAAAGATTAGAAAATGATCTACTGTGGCGAAATTTAAATAAAAATAATATAATAAAAAAATCCCAAAACCACACCTAAATTAAAATAAAGCTAAATATGTATTTCGGAAGCTAAGCTTCCTTTGTAGATTTTATTTAGCTACTGAAGATGAAAGCTTAGCTTCCGAAATACGTATTTAGCTTTATTTTAATTTAAGTGTGATTTTGGAATTTTTTTATTATATTATTTTTAAGTATGTAGATGTTACCTTGTGGATAATCAAAGGCATTTGAATATATTCACAAATAAATAATTTAGTTACCTGTGACCTAATCGAACAAAGCCTCCGACCAGAGATCGAAAGGTTGCGGGTTCAAATCCCGTCATTAAATTTTCAATATAATTTATAATTAATATTAAATACTTGAATTATTAATATTTCGACTAAAACTTCACAAATAAAATTTACTTTCATTTATATTAACAATAATGATTATTACTATTTACATAAGATATACCTATATTTATAGGTATAGATATTACCTATATTTATATTACCTGTAAATAGATTTATGATTTATTAAATAAAATATTACATTACAAATAATACATCTAGTATTATTTTAAAGGCGGGATAGAAATTTAATTTTGTAAATTTAAAAAAAAAATTATTATATAATTTATAAATACGTTATTGACTTTTTTTTTATAACAGTGCACTCAACATTTTCAAAGTTAATCGCGCTAGCAACGAGCTAATTGAGTAAACATAAAACCCAAAATTCAAATCATGAAAGTCACTTTCCATTTTTTAAAAATTTAATTTTTAAAGAAGTAAAACGATAAACAATTCATTATAGTTATAGAAAGATGGAATAAATAATAAATATTTTACGCGCTTTATTAAAACATTTTTTTTTTGATAATAAAATAATTTAATTTGCTATCTATAGATTGTTCTAAATAATAATACTTTACAATCATTGATAGTCAACTAGGATGATTACCGGAAAATTGATCGCTCACAATTGATCGCACACAAACACAATTGATCGCCAGGAAATTTGCTCGCCACACAATTGATCGCCAACAAATATATTTATTTAAATTTATTTATTTATTAAATTTCGTAGATAAATACTGCAGCGGTTATTTCTGAATTCAATTATAATTTTTGAAAGTTTCTTTCTTAATTTACAAATATTTCATTATTTGTTACTTAATTATGTTATTATTTTTAAAAATGATTATTGTTGAAATAACATTGTATGTAATATGATTTTTCTTTTAAATCGTTCTTATTAGTTTTGACGATTATTTAATTATAGTATTGGATTACATAAGATGTGTTGCTTTATGCATATTATTATATACGTGTAAAACAGATGACTTTAAATAAATATAATATTATTATTGTTTGTTTTGTGTTTTATTTATTATGTCGAGTGATATGAAGATATGTCGATGGTTGCACTGAGTAGTAGCATTTTTTTGCAGAATCGATCTCCGATTATTTCGGCTCCGACTGAATCCACAGATAAGTCAAGTTTAAAATATTTAAGTCAGAAATATCCGCTGCAGTATTTATCTCCAAAATCTTATAAATAAATAAATTTGAATAAATATATTTGTTGGCGATCAATTGTGGGCGATTAATTGTGCGCGATCAATTGTGGGCGATCAATTTTCCGGATATCAACTAGGATAAATCAGGTAAAAAATAAGAAGACGCTGTTAATGATAAAGCAAGAAATGTATTAAATATTGAATATGAAACTTTTTTAATCACTCACATTTATAGGTATATTTTTTTTAATAAAAAAAAATTTTCAGTATCATTCTAAAAAAATTTTATCTAAACCTTGCAATAATGCGATTTTTAAAATTGTAATTGAACAGAACAGCATGCATATATCAAAATATCTTAAAAACATTGATATGTCTATAATATCGGTCTCGCAATTTTTTAGCTCAATTTTAGGAAAACATATCTACGTACCCATTGTAACACAAACACCTTCAACGACGCCATTTCCTATCAACTGTGTGATTGCCAATAATACATCTCCAACGAGAAGACACGCCACGTGGTTGGTTTGACATCTCCAGTGTAGAGCGTGGTGGTGAACAGCTGGTAAGGCTGCACCAGCTACCAGCGTAGCTGCCAGGAATACCGCACTCAGCAATAGACCTGCAGGATACAGTCGCAGACGAACGTCGTCACGATTAACGCTGATATCGGAGTCAGGTGTTGTGGTTGTTGGCCAATGGGAGTGGCAGGTGAAGATGCTCGCAGAACCACCTGGAACAAAGAAACAAAATCGAAGATTAACTGACTGATCAAATTTCTAATACTTCAAAATCTGTAAATTCTAAAAATAATATAAACACGAGTCTGATTTGTGTTTGTCATATATGTGTCCAAATCCAAAGATATCGTTGTAGGTTTAAATGTAAAATGTCAATAAATACAGTTTTGCTGAAACTGACTTAAACATAACTAACGAAATTCTGAACAAACCTGTAGTGTTACATAATATTTTGACTTTTTCTATTGATAGAAAAATTCCATGTACTAGGAAAAGACAGAACATTCTGTAACACTACAGATTTGTCCAGAATTCCAACATAAGCGACGTTCTACCTATTTATAATATAGAAAACTCATTAAGTGCCAAAGAATACAGTTTCCCGTTTACAGCAAAATTCTGACATTATACAGAATTCCCATTTTTATGCTGAAATATTTACAGAATGTTTTGTCTTTTCTAGTAAATGGCATTTTTATTTAATAGAAAAGAACATAATATTCTGTAACGTTACAAGTATGTTCAAAATTCAAGCATTAATTCTTTATATTCACAGGTAAATCATTTTTTTTTACATTGGTACGGTGAATGTCATACGTATGTCTTGACGGATCCCAAATTTCTTATTTTCGTCTTTTAATTTTTTTCTACAAAATGTACATAACATATAAACTTAGTTTATTTATTTTTTTATTCTGTTTCATACGAAGCCAAATAATAAATACAGTGAGATTACTACAAAAATAAATGCTACAACAATCAGTTTTTATCAAAAAATCAGGATGCTACAACGAAAATAAATGCTAGAGCAAACTGAATAAACAACACGAAAGAAAATTATCGGCCAATGAAATACGCGCATAAGCATGAAATGGAGACGTCACTTTGATGAGAACGATAGTCATCATCTTTGTTTTTGTTTGTAGAATTAAGTTGTTGATATAGTTCAGTTTTCTGTTTATTTTAATTATCAGTTCAAATGCAGTTTTCTATAGAGAAAAATTAAATTATTTATGCTTTTTCATGTGTACTAAATTTATTTAACTGATGACGCACACACATACACCCTCATAAACTAAGTTCAAATTCATCATCGAGAGGCTATCTGAAGGATTTATTTTTATTTGTTTTTAATTTTTGAAAATGTTACGGACAACGTACCGATCACTATAACACTTTGCCTTGCAGTCAGCATGATGACTCCTTGAACCAGAAACACAAACATCTAATTTAATGACAACTCAACAATAAATCAAGAAATCAATCCTTTTGAAAATGATGATAACCGCGGGCATAATTTAGAACTGATGTATAAATATTTGTTATCTATTGCACCGACAAGCATCGAACCAGAGCTGACTTTTCAGCAACTGAATATTTGGGAAACAAAATAAGAAGTAGACTTTAGATACATTACTATTTCCACCTGCATATTTTCAAAAACAAAAAGAAAATTAATAAAACATGCATAATATGAATATAACTTTGTTTTATTATATAGGTTACTATATGTTATATATTTATAAAATAATAATAAAAATTCTAATAATTATTCCGGATTTTTTTCTACTTACATAATAAACAACCTATTTTTTAAATTATTAATTAATTGCACTAGTATATTAATTTTTTTACGCATATTATTTAATGTATATATATATATATATATATATACATTAATATAAATAATCCCGAAATCTCGAGATTATAAGCTCTTCAATTCTGAAATCCCGAGATCGCAAAAATTGTCTGGGATTGCAACCCCTAACTCTTCATACACCTCAACTTTTCAGTCTTCCTTTAGAAAACATAATTTTTTTTTATAAAAACATGAAAAATCCTGATTGAGCTAACGAATAATTCGTACTATAAATCAATTTGTGAAATGAATTAAATTCATTAGCTGAAGTACTACTATTGTACAATAAAATCATGGAACTCAAACGCAATATACTCCTGAGAGCTGGTTCAGTACTGATTTTAGTCGAGTAACAAATTAATGTTTGCCGTAAGAAATCATGTAAATTGAATAAATCCATTTTTGGATCCTTACTAAACACTTTAAAGCCAGATTATAGAATTTTTAAAGTTGCAATTACCTTTTCCAACCTTTAATAACCAATGATTAAGCCAAAATACTAATTACATGTACAATACTGTAATAACTACTGCATAAACAAATTGTACAGTAAATAAAACTTTATTTATTAAGGAATGATACTAGCTTTAGGATTTTATACTAAAGAAAAGGTGCAGTAGAAGATAGAAAAGTTACTGTTTATGGTTGAGTACCGATTTTTGTTCAAGTGATATTACAAAATTTTCTCAAGAAACTTTGAATACCGATTTCTACTAATAGTAGTGCGTCCACTGTAATTCAATTATTGGACATCGCATTATTGTAGCCAATAAAAAAAATCATCATAAACGAAACAAAAACTCAACATATAATGAGTATATCACAGTGGCGGATCCATGAAAGCCATCCCCCCCCCCCCATTGGGCCTAAGAACATAATACAAAATACATACAAATATATATTCCACACAACAATTATTATTAACCCATCTTGCACACAGCTATGCATATAAGGTAGATAATAATTTTTTTGTAGGCTTAAAACTTCTTAATAATTATTTACCTTTATCCTAAAAAAAATGGCAAAATGCCCCCCTCCCTTGACAGTTTTCTAAATCCGCCCCTGGTATATCAAACATTAACAGTTTCGAATGAAAAATTCCAAATAAACATAGGTCCTATTCTATCTAGTTGCGCGCAATTACAAAAAATTAAAGTTTTATTAGTGGTACAATAAATTTAAGAGTTTACTAACAAGTTACGGTAGAAAAACAAAATAAAACAATTGATAGCTATGCACAAACTGTTTAAACCAGACGCTTATTTAACTTATTTATTGTTGTAAGACAATGGATCGTTTTAATGCAGCCGAATATGCAAATATAGTTAATATTTATGGATATTGCAATAGAAATGGTCGGCCTGCGTCAAAAGAATATTGATGTAGATATCCAAATAGACACCCACCTTCATATCACATATTTGGTTGTACATTTCAAAGACTGCGAAAGACTGGATCAATACTTCCACGTAATTATGGTAGTTTTCATCCTAATTGAAACAATGTCGATGATGAAGAAAATGTGGTAGATATGTTTCTCGATGATCCGACAACTACTTACTACTAGGCGTATTACAGCCAACTAGATCTATCCTAAAACTTTGTTTGGCGGGTACTATAGCTTGTGCAAGCACAGCAGCCAAGATATTATGTTAATATTCCAAAATTTTCAGCAAAAGTGCTACGATGTGATGAAGCCCACTTTACCAGAGATGGAACACTATGCATAACCATCACATGTGATTTCTCGAGAATCTATATCTCGCCATTCAATCTGGATTTCAGCAACAATTTAGTATTAATATTTGGGCTGATATTTTCAACGCAGTTGCTTGATATTGAAGCTTTAAATGATCGACAGAATGCTGAAAAATATGCAAATTTTCTTAATAACAAGCTTCATGAAAAATTAGAAGATACTTCATATTCGACAACGCTATTGTCGCTAATGTCGATGAAGTATCTTCTAACTTTTCATGAAGCTTATTATTAAGAAAATTTGCATATTTTTCTGCGTTGAAAATATCAGCCCAACATAATGGCGCACCACCGCATTTTGGAAGACAAGTGACCGCATGTCTAAATTTTAACTATTCAGATAGATTGGATGTTGAAATCCGGTCGCAAAACCAGCAAAATCTCCAGATTTAAATCCTTTGGATTATTATCTTTTGGGAGCATTTAAAACAGCTTGTGTACAGTACAGTATGAAAATAAACACTCGTGAACAGTTGATAGAAAGAATTATGGTAGCATTAAATCAAATTCATTATAATATTGACGTGATTCGCGTGTACCATTCATTGATTCGTCGGTGTCATGCCTGTATTTAAAAGTTCAAGGAGTTCACTTCATTTATTATAAAATATAAAATAATTTTACTTGACTCCAGGGTTGGGCTGATTTTTGTTATTTGATTTAAATCATAACTTAAATCACAATTATTTTAACCATTTGATTTTTTAAATATTAATCAATAATTTAAATCAATTTTAATTAATTACTTTCTTAATTAAATTTGGTTAGTAATAATTGTTTAATTAAAATATTTAGACATATATGGCACAAAATAACTGTTAACACAAAAATGTATATACATACAAATGAACATTTCTGGAAGCGTTCTTAAGCATGTGTGGTCCTGCTTTGTTTTGTCGCAAATATTAATGATAAAACTAATCGCGTTCTTATTGCAGTATATATTAGGGCAAATAATGTTGCAAAATTTGTTTGTGTTATTAGAGCTAACGCTGTCTGTCCTAACATCCTGTACGTATTATTGAATACAAGAAAAAAATCAAAAACAAACTGTAATATATTTTTTTAATTCAAATTCGTTTTTTTGCTTAAATTTATAGGATGCCTCTGCGGATATGCTACTGCAGATGCATTGAAACAAACATAAAATTAAATATTACACGTATAAAATTATATACTTATGTTATATTTAGGTGCATTCATAATAGATATATAAAACTAATTAATAAACTCTTACTTTCAAAATTTAAAAAAAAATTACAAACATGTATTTGTTATTTTGTATTTCTACAGTAAGTAACTTATTAAACTCGCAAATTTACTATGTCACTAATAAAACTTTAATTTCTTGTAGTTGCGCAACTAGATAGAAAAAAAAACCTATGTTTATATGACATTTTTCAATCGAAAGACCTCCCTAACAAGTTTGGTTCACTAGTTATAAATCACCCCATATAATAATTACAAAAAAAATGCATAAGGTCTTTAAATAAAGAAAAAAAAATTGGCAGAATCTTTTCTTTTTACAACATCAAGCTAATCTTATCAGAAAGTAATTAAACCTAATTAATTGCTACATGTAGTTATTCATTAGGCGTACTCACAATTACACAGTTTATTATACTAACAAAACATTCGAATTTAAAAACACGTAATCTAATATTAATCGTAATTTTAATTTTTGTATTTTATAGTCAATTACAAATAATTTTCTTTCTACATCGTTAAAATTTTTATTCAATTGACTAGAATTTAAAAATTATTTTCTTTTTTATAGGCATTTTCAATCATTTTTCTTTTTCTTCTTCATCTTTCTCTTCAAGCGTATCAGAATATTACGTTACTATACTGGCTGTGTAGAAGGAGGTCATTATATTACTTGTACAATAATGTAACATTATTATATTAGTAGTTAGTTACTATATACACCACTGATGGCAACACTAAACATGACTACACGGTCAAGTATATTTAATATGACACACTGAAAATTACAAACATTAAGCTAATTGATACTTGCATTATTTATTTTCGTTTAAATTTTAATTTGATTATTGAAAATGTGTGAAGAAATGCAAGAAATGTAATGTACACCCATCATCCGATTTGTCAGGAACGACCCGAGAAATATTATTCTCACAAATTACATAACAAATATACTGTTCTACAACTATTATTAGGCTAAGGATCGGGCCACATCACTTATAGCAAATTTCATACGACCTTCCCTATAAAATGTCTAAAACGTTTTTTAATCTTCAGTGCAAACGTACCAAACGCCAAATCAGTCAAATGCCATTTGTCGCAAACGCTATTTCACCTTCCCCAGCATTTATTTGTGCCTGATTTAATGATGAATATGAAAACTTTGAATTTTTTTCATAATTCCAAAAATATTTCAAAAAGAAAACAATCTTCAGATTTGTTTCTACAAGTGATTATAGCTACGTTTTTAGAGAAGATATTTTTATAAATCGTTTTAAATTTTATTTATTAATGACTGTCTTGGCCGTAATTATCTGGGCTCAACACAATAAAGACCGCGTTCTGCTCCTCATACCATAATACATACATACATAATACACAATAACGTAATGTATCTAAAACGGTGTGGCTGGAAAACTCTTTCCACTATCCCGAAATTTATTTTTTCCAAACATTTCTAACCAAACAAGTAACTTTTGCTTCACTCACATTTATGATACCTGTCATCAGGGTTGGACTGTTGGTGATTTTTTTGTTTTTTTTTATGATTTTCGCAAATAAAAGTTTATTAATTATTTTTATGCACTTATGAATATAAATATAACATATAATTTTATACGTGTAATATTTAACGGAAATTTGCTACTCTAGGTCTTGTAACTTTTATATTTTTTAGATTTTAGTCAAATTTTCTACGTAAATACAGTTACAGTTTATCTACCACTTGCTACCACCTAATGCACAAATCTCTTTGAAGGTAATGTCTATTATATTCATTAAGATAAGGTCCATGATATATAATTGGTGTCAACAGGTAGTAGATGAAATGTAAAACAATTAAAAATTAAAATTAAAACACAAAAAAAGGAAAAAATTTGACAAAAATCGAAAAAATGATGTGAAATGACAATATATTTTTGTTATGTTTATAATTTACCAAATATTAAAAATAAAAACTAAATATATATATCAAATTTTTTATTTGTAATACCTTTTGCATACCAATCGTTATCATATATTTTGAATATTATAATTTTAATATTATTATATTATTTTAATATCTATTTTGTGCACAATGTATCTAGATATTTTAATTAATCAATTATTAAAATAAAATTTAATAAAAAAAAAACTAATTAAGTAATTAAAATTAATTTAAATCATTGATTATTATTAAAAAAATCAAATAATTAAAATTGTGATTTAAATCATGATTTAAATCAAATGATTAAAATCATGCCTACCCATAATTCCTCTCATACATGCTTTTCTATTCTTATTACTTAGAAACTTTTGCTCACGCAAAACACTCACAATCATATCACTCCATCTACTCATCGAACGTCACACAAATGTTCATCAGACATTCGCTCAAGATGACCAAACCATCTTCATTGACTAACACCAACTTTTTCAACAATATTAGCTGTATACGCTAGAAAACCGACACACATTCAATTGTCATTTAATTGTCTTCTTACAATCAAAATATTGACAATTATTGTATAGTGAACAGTTGAAAAATATTTTTACTTTTTTTTTTAATTTTAGCATGAATAATATTAATGTGCCTACTTTATATATTAATATATAAAATAAATAACATTTTATTAATTAAAAACTGATTATACAATATTTTAGAATCCAATTTAATATATAAAATTGAATTATCAAAATTTTAATATTTGTGTCAAATTTATTACAATAATGATCAAGTAATTTTATATTTTATTTATCGAATTTTTAAATTTAATTTGAAATGGATAAATTCGGCGTCCGAATTCAATTAGGCATGAAAACCAATATTTAGTATATCATTAAAAAAATCAATTTATACATTTATGGAATAATACTTATATAAGTATAAAAAAAAAGATAGATTAGACTTACCGGCATTTTCCAAAATATGTTCTAAACAATAAGAACCCTGTGGTAGCACAATTGTCTGTGTCTGTGATGAACTGTTTAGACTCAAACTACCATCCGATCTCAGTTCAGCCTCATGCATTTTACCGGCGATAATCATTTTCGAGTCACATGGCGCGAAACCATCCACTAATTTCATATCATCGCTAATACGAATTTTATAGTCCGTTACATTCAATGAAATGCACGAGTCTTTCGTGTCACTGTACAGCGCACCTTTGCCGCAACATTTTCGTATTTTCACCCGTGCGGTTTGATTCGTACAATAGATAGCGATATTCGAATTATAACAGTATTTATCGGTCGCGATCTTCTCGTTTGTATCTGTCAAAAGCATGCTGCCATCCTCGAACAAAACAAAACCGAGCGCTAAGTTTTCCGTCCGGACAATTTCCATACGATAGGAACCACAATCGGGCAGCGAATTCGATTTGATATTCCAAAATGACGGTGGTTCGGATAAAATTTTCTGTTTAGTCGGCGAATAAATCGTTGGAGTTGAATCCGATCCTTTTACACAGGAAAAATCATTTTCTTTTGTCACATGCAAATCTTGACTGTCAGCGCAACATTTTAAAATGTTTACTGGCTTTTTTAAAGCGTCCGTATATACCAAAACAATACATAACAATAATAACGAAATTTGACGAAACATATTTGTAAAAATATTTTGTTTATATGATCACCATCAACTATCAAATTTAAAATAGAAGAAAACGCACATAATAAAAATTTTACAACTATAAACTTATTAAATTATCGATAAATTTAACGGATAATTTATTATGCTTCAATTAACGCCTGATATTAATTAAAAAGTCATTCGTCACATTTTTATCATCAAAAATGTCAATTGAAATGAAAATATATTTTAATTTCTTATAGTCATTGAAATTGTTTATAACATAATAACACTGTTTTTATTTATGAAATGTCCATAACAGTTCCTATTATAAATTTATACATGGAATTCAAAATATTTCACTCAAGTTAGAACATTCTGGCACAGAATCGACAAAACGAAAGGTCAAAACACGACTGTTAAGTTGACCAACTTTACTTAGTATAAAGACATGTTTGCCCCACTACTTTATCGTAGACGTGCACCTTGATATAGACGTTCCATAACAATAAAATTTTGAACATCATTTTATACACATAATCTCCGATAACTATTTATATTTTTTCATTTATTTTTTAAGTATTTATTTTTAAATTAAAAAAAAAAGTTGCTATTGTTGATGCTATTATTAAACTTGACAATATCAAATAAAAAATAATTTATATATGTAAATATATAATATTCAGACAAAATTACTTTTTATATTTTAAATTAAATTCTAAATTATCTTTATTTATCAATAATAACGACAAATATTTTTCATTTATATTTCACAAATATAATAATATTTTAATTCTTAAAATTATTAAAAAAAATTAACTTCAATAAAAATATTTTTGAAATAAATCTTACTAAATTCATATAAATAAAATTCTTCTGCAACTTGTTTTAAAAATATATATTTCTGCATCCTATACTTACCTAAACTTCTCTATCTAAATTTTTCAAAATTGGACTTATAAAATTTTTATACATAATGATCAATAATGACATTTTATTAATATTATTTAATTTGTAATCTAATCTTTAGTCAAAAATAAGTAACCCGATCATCAACACATATTTATTAACCTAAGAGTACCACAATGCACACTGTCACCGGCGCCGGATATAATTATCTTTATCTTTCATTTACAATCATATATAAATCCATTTCTTTTCATCATAAATATCTATAAGTATTCTTCATGCAATAAATAAATAAATGACTATTACTCTTGGTGCGTGGTGATATCTAACTCTATTATGAGTTAAAATTTAACTTAACTAAGCGTCATTCAATTTGATGATTTAATTTTGATAAACGAACCCACACAGCTATAGCTGGAATGAATCCTATTATATTAGACATTCTATATTTAATTTAAATTTTAACAATGGTGCAATTATTAAAGTAATAAAAGATAGAGGAATTTTATTTATATTTGCATATATCATATTTTAATAATGATTTATTTATTTAATAAGTATTTATAAAAATATAATATTTTTTGACCAACTAATAATATTGTGAAATTAATCATTCCAAAGAAATAATTGCATAATGCAGATTTACAGGAAAAAAAAAAAATATATATATATATATATATACTATCAATTACTTTCATTTTATGAAGGTCAAGAAAAAATTACAATTACGTATGCCTAATATCACGACTTTTCGCATTACACTTGTGATATGCTAATTGCTATGCATTTTAAATTATAATTATAACAGTTTTCTTTTTTACCGACATAACATTAATTTCTGCTTTTCTGCTGTTTCTGCTATCAACTGTCAATGTCAAACATTTGTCATAACAAAATAAGAATTATTTTTTTTTTAAATTAACTATACAAAAAGAAAACGATGGAAATATTAAAAGAAAAAATTCCCAAACATATTTATCTAAGGTTAGAAATTGGTAAGCAACAAGTGGTTGAAAGCATACTTGGGAAATTAAAAAATTTTCTTAGGTTAAAATTTATTTTCAGCTGAAATATATTCTCTTGATAATATTTTAATAAAATCGGAACAAGAAGTCTGTGATAAAACAAAGTTACCGCAGCGTGATGTAATAAAAGTAGTTGAATTAGCATCTGAATTAATTTTAAAATGTAATTTTAGGACAGGTACCAAATTGAATAAATAAATTTTATAAAAAATTTAGTAAATCTTCATTATGAACTTATAGTTAACGATATTGCCAGTAATGAAAAACTTTGGTCAGTTTTATATTCTAATTTTCCAAATATTGACAAAGTTTTAAACGGAATTCCAATTAAAGGAATAACTGAGATTTATGGTGAAAGCGGAACAGGTAAAACACAAATTGCCCTTCATTTTATATTACAAGTTCAAAGAATAGAAGAAAATGGCGGTTTAAATGGAGGTAAATTCAATTTATAAAATTATAAAATGCAAGTTTACTAACAGATATTTTTTAGGAGTTGTTTATATTTCTACGGAAGGTAATTTCCCATCAAAACGTTTACAACAAATAATCGAGTTCTTTCCGAAATTAATAAAAACGAATAAAATTCAAAATTATATGGATGAAATATTTGTTGAAAAAATTCAAGATTTAGTATGTAACATTTATCTAGAAATATACTTACGTAGTTCTATTTAGTTTTTAATTTTAGGATGAATTTAAACATTGTGTAACAATTAGACTGCCCGTTTTATTATCAAGAACTATAATTAAATTAATTGTTATTGATTCGATAGCAGCGGTTTTTAGATATGATAACGAATCGTCCGATTATGTAGCAAGAGGTGCTGATTTACGATTACTTGCAACCAGATTAAATAATTTATCCAAACATTATAATTTAGCTGTAATTTGTATAAATCAGGTAAGTTAAGTAGTAAGGAATATTTTCAATTCGGTGTAAATAGAGTATAAGGTTTATAAAAAAAGATATAGTAATTTAAATAATATAAAATCTGCCGGATGATCCAATTTTTATTATTAAGAAAAGAACATGGCGTGAAGGATCAATGATAAAACTATTCCAATGTGAACAAATTAATCATAGAAACCAAGCTAAGATTTTGATTCTATTAAAGCATTTGAAACTTTTGTTATATTCTTAATTTTCGTTATATCTGCTGGAATACATATTTGATTCCGTAATTGACAACACAATATACCATTTAAAATTACAAATATATTGCTGAAAATATATACAATTCTCATTCTCTCATGAAAAAAACTATACTAATTATATGAATATTAAAGAATTGTTATTATTTCAAGAGTGTGGAGTCGAATAATTTTGGTGGAGTAAGAAAAAATCGACTTTTTGATTGATTCCGACTCGATCTGTTTGTTTTTTTTTTGTGCTAATACAAAAAATATTCATTTTTCTTATAAAGTCAAATAATAATTAAACACATTCTATAGCTAAGATAAGTTATAAAATAAAAACTCCGAGCTTCACACCCCTGTTAACATTTTAACCATTAAAAATGTACATATACACAGTGAAAACAAATGATTATTTTTATATTTATAAAATAAAATCTAATGGAACTCATGCTCAATTCGGAAATTATAATTATTTTGTTATTGTTGACCAGGGACTGAGAACGGAAAACACAATATTAATCGAATTTTTTTAAAGACTGAAAACTGGAACGAAAATTTAGTTTTTTCGTTCAGGAACGAAAACAATTGATAATTATTAATACAGATTTTAACCGAAATTACGAGTATTTTATTTACTATTTGTTACATATTTTTCAGTTTATTGTCTAATTAATAAAGTAATTTATAGAAACGAGTACCATTAAAGCCGATGCAGGAATCCAAGATTATCAAATTTGTTAATATTTCAATTGCTTCTACTTACAATTACTATATAAATAACATTTATTTACAGTATTTGAAATTCTAAAATAATATAGAATTATTTGGTATAATAATAATAACACAATAAAATATATTACACGTATAGTCAAATGTTTCTGTATATTATACGTTTTATGCCCGTATGCATAAACATTTCGTTAAAATGAATGTATCTCGTAAGAAATTTCGTTGCAATATATCCAAGAATTTCCATTTAATGAACTGTTATTTTTAACGAAGATGTTGATGCATATGAAGGTTAGACTTTTAAATTCTTTCAATTTTTAATTATCAACCAGTCATATAAGTATGTTGCTGTAGAAAACATAAATATAGTTTTTTTTTAAATTGTTAATAATTTTTTTGTGTTTTTCGTGAAGTCAAAGCATATATGAGGTAACGACCTAAAATGCGTTTTTGGCGGAAAATAATATTATATAGTTAAATCTAGTTTTTAATTTCGGTTAAAATCTGTTTCAGAAAAATATAGTAGGCGAGAACAGACATGATATCTTTCGTTTTTGTTCTCAGTCCTTGTTACTGACTGATATTTAAATTGAACATTTATTTTCAAATTACAATTATAATTTCCGAATAAAAAAAATATTCAAATATAACTGGATTTCTATAAAATAATGCCAGTTCAGTACCAACTTTTGTTTTCTGTTTCTAATATTTTTCAAAATTATTTTTAGGTTGCATCTGATCCCAAGTACGGTATAAAGCCTAGTCTAGGATTAGCGTGGAGTAATTTAATACGTAAACGAATTAAAATATCACGTAGTACAAAAACTGTATTATATAATAATAAGATCTTTCCATTGCGAAATTTAACAGTGATTTATGCTCCAGATACTCCACGTAACAGTTGTTCGTTTATTGTTACTGAATCTGGCATCGTGGAAATTACGTAAACTGTAATAATAATAAACAATATTTTTACATTTATCATATTTTTATATTATTTGTACCGTAAATTTTTGAAACTGAATCTTCATCCTGAACAGATGTGTCTTTCGTCGTATTAAATAATAAAAATATTGTTTCCGATAATAATATTAATATTTCATTGACAATCAAGTTATAATTTATACGAAAAACCAATATTTTTAGTCACTGTGACATAAAAACTATCTATTAATTAGCTTACTAAAATTATATAATATTTTTAAAAAAACTCTCTTGAACTCATTAATATCAAATGTAAATATTTTAAAATTTTTGGAAAACAGCAAATTCTAAAAATTGATTGAATTACAATATTTAAAAAATTGTGAAAACAATTGCATATTAGTGCAAGAATACAGAAAAAAAAACAAATTAAATATTGTCATGTAATTAAGTAAATAAATAAAAAAGAGGGTACATTCAATATAAACTTAAACGAAAAAAATTGAACGTGATTTAAACAAAATCTAAGAAAGAAGTGGCTGATTTAAGATTCGATTCTTTAGTATCATCAATATCAGATATTTCAATATCCGATATTTGGAAATCTTCACTAGCGTTATCATTATCATCCATCTTATCATCTGTATCTTCGGCGGGATCAAATTCGTGTAATTTTTGTCGCCACATCCTAATTAGTCCGTCCCAACCTCTACGACTGTATTTCAAATGTTTAATTGGCGTTCGTGGATGTTCTTTCGTGCGTTTGAACCTTATAAAATATATTACAGATAAGTACAAAATATTAGCTCATAAAAATTAAAATAGCTCCAATAATATTACGTGAAATTAGTATATACAATAATATAATAATATTAATAATAAAAGATTTCACTATACTTGATTTTCCACTTTATTTATTTAATTGTTACATATGTTTCGACTTTTCAGTCATCATCAGACGTGTACGACGTGGTACACGTCTGATGATGACTGAAAAGTCGAAACATATGTAACAATTAAATAAATAAAGTGGAAAATCAAGTATAGTGAAATCTTTTATTATTATTATTAAAATGAAATTCCATCAAGAACCGACTACACACTCTCTTTTAATATAATAATATATCAAACCCTTATCTCAAAAAAAAAAAAAAACAAATTTGTTCAGACATTTACGTAAAATATAGTAAATTTAATTTTTTCAACGTAATTAAAAATTGCTGGGCAAACTAGTAGAATCAACACAAAATTGATAGCGTAGTTTTTCTAAAACAATATTAACTAAAAAATCACGTTTTTTGAATTGTGATATTTTTATAGTAAAGCCCAAATCAGACGAAAATACAATATGACGTCGATACATTTCACGTGGTACTAAAAATATTTACTAATTAAATAAGTTCAATTACAAATTATACAAGCGATTTTACTTACAAAGGTACAAGTTTCAAATAATTGTCATATCCAATTGTATTTTTCCCATAATCAATTTGTTTTTGTCTTCGTCTTAAAATATCTGGATCAGTCTCGTATTGAATATTGCTTCTAGATAATTTTCTAAAATGTAACAATATTAATACAAGACTATTAAATAATTTTACTCAATTTACGGTTTATATGGAGACGATTTCATATTTTTCTTTTTTGTTTTCATTTTACTGACTGGTTTTGTGTCAAAATCTTTCACAGAATCATTTGATTCCTGAAAAACAAAAAAAAAGTTAAAAATAATACGATCATATTATAGCCGTCTTCATAATAAACACTACATAATAAACAAAGAAGCATCGTCATATTGGTATAAAATATTATTTGAAAAGTTTATAAAAAAGCAAAACCATCGTTTTATTGACATAAATAATAATAATGCCAGTAGAGTTTAAAATTAAATGCTTTTTTTGCCGGCTAGTTAAAGTGTTTATTATAAAAACGAATCAAAAAGTATTCAAACCTCTTCAAATATTCTTGCTGCACTGAGACGAGTATTCATACTTAGACGTTTCAGTATTGAAGACTTTTCATCACTCATTTTTTTTAAATTTAATACGTATATGCTAATAAAATAAATTTTACATACGTAAACAACGAATGATAATAGTAAATTGAGGTTATGTTACATTTACGTACCAATTTTTTTGAAACTAAATTCTAATAAAACCTTCTAATATTAATACTACATGTATTAATACCGTTATATATTAAAAGTTTTCAAAAATTTATTTTTATTTTCTTTATTAGTTAACAAATATCAAGTTTTATCGTTAAACCCAACACACTGGCGTTGCTGATTCAACACCACCATAGCACCACAATCTACTTACTCCCGCCAGAAAATATGTTCCTACATATTTTTCATTCATAGGCGTCGAATGCAGGGCATTGCAAAATAACATTGCCGTCCCAACCGGAAAATATATATTATTTTATTACTTAAATCATGCTAATTATAAAAAACATGTATTATTACACAATAATAATTTAAAA
This sequence comes from Clivina fossor, assembly GCA_963966155.1. NCBI lineage: Eukaryota > Metazoa > Arthropoda > Insecta > Coleoptera > Carabidae > Clivina > Clivina fossor. The sequence goes on from OZ014550.1 coordinate 33,649,700, forward strand.
ATACATTTATATGATTCTCGTAAAAAATAGAAATCAAAGAACAATATACAATCAATGAATAGAATTTTTTGTTTTTTTTTTCATTGCTAGTAGTTGGCAAAATATTAATTATTGTTTATTATTTTTACTAATACTAATGCACACCAGCATAATTGAACCTATTATATGCCAGTAAAAATTACAATAATCTTTTTAATTATTTTTAACGCCTCACAATCTTATCACATGTTGTGTAAATCAAATTAACCTCATCTAATTTGCAGAACTAAATATTCTTGTATACATTATTACACAATAATTAAAAATTCAAAATGTTAACAATTCCTATTTGTTCTCATTAATTTTCTAACTGGCATATTTATTTCATACATGCATTCTAATAGTTATATTATATTTTTACGAATTTAACTTACATGTTTTCAAAATATTAATTAATATTTAAATAAAAAAAAGTTATTACAAACAATACTATAAATTTGATTTAATCACAATAGTGACAAACTTTTTTTAATATAAAATTATTGTTTATGATTTTTACAATGTAATCTAATATTTTTTATTTGTCCCACCGAGTAATGCTCGTTCTCATATTTATTTCAGTATATTAAACTATTTTCATTAAATTTTTCATAATTATACTAGATATAAGCTGTATTTTATGCCCTGCCAAAAATTTCGATGATTTTTATCGATAAAGGTATATACATGGCCACTCCACTAAAAGATAAAAGTGTGAGTGCTAAGTAGAGATGCGCATTTTCCGAAAATGTTTAACCCGACCTGATTGATTCCGAATTGTAATCCAAACCGACCTGATCCGACCCAATCCATGTCAATTTGCGAATAAACTAAAGTCCCGTCTAAAGTACGGGCCGGGTCGAGCCAGGTCATGAGTTTTGAGTCAATTTGCGCATCTTTAGTGCTCAGTTTGACACACAACATGATTTATCTACAATAATAAATATTTCCATATCTATTGTCCAAGTAAGCGGTTACAGTTTGATTAGTTTGTTAGTTTTTTAATACATAACATATATTAGGGTGGTCCACAAAAAAATTTATTTTCTTATTATTTTTTACGCACTTTCTAAAAAAAAAACTTCATTAAAAAAGAAATTTTTTGAGCCAAGTTTCGTCAAAAAATAATGATATTAACCCGTGCCCCACTCAAGTTGATATTTAAATGGAGTTTAAAATGTTTACTTAATTATTTATTAAATATTTAGAATAAAATAAAAAAAAATGTTTGTTACTTTAGTGAAGCAAAACGGGTGAGAACGGAAAATTAGATAAATGACGAGAAAAATCTGTTGTTAGAATGTGTGAATGAAAGCAAAAACCTGATTGAATGTAAAAGTAATGATGTGCAGAGTGACCAGGTGTCAGGGTTTCACCCGGAGTCTCAGGGTTTCAACATCTGTTCTCAGGGCTCCGTGTTTTGTTATAAAATCTCCGGGTTAGGTTAATTTTATCTAAAATTAATGTAAATGGTTTATAGCAATAAAAATAACACTGTTATGTTTTATATAATCATCGCAAATCTCGCGCGCTGTGAATTCGTATATCTATCGACAGCAGTTGCCGACTGCTTGACTGTTCTGTGTCGCCAACTGCGCAACTGCTTTATAAATTTTATAATAAAAAAACTATATTTCTGAAATTTTTTCAATTTCCGGGATTACTTAAACTGAAATCTGGTCACCATGATGATGTACGAATAATAAAAATTAAAAATGATGCGTGGAAGGATATTGCTCGTGTGTTTACTGCTGCTTATTGCTCTTTGCAATGGCGACGTATGAAATGTAATTAAAAGAAGAATATAAGTGTGTATGAAAGAGAAAGGAAAAGGACAGGAGGGGAAACATCGCCAAGTACACCATTAATGTTTCAAAATACGACAGTAACAGTGCCACTATTCAAGTAATTGATTTTAACTTTTATTTTCAGTATACTTAGTATTTTTTTATTAAAATAAAATCCAGAGATTCATCACGTCCTCGATGCTGAAACCGAGTAAGATAATTTATCTTTAACACTTATTTTAACATTTTATTTATAGGTATAGCTTCAAATATTTTATAACAAAGTCGCATATTGAGAAAGAATTAAGTTAAGTGCTAACTGAATTTAAGCAAAGTCTCCGTTATATTTTACTAGCATATTAACATAAATATAAAATATACTTATTATTTTTTTTTGTAGTTTATTTATTGAAACCCCATGCTCCACCTGAACCTCAATCAAGAAGTACCTCAATCAAGTAGAACCATTACCAGAATCAAGAACCTCAAAAAAATTTATAAAATCCAAAATAATAGCAACCTACGAAGAAGAACTTTAGAAAAAGAAAAAACCAGGCAAAAAATAAAACACAAAGAAGAAATACATAACGAATTAATGAAGCAGCTATAATTAGAAAATAAAGAAAAATAAATAAAGTTAGAAGCAGCTATGTTTAAACTTGAAACGGATAAAATAAAAAATAAATGTCAGTTAATAAAATTGGAAAAATTATACAATGAGTAATTTTCATTGTATTTTTATTATATTATTTTTATTTTATTAATATATCTAATTAATTGATAAATAAATATTTAAAAATCCGCAAATTGTTTTAATGTAAATACAAATAATTAAAAAAAAAACATAAATCAAACATAAAATATTTTAATTTTTGTTATATTCAGTACAAAATTTTTATTTTTTATATTAATTACTTATACATTATTTATAATTTGATTAAGTTAAAATTCATTCATTGCATAGTTTTTGTAAATTCAAAGTAATCAAAATCTACAATTAACTCATGCACTAAATAAATTATTGAACAGAAGAAAAATGTTTTCTTATAAATTGTGCACGAAACGCATTATTTCCTGGTGTTCTGGCTCTCCAACTTCTTCCAAATCTTCATCATCAGATCTGTCAAATTCGGAATCTATAAATGAATGACAAATATGTAGTTTTGTTGCAATTTAATAATTATTTATGTACCTTCATCTTCATCACATTGCTGCATCTTTATTCGAATATTATGTAATATTGCCATGGCAGCAATGCAATTGCAGCTTTTATAGAGTCAAGTGATAGAAGCATTCCGTTTTGTAATGCTCTGAAGCAAGCTTTCCATTGTACGAAACATCGCTCAATTGTAGATCTTGTTTTAATATGAACGAAATTATACTTTTAGAATAACATCTGTTGAAGTATTTTATGTAACATTGTAAAACAACCAAATTGTTAACAAATAGTCAGTCTTCGCTGAAGATGACCACAGTCTGGTCGAAATGTGCATACTGATTTAGAAATAAATATATGAAGAAAAGATTTGTCTCAAATTTTTAATTGATTTAAATTTCATGCTTCATGTACTCAACAATAAACAATAATTTGTACTAAATGTTGAAAGGGAAATTTGCCTACATTCTCTTCTAATGCACTGTTTTTCGTTTCATGGCCAATATCAAATCACGTTAATATTTTAAAATTTATTTGAAATTGATTTTCTAATATTTATTCGAGATAAAGGAATTAAGCATAAGTTTAGAAAAAAAGGTATTTCGGTTCCTTACACAAATATGAAATAGAAAATACCACGTTATTAATCGAACGCTGACATCACACCATCGAAATTGTCTGCACAATAAGCATTATCATTATAAATATATAATTATAATTATTATAATATATATATATATATAAGAGTATTTGGTAGTAATTATGTAAACAATATATGCTACAGTTTTTCAACATTTAATATATTAAAAATAAAAATTTTAAATAATTTTTAATGTTGTAAACATCATTTCTGTGCCAAAACTTTTTTATTTTCAAAATCAGAACGCTTAAAACTACTGATTAAAACAGATTTCATTGAAATATAAAATTTTGCAAATTATTGTAATCACAATAATTTCCATAAATATTGATAAATATATTATGTATTTTTATCGATAAATGTACATGCTGATTGTATTTAATAATTATAAATATTCAATACATAAAATTAATATTTTTATTATGATAATAAACATTTAAAATTTGAAGAAAATTATTTTAAAATTATTAAATAAATTTTGTTTAATTAATTTAGTTTTTTAATTACCTAATTAATTAAAATGCAATGAGTAGCTATTTAATTATGAAAAGATAAATTTGTAAAGAAATTAATGGCATAAAAATCTATTATTTTTCGTGATTTTTAATTAATAAATTATTAGTATAACTATGTAACCATGAAAATTCCGTTTAACTACTTTAAAATTCATGCAATGTCATAATGCAAATACGACATAAAAGACATTTTTGTTTTGTATAAAAAATTGAAAAAAAGTAAAAAAGTAAAAAAAAAAAACGAGAAGTAATTTCTAAGTACTCATAAATTTTTGACATTCATTCTATTTTTCAAATCGACCGAATAAATATTTCCGCCTTTTTCTGAATTTATTTTCTTGAACTGCTAATTGAAATGAAACAAAAAAAAATCCGACAAAAACAACCTAACTTAAAAATCGCGCAAATATAAACAAATTTATAATAACAAATAAAATTTTCAAAAAATTGGTATTAAGTATTAATAAAACAAACATACGGAAAAAAGAATTTGTTCTGCCCCCACAAGAAGCAATACATAACATTTATACCATTTATATCATTAAATTAAGTTGAAGTTCGTAGCACATGAGTGTGAAATTCGCTTTAGAAAATTTTACGTCAAAATGAAATAGAACTATTAATTACATTCATAACTTAAATACAACACATAAATAATTTCAGTTCATTCTTCAATCATGGAAAAAATACATAAATTTTATTGGTTTTAAACAAGATATGCCATAAAAAAATAATGCTATTCATTGTTCTGACATTTCAATAATTCAGCGAAATAATAAAAATAAAATTTTATGACAAGTCAATCTCCTAAATTATCAAAAACAAACAAATTATTTGTTTTTATTTTGTTCAAAAGTATTATAGAACATTTGCTGTGGGAAACATCACACCACTAAAAAAGTCACCAAGTAAATTCATTTTGAATCTGTTTATTATTGTTGTTTTCACAGCACAATAAAATTATAAAATTCAATAAAAATAATAATGTAATTATAAGATAGAATATATATATATATATATATATATATTTAAAAAAATATATATTCGTATTTTTATTAAATTAGTTTTTAATTCAACTGTAAACAAATTTACAGATGTAAATTTAAAAGAAATAACCAATTCAACATGAATAAAAATAATATTATAAAAATAATATTAAAGAAAATCCCAAAACCACATATTATATTACACATTATATATATATATATATATGAAAAAAGTTATATTTTAAAAAAATTTGAAATATAACTTTTTTCAAAATTTGCTCAAAAAAATCTGAAAAAATTCACTAAAATAGAGAAAAAAATTAGCTACATAATAGCTAAGTAACTTTTTTCTCTAATTCATACTGATTTAGCAGGAAAAAATTTTGAAAATTCTCAAAAACATTTTTAAAAAAATTCTAGCGCCCAAACGGCACATGCTAGCAAATTAAAACTAAAACCAAATTATAGAACTTTTTATACCCTATCGAAAAGTATTCTAAGTATTTCTCCGAATTTTACTTCAGAAAGTAGTATTCTGCATATTATCGAAATCCCATGTTATTGCCCTATATCAACCAAGCGAACGAACACCCTGTATACGCCATGTGTTCGTAAGAGTGTGGCACAAACTCTTTCCACTTATATAGAAATTAGTTTTCGCCGAATATTCCTATTCAGACAAGCAACTTTTGCGTCATCCACATTTATGAATTCTCTCATATATGCGAGATATCATATATTACGAGTATATTGTATAAATTACAAAATTTTTCAGATTCAATTTTAGTACTTTATAAGCTTGTAATAATAGTTATTACTCATGAGAATAAAGTTTATATGTATCGCAGTTATTGTAATTCATCTGAATGAATAAAAAATCATTAGTCATGTGTATTATATTTTTACTTCGATTATACAATAAAGTAAATGTAGTTTCGTCTAATCTTTCATGAAATTACATTCATTAGAATCTAAACAAAAACTGATTTATAAATTAAAATTGAAAATAAAAATTTTAAAATTGTAAAAAAGCGTTATTAAAATGTGTCTACGTGAACTTAACGCAGAACGTTACAAAATATGTCGTAGTAATAATGTTTTATATTGAAGAATTTGGAATGTTTAATACAATATATTTATTTTGCCTCTGTCGGCAGCAGTGTTTTTGATGGTCAAACAAAAAATATTGACACTATATTACGTTTCATTCGAAAGCTCTTGTAAACGTATCAGAGTGATGTTACTTGCTTAGTGACGGAAATGGATAACGTACATACCTCGTCATTTACAATGATTTTCTTTCTTTAGCTTACAAATTTTTCCTTATTTTTATTTTTTTATAACTCTTGACTTATTAATATTATACACACAGTAAATAGTTACTTAAAAAAATTGCAATAAAAATCTTATAATACATATTTTTGTTCTTTTTGTGTCATGTTGAATTATATATATATATATATATATATATATATATATATATATATATATATATATATACCATTTCATTGTGTTTATATGCAGTTATACCTGAATACCACTAAAAATTACAATATCACAAAATGATATCTTGCGAATATAATAAATAAGAGGTTCAGAAGAATATATAATATTTTTCGATATAATTTTGGGATCAACAATTTTGTAGCATACGTCTGTAACGGCCTTCATTCATGTCGCTACTGTGTATACAAAAATATAAGTAGTCGATATACTTTAACTTGAAAATATTAAATTTTACACTCAAATAAGTAGGTACATGATTACGTAACTTGTGATTTGATTTCATAAAAGAAAAAAATTCTAGTATTACAAAATAGAAATTTATAATGTTGTTTCGGTAGCAATATTTTAAAATAATCTAAAAATATACATTAAAAATCTTCTAAATTTCTTTTATGTTATTGTTCATTAAATTTAATGAATTGTTATATTTTTATGAACGTCATAAATCTAAAATAATTTTAAATTTATAATCATTTGATTTACATTACTACATGGTTGGTTTAAATCATTTATCAATTATTTATACATATTTCGATTCATTTCCTATTTGAGATGAAGTTAATTTATTTTTCATAAAATAAATTTTAATATAATAATTGTATGAAGTTTATTTCAAAGTAAATGCGCATTGCATAATCAATTAATAGATTAATTTCGGATAAATAATTTTGTTCTATATTTCGTTCTAATCATTATTCGACATTGAAAATTATGAAATGCACATCTATTTTGAAATACAGTATGTACAGTACATATATTAAATATTTTAATATCAATCACTTTGTGCAAATGGTTAAAGATGTCAGCTGGGTGTTGACCACAATTACCCACTTTGAAAATTTATAAGAACACTTTGGTGGCTACTAGTCTTAAATTACTAGTGTTACATTAAAAACAAATATGCTGAAAATATTAATAATATTCTATAATTTAAAAATACATTTGCTATATGTAACAAAATTAATTTGAACTATATTTTATTTAGTATGAAAATTAAACAAAAAAATTATCGATATTAATTGTTAATGTACATGCATTAGAAAAACAGAAAAAATTATTTAGATAAAAGATAACAATATATTGTTCAACGAGCATGTAATGATGGTTATAAGAGTATACTTTCTCTACGACTGTATAATAGAAAAAATAACTTTTCGATGTGAAGTGTCAAAATGATTTTAATTGAGCAAGTGTCAGTTTTTCTATCAACAACACGGTATCTTTTATTTGTTTGATTTTATTAAAGTACTATTTCACCTATTTATTATTGATAGATCATACCAGAGCTTCGAACCGTTACATTTTCCGTTCCGGTTCAATTAAAAATATCGGTGTTCGGTACGTTTTCGTTTCGGCAAAAATAACGGGTTTTTTTTTCGCTGTTCGGTTCAGTTCCGAGTGATTAATTTTGTAAATATTTTTATTTGTATTTTGAAACTTACTTTCTACCATAATTTAGAATATTTTATTCCTACTTTTAAAATAAACATACTACATACATACATTGATACGTTAATATAATATGAATAATAATAATTATTAATTAATTAAAGGTGTAAAAATTAGAAGTGTATAATATATAATATTAATATAATTTATAAATTGAAACTTATATAATTTGTATGTATGTTTTAATTATATAATAATAAGATAACATACAACAAATTCTTGTATTCAGGATTTTGATTTATTTATAATTAGAAAAAATAAAAATTACCTCTAATTATAAAAATATTTTCCAATCTACTTTCATTAAACTATTTATAGATTATTAAAAGCTAAACTATTATCAAAAAATACGCCTTTCTCAAAGTGAATCCTAGTTTCATTTTAAATTTCATTAACTGAGTATTCATCCACAAAATACAAAATGTTTCAACATGTATTGAATTGAAATAAAACGATTTTTTTTTCGGTTCATTTCCGGTTTTTGTTCCAGCAAAAATAACGGTTTTTTTCGGTTTTCGGTTCCGGTTCGAAGCCCTGGATCATACCAAATTAATGCTATTGTTTATAGATCACGCTCGGGCAGAGTTATAGAATCCTTGACCATTATTTGTTATTCAAAATAAAATAATTATAATTATTTTCTAGATATGATCAAATTATAAAAACTACACAAAATTAGTTTTTTGTTTGAACATTTGTCCTATTCTAGCCCATCGGACTTAACAAAACGGGAAGGTTTCCTTGATAGTTTAGTACTCTAATAATTATTATTGATCTCAATTGAAATTATACAGGAAATATTAATATGTAATACAAGAAATATTTATTTCTGGAACAGAATTTCGATAATTTAATTTATTAGATATTTAAATGCATATTTATTAATAGAAACACTTGATATCGTAATTTAATAAAAAAAATATATAACTAAAGTTTTATTTTGAGATTTTTGACAAATAAATAAACAATTGTTAAAAAAATATATTATAAACAATAAAATGTCAAAATAAAACTGACTTACATACTCGTACAAATAAATATTCTATCAAACAATTGAAATCAATTTGTCAAGTTCAGTTTTTAAAATATAAACTAGGAAATATGTTTAAATTGTTTGGAAAAGAAAAAAATTAATAAGTTATTTTTATATTATTTATTGATGTATTTATGAACATATAAAGATTAAAATATGCATATTACATATTAAGTGGTACAATGTCTTGAAAATACGAAAACAAAAAATTATTTTACTAATTCGTTTTTATATTTATGTACATATGGCATTTACTAGTTATATTTTTAATACTAAGTACATTTAAATTATGTCATTGTATTTTTAGCAACATTTTCTTATATACTAATTTCTATATGTGTTAGAGCCATATTTAAGTATAGGCGCAAGATATTTTTAGTCAATTTTTTCAGTATGAAACTTTTATAAAATATTGAAAAATATAAATACTCCGAATGTTGCTTTATTACGTCCCTGATATTGCGCCTCAATTACATGAATTTACATCGTAGTATCATAATTCGTATAAAATTGTTTTTTTATTTTCAAATTTAAAGAAAAAAGGTACATTTAATATTATATTTTAAGAAAATATTAAGTAAAATTTTGTTTCTATAAATATCGTTCTAAATATTAGATTAAAAGATTTTCAAATCAAGAAAATAAAAAATATTTGTATTGCTAATAAAAACAAAAAAAATGCATATATTTTTATTAATATTAAAAAAAAAATTAGCTCTGTTGTGCATTTTTATGTACATTCAATTAACTTTTATAAATAAATAAAAATAATTTACAATTTCAAATCATGTATTGTAATGTATTACAATAAAGACTTTCATAAAAGTAATAAAATTTACGTTTGTTTACCAATAATTTACTTCAATATTTTTAATTCGTAAAATTAATTTATACGCAACAAAAAATATATTAGATTTTATGTGGAAGTTTATAGTTGTATTTTTATTGTAAAATTTTGTGTTGTAACACATTAACAATATCAATAAAAAATTTAATAAATTTATTGAAAAATATTTCAATGTAAAAAAATATGCAAAAATACAAGGTACAATTGTGAATCAAATATTTTGTAAATTTAATAGAACTATATATGTGTTATTATCAATAAATATTGTTAAATATTCAATTCTATTAAGTTGCATTTATTAAAATATAAACAAAGTAACGTAAGAGAAAAGTAAGAAATGCAAGGACATATAGAATAAAAACGAAACCCATTCAATAAGGTAATTTATATCTGTTAAATATATAACAAAATTATCAAATACTATTTATAATAACTTTGCACGTAATTTAAAAAAAAATGTTAATTTTATTGGAAAACTTTCAAGATAAAAATAATAATTATATTTTGCAACATTGCCACAGTATATATTTGTGTTTATCTATTAAAGATGAAAATGTGTCCATTAATAAAAAATTTGGTATTTTGCAAAATAAAAAAAAAGTAGGTATATGTTAAATTTTGATGAATTATTATATTTGTTGTCGTCATCATAATTAATGTCGAGTGTTGAGTTTAAATTAAATTTAATATCTTTTAATTTAATTAACTAAATTTAATAAAATATACTTTATATAAAATTTGACACATTTTGCTAAACTATAATTAAAAAGTTATTTATTTTATAATGAAAGTCGCATTATATGTCAAATCTTTTAATTTAATTAACCGATTTTAATAAATCATATTATAATTATTATAAATTTCATGTATTTTTGAAAATTTTGATTTGAAAAATATTTATTTTATATCAATAAGTTTCTTAGAAAATAATTTTAATGTTCAAGGTCCACGCCTCCAATTTTGACGCTGATAATACAAAAATGTTATTATTTTTCAATTTAACACATGTTTCAGAAATATGTTTAATATTATCTTAATAAATAACGAAGTTATGGCAAATTATGGACATTTCTAATTAATCGTACCATTTAGAAAAAAAATTACATACACAGCATTTACGATGTATTAGCTCTTCAGTTCGGACCAGTAGCGTTTCGAAGATTGTACTTACATAAAAAAAAATAACAAATATTTTGTTTGAAGTAAAACTTTACATATTTTACCTTTAAAAATATATGAGGTGCAAAACATAAATATTGTTTTTTTGAGTAGAACACAATTTTTTGAAATTTTAGAATTATGTGTGCGGAAAATTATGATAAATATTATTAAAAACGTCTAAAAAATTTCTAAAAATATAATTTTCATTATTATTCGTACAAACATTAATAGCAAATGTACACAATATTTGATTCACAAACACATATATATATATATATATATATATATATATATATATATATATATATATATATATATATATATGCAGTGTGTAAATAAAACAAGGAATAATATTCATATTTTTGTTATTATCGCTGTTTGGAAGAAAAGCTCGGACACGTCGATTTTTTTTTCCTGCGAACTTTATGGATATTAATTTTAATTTTTTTATTTACTACTCTGGAATCTATGACGTAATCGACTTTCTTTTAAATAGAACTCCTTTACTTTTTAAACAGAAATAAAAAGTAGATTTTTTTCTGAGTTCAGCAATACCCCGTATGTAGTATTTAAAATTAGTAGTTTTAGAGGATCAAGCGTGTAATGTTAATGTTATTATTTTTGTCATTTTAGAATTTCAAGTTTAATTAGTTTCGTCAAAGTCATACCTTCGATCCTCCATATCTCTAAAACTAGGTACTACTTTTAAATATCACATATCGGGTATTGCTGAACTCAGAAAGAAGAACTTTTTGTTTCTGTTCAAAAAGTAAAAGAATTCTATTTAAAAAAAAAGTCGATGACGTTATAGGTCCCAGATATACAAAGTGATTTTTTTCTGATATAATATATAAGGCTAAAGCGATTGATGTTACATGTAATAAACTTCTAACGGCTACAGTTCCGTTAGAAAGCATTTTCGGACATATGTTTATTTGAAGTTTTTTATTTAGATTACTCATACGAATCATCCGGTGTAGTTTTTCCCTGACGTCATAAATCACCCTGTATAAATATTATTCCATACTTTATGTACACCTTTAAATATATATAGATTATCTGTATCAAAGTCAAATAATATGCGTTTAAGGTCAAAAATTTATTTTGACTTGTGAATGAAACGGAAACATACATATCAAGCGAAAATTTATTTGAATTAGATTAAAACGTACTTATATATAAAATAATAGCCATTTATGTTATTATTTCAATTTCCTATGATATATACAAGCGCCCTCTTCAGCTCCATAAACGTTTTTGTTTTTGAAATATTTTAAAAATTCTTTTTAAATATATTTTTCGGACGATCGTGTTGTTATACGTATTTACAGTCATCGTTGGCACATCGTGTAAGTTGAATTTACTATACTTCGACAAGTTTCTATAGCAATCGACAAAATATCAGTGCTAACGTGTGCGGCAAATAAAATATACTAAGTTTTCTCTATATCTTCATTTGGATTTTAAAAATATATTATTAAAAAATTTTTTTTAACAAATATTACATAAATTTATCTTGCGTTATGACATTTTATAAACAAAGCAATTATTTATTTATTTAACTGAGAAAAACTACATTCTCAGAGCAACAAAAATTTTCGATACATGGTTGTGCACTTATAACAGACTCTCAGAAATTGAAAAAGTGAGATGAAATACTGCACTTACCAACCTTGTATCGAGATATATATATATATATATATATATATATATATATATATATATATATATATATATATATATATATATATATATATATTACTAAGATAACTTAACAAATCTAAAAATATTTAAAATTTTAATAAAGTTTCTTTAAATAAATTTATTTCTGACTGTAAACATATATTATTTAATCTTGATGCAGGTGATTTATTGTAACATTATTACAAAGTTATTTATAAATTCATCCTCGTATAAATAATAATTAGAATTAAATGAAATAATATCAAGTTAATTTCACAATTACAGTTAAAAATACAGTCAACAAAAATAAATAAATATTAAAAAAAAACAAAAACAAATTAGTTACCATTTCTGCATCATGTTTCAACAAAACTATTGCTTTTATACTTTTCATGAATACTACAACAAATTGCTCGCATCAAATTTCGAATACATCCTCGATTGTATGGTCGTACAGCAGTTAAGCCGCAGCAAAATCTGGTTGTAAGCGGTAATTGATGCCATTCTTGACCAGTCATGCCCAGTGATATAATTAAGAGTTGACGTAGAAAAATCCATAATAAATATGCTGCCATTAATATGCTATAAACAGCCGATGTAAAGCATAGGGCCATACTGAAAAATAATCAAAAAACCTTATTCAAACAAGCAATTTTAGCTTTATCCACATTCATAATTCCTCTCATACATGCTCTCTTCTATTCCTACTACTTGGAAACGATCGCTCACACAAAACACTTTCAATCATACTACTCCACCTACTCATCAGATGCACCCGCAAACGTATAGCTTCAAAATTATTCTAAACTAAACGTTCATAAGACATTCGCTCAAGATGACCGAACCATCTTAACTGACTAACACTGCAACTTTTTCCATAACATGTTTTTTTTCAATTTCACACTCATAATACACTAATCTATTTCATACCCGATTCCTTCTAGGTACATTACATATGCCACGTAAAACTCTCATATCCACAGCAGTAATTTTCCTTTTTTGATATTGCAGCCGAACAATAACTACTATTTAATAATCATAAATAATTGATTTAAAATAAATTTTTATAAATAATAATACATATTTGAATTGCTGTATTCAGTGGCGCAGCCAGGATTTTGTCTTGGGGGGAGCCCAAGGATTTTATCTTGGAGAAGCAAAAAGAAGCATATACTAACCAGATTTCCACTTTATCTTACATGAATCGAATAATTAATAGTTTAAAATAATGAATGTTGGCTCAATATTTTGGAGTAAATAATTGTAGCGTTAGAAGTGACGGCTGAATATATGACTAAACGAATAAAAATTGTGCTAATTCTGCTAGCCTTGGGGAGAGCCGAGGCCCGTCGCACACTTTAATTAATAAACCCGAAAAAAATTTTAAGGTAAAATTTTATTTTACAATATCAAATACTGCCTTAGCTACAATTTATAAAACATTTCAAACTTTAAATGAATGTAATAATTTATTTAAATTATTGTGTTAATTTCGAAATTTATCAAAAAAGGAATTAAGCTTGTTTTAAAAAAAACTTGTTTGTTTTATTTACATTTTACTCTACAAATGAATATAGAAAATTCAATATCTAAGGTAGGGTTACCACATTTTTACTTCAACTGATCCGGACATTTTGATTATAATGACTCAATACATTACTGTTTTAAAATATAAAAACATTTTAATTTGAAAACAATCATAAAATTTTGAAATTCGTTTCAACGCTTACCTACATTAAACTAAATCATATTTTGATTTGACTATAAATTTTTCACTGATCGAAGTAATGACTTACTTATTTTTTAACTTAAAACTGTATGACTACATCTAAATTCAGTTAAATCCAGAGATTACAACAAATAACCCGGAGACCGGAAATTCAGTTAAAAAACCGGAAAGTCCTGGTGAAAATCGGAGAGGTGGTAACCATAATCTAAAAATATAGATGCTGGAAATTGCTATATGAATTACAAACATATAAAATTATAGGTACAAAATTTAAATTTATGTTGATGTTTGCACTTAAATCAAAGATGAAATTATTGCTTTTTGAGATTTTTATAATTTTGCCTATATAAAAAAAATATTTGCGATACTCTATAATACAAAACCGATTAAGTAAATTACGACTTAAATACTGAACATAAATTTTTTTAAAGTTTAAATATGTCTAATATTATTGACAATTTAGCCAGCCAAAATGAGAACTATGTATCTAGCAATAAAACATCTTACCACCCTTTGTCTTTTAACTAGTCAAATCGTGTTTTTAATATTATTATTATTGATTATTTTAATTATTCTTTGAATTATACGAGCACAATGTATATATGTATATATATTTTTTTTGTTAAGTATATTTTATACAGTGTATTTATAGAGTTATAGTTTTTAGAACCGATTGCTCTCCTAGTACTTGCTTGTTTCACGGCAGGTTGATCATATCTGTCTGTTGTAATGCTTTAAAAATAGTGGGTTATCTTACAGTTTGTAATTAATCCATGTTTCATTTATTTCGTGTGAAGTATAATATTTTGTTCAAAAGTATTGAGTATAAATATACATATAGTTCTCTCGATGAAAATCTGTCCTTCCGGAAAATTAAGTGTATGATTTTGTTAGAAATACGTAGCGATTATTTTCTTCTTCGCACTACTGATATAACAGATAAATTTGTATTATGATGTAGATCTTAGCTTAGTTCGGAAAATTTGTATCGCGTATACATAATTATTTGTAATAATTGTGACGAAAGAACAGATTTTCATGGCTTAAACTATATTGTTGCACCCTTAAATATTCCAGACCATAAATTTATTATAAGAAGTATATATATAGTATTCGCTATAATGCCTGAATTATATGGGAAAAATTTTATTATTTGTTCTTTTACAAATTCTTCGAAATTTTGAATTTGGTACTTGTCTAAAAACTAAAACTGCGCTAGGCGAAAGTACTAATATCACTTTTGGTATAAGTCAAATTATATATATATATATATATATATATATATATATATATATATATATATATATATTTCAACATTTATATTTTGTTCGAGATAAAAATTCTTAGAACATTTTTTTCGTGCAGAAACCGTAAATACTTTTTTGAAAACAGAAAATGTAAGTAACTTGAACACATTCATTTTGAAAGCAAGTTACGGAGCACATTTATAAGTAACAGATTATTTTTAGTTAAAATACGAAATACATTCTATACAATTTTTCGACTATAAAATAAACAGTATTGATTGAAAAATTAAATATTTACAATAAGTGAAAAACAATTTGAAATACATATATAATACAACGAGCATAAACAAGTGCAATCTCTCGTATATATAATTCATTCATACTAGAGCGTGTAATTAATATTTTTACAATGATTTTATTGAAAATACACATACAATTTAATCTAATACGAATATGTGTTATAAATTATTATAATTATATAAAATAGAAATTTTACATGGCGTATGTGGTGTAACTACAATAGAAGCAATCGAGTACAAAATAGTAACTGATAAAAATCTTGTTGCAAAAACTGGTGATAGTCAGTTAGTCAGTTAAAATAGTTCGATCATCGTGTGCGAATGTCTAATGATCGTTTGGATATGTTTGCTTGGACGTCCGATGAGTAGATGGAGTAATATGATTGAGAGTGTTTTGTGAGTGGGCGAATCTTTCCAAATAGTAGGAATAGCAGAGCATGTATGATAGGTATCATGAATGTGGATGAAACAAAAGGTTACTTGTCTGGATAGGAATGTTTGGAGAAAACTAATTTCGGGATAATCATCAAATTGGGGTGCCGTAAAAAAATTGTTGGGGTGCCAGTATTAGAAACAGGTGGAGAACAAACAGAACACTGATAAAATCTATTAAAATTTATTTATTTAATAATTAAATCAAAATCCGACTTTCAATTGCAATAAAAAATAAATAATTTTTTTTTATAAAAGAAAAATTTTATAAGTAAAGATAAATGGGAAGTGAATTTGAGTGTATTTATTAATACAGAAAATAATTTTTTTTTGCAGCAATAAATTCAGTGCATTAAAAATAAAGTATTATACACCAATACCTCACTTTGCGTCGTGGTTACGTTCCAAAAAAACACGACGCAAATTGAAACGACGCAAAGTGAATTATGATTTTCTATAGCAAACCATGTAAAGATCGAAGATAGGTTCCAAGGTTACTAAAATACTACTTTTTAAACAGAAAATTGAACAAAGTAAACATACAAAAAACAAAAATAATATAAAATTTTATTAAATACATACAAAAAACAAAAAAAAAACAAATTCAATTAAAATAAAATAAAATATTCAATTAATTTATAAAAACAAAATAAAAATTAATCACTGTCTGATGAGTCCATAGTGGCTGTTGTCGTAAGTCGTCAAAAATTAAAAAAAAAAATTAAAGACTCGAACCCAAAACAACGCAACTTCGAAAATATAACGACGCACAGTGAAAATTAGTACTATTTCAGCAGCGACGCAACATCGAAAAAACGCAAAACGAAACGACGCAAAGCGAGGTATTGGTGTATTTTAATTTCAAATGTCTGTTCTCTTTATGTAGAAAAGAACAATGTTAGAATTTTTATTTGAACGAATCGTAAATTAAATAAATTTGTCATAAAACACAGAATACGAATACCCAAATATACTACGTTCTACCAATTTTAAAATAAATACAAAAAATATAACAAAATTCTATTATAAGTGTAATAAATGTATTAAAACTTACTCGTATTGTTCATAAACTTCTGAGCAATCATCTGGAAGCATGATAGTTTCGAAAAATGTAAATGGATGACAAACAGTTGTTAATGTTAAATTGGAACTATATAATAATGAGGCTATTGCAAAAATTAGTGATAGTAAGAACATTCCACTATTGGCACTTCCGATACAACAATCATACCTAGAAATTAATAAATTTAAAAGTATAGTTAAATTTACAAGTAAACGAATTTTAATATTATTATCTCCCAATTTACACTACCAAATTTTCAAAATTTAGATTTATAAAGCAAGAAAAAAATACTAGTACAGATAGTTCCCAACTTACAACGGAGTTTCGTTGCTAAAACTCCGTCGCAAGTCAAATTTCTCATTTACCTATATCATAAGTATTTTTACAAATACGATTTTTATTTGCCTTTGTCAGTTGAAAATATTACATAAAAAACACTTATAAATGAATTTTAATAGATACAAATAAAAAATAAACAAATCATAAAAATTACTTTAATAGTCGTATAAGTGTAGTTCATTGCAACTAAAATACGTCGTAAATCGGGAGAAACGCTTGTATAGGTCAAAAATACTCTGAATTAGATGAAAAATTTGTAGTGTGAATCGAGAGTTATAAAATAAAGGACATTTCTCTAAATTTAATCAATAGATTCAGCGGTTAAACAGATATCCAAAATATTAAATAAAGCTATTTAATGTGAAGTTAACGCAGTCTGATAGATTGTAATGGCTAGTAGGTAGTGTGATAAAAGTTTCGTGAAATTATGTCTGCAGTCACTACCTATCAGATTCTCCGAACTGAACTATACAAAATTGAACTTTCATTTGAATCGTTATTGAAATTGTCTTTATCAAGCCACATTAAATGAATAAACATAATCGAACATGTGAAACAATGCATTCAAATAAATGCAGCATAAATTCATCAAATCTGCTCATATTTTCAATGCATCATAAATTCATCGACACGTTATTTACGATTGTAATGAATTTCACGATAAATTTAGAGAAACGCCTGTAGTTTTCTTTTTCATAATATAGTAATTTACATAAAAAATTGACATTAACATTGCTATTTGTACACCGTCGTTTTCATACTACTATAATATAAACATATTATAATATATATATATATATATATATATATATATATATATATATATATATATTATATTGATTAAAAATTTCAACTTAATCGTCTGTATATCGTTAGCTCAGAAGGTAAGAGCGCTGTGCCGGACCTGGGTTCGATTCCCAGACGATTGACAGACGGTTGACAAATTTTTAATTTAATTTTCAATTAATCAATGTTATTTATTCAATTTAAACTATATATATATATATATATATATATATATATATATATATATATATATATTGTGACTGGCTAACAATAGTTAAATAGAAAATTTGTGTGGGTTAAAAGCAGTCTGTTTAAAACTTCTGGTAAATGAAACAACTCAATTGAAATACTAATCCAAGCTTTCTATATATATCATCATGAAGGAGCTACAATAGCTATTGTAACTCCTTGATTATGATATAATATATATCAAAAGCTAGAATTAGTATTTCAATTGAGTTTCATTTACCAAAAGCACTAACAAACTGCTTTTAACCCAAACTTGATTATGTAGGTATATTGTAAAATGTCTTCTATTAAAATAAAACTTCAATGTAATTGATAAAAGAAATTGTTATTATATATGTTAATATATTTATATATTAAATTTTTTGTATATATTGCATAAATTAATTTAAGAGATATTGTAGTCGGTACTTGGTGGAACATTTTAAATTAGATAAAATAAAACAAAAAATAATTCGTTTTATTTTATCTAATAATGCATAAATATTTTATAATAAAATATTTATTTTGATTTTCATTTAAATTAAATTTTGATAAAAATTAAATTATTAAAAAAATTGAAAATAATTAAAAAAGTAACTTTTATTATTAAATTTAACTTACAGTATTTATTTTAAATGCAATTGAAATTTAACAATATTAAATTATTATTTAGTAAATAGAAATTCTCTCAAAAAATATTATACATCATTTTACATTTTATTAGAGAATTTTGTTTGATTATAAAAATAAATTAAATTTTGAAATTATTACAATAAAAGAGTAATACATTTTATCTATGGCCGTCTCTAAAGTTTACACTTTACACACTACAGACACTGTAAAAAAATAGCGTTTATATAAATATTTAATAGCATTTTATACCAAACGATGTTGTAATACGATGATATAATGCGATGCGTAAAGTGCGTTGCCAATGTCTGTCGGTGATGCTGTTGAAATCAGGGCCACAATTTTTGTAACTTTTGTAACTTCTATAAGATTTTACAAGAATTCAATTCCTTAACACCCCCCCCCCCCCCGCCCTCTTCGCAAGGGATAGATTTCGAATTCTATTTCTTTGAAACAGTGGAATTCGTGACATTGAATTTCTATCGCTTTCACTTGTTTATATGTTTTCATCTAGCGCAAAAAGTGTGATTAAAGTGATATTTAATAATATTTTTTTTGTGAACATAAATAAATATGTAATTTATTTGTAAATTTATATTATTTTTCGTATTTATTAAACTTTTATATTTACGTTATTAAACTATTTAAATAATTGCCGTAATATAAGAAGAATTAAAAATTATATCATTGATTTACAGATGAAGAGAAAACTTCTTCGTGATTCACAGAATCCTTTTTCGTGGAAAAATTTGAAATTTCCGATAGATTTTACAAAATTCAATATGACGTCTAAAGAAATAGAGGGGGAAAACTGAATTCTTGTAGATTTTAAAATCTTGTAGAAATTAAAGTTAAAAAATCTAGGTCCAGATCAGATTTATTTTATTATTAATAAATTGTGTGTTAATATTTATCTCTTTGACGAAAAGGCATATTAGAGTAAAAATAATAATTCTATATTATTCTTAAATGCAGCTAATTTAATAATGAAAATTATATTGAAATAAGGTAATTATTTGATAATTATCAACACTGTTCAGTCATTCGTCCCCATTACCACAACATGGCCGCATTTTTACTACTTTGACTGCAAGGAAAAGTAGTTAAGCGTTTGGTACGGTGTCTGTAACATTTTCAAAAAAAAAAAAAAAATTGTATAGAAATCCTTCATATAGCCTGTAGATGACGAATCTGAACTTAGTTTATGTGGGTGTATGTGTGTGCGTCGTCAGCTCGCTCGCTCACTCGCTCGCTCGCTCGCTCGGTCGTAAGTCAAAATTTTGTGGCCGCAACTCCTCCTAGACGGTTCAACCGATTTTAATGAAATTTTCAGGATAAATTTGTCTAGTACCCAAGATGGTCATGTGGTTTTGTTTTTTTCCAGTGATGCCAACTTTCCGAGAAAAAAATTACTAAAGTTTTTAAAAATTCATATTGGCTACGTTATTTATCCGATTTTGATCAAATTTTCAGAAAAGATTTCCCTAATGCTCCCATTAATTACATAATTTTATTAATATTCAGTGTTGCCAACTTTCCGAGAAAAAAATTACTAAAGTTTTAAAAATTTTATTCTGGCCATGTTTTTCAACCGATTTTACTCAAATTTTTACAAAAGATTCTCCTAGTATTCATATAATTTATGTAATTTTAACAAAATACAGTGTTGCCAACTTTCCGAGAAAAAAATTAGTAAAATTTAAAAAAATTTATTTTGACCATTTTATTTAACCGATTTTAATCAAATATTTATAAAAGTTTTTCCTAGAGCCTAAATATATTATGCAATTTTAACAAAATACAGTGTTGCCAACTTATCGAGAAAAAAAAAACACAAAATTTTAAAAAAATTCATTGTGGCTACATTATTTATTCAGAAAAGTATCTCCTATTGCCCACATAAATTATAATATTATTAAAATACAGTGTTGCCAACTTTCCGAGAAATGTCAAAGTAGTCTATATATGGGTTTACCCATATACTTCTAATCTTGTTCTCTAACCTGTTAGTAGTGAACGAGAGTTGTATTTTTGTATTTCTCGTAAACTAATAAATTAAAATAATAAAATAAACTCTACAATAAACTTAACTATTAATAAATGTGACTAATAATCGTAAGCAGCATTTTTATATTATTGTACATTACAGTTGTTCAGAAAACTTAACATATTCATAAAAACATTTTTGTTTGTTTATGTAATTTGGAGACAGTAGATAAAATTTTGTATGCAACTTGTGAGTAAACTGGATTTTATAAAAAATGTAAAATAAAACACCCGGTTTAAATTTTCACAAAAACAATAAATATCCGCCAATTATTGGCCAATTTCGGCTGTTAAGCCATCATCAGAAGGTAATACCTTGTATACCTTGTATTTTACATTTTTCCATAATGTTTCACCGAGTGCTCACAGCGACTTCAATTGAATGGATTTTATAACATGAGTCCGGAAATTTCGTGCCGAGCGTAGCAAGACCCGAAAACATTCAAACTCATGTCATAAAACCATTCTTTACAGTTTACACACTTGTTACATAAATAACTATTACTATAAATAATTTACTATAAATAATGTAAGCATTTTTAATATTATTATTAATATTATAATATTTATATTTATATATTTATTTATTAGTATTTAATATTGAGTAAAATCAACTTCATAAAACAATTTATTTAGAGAAAGAAAAAACTGAGTTAGAAATGGCCTTAAGGAAACTACTTTTGCTAGTTAAATTCCAGAGTTAAGCAAAATAATTTCAAATTCTAATTTCAAACATACTAAGAAAATTATTATGGCGAGAAGTTTTTCAATTGCATTTAAAATAAAATTTCTGATTATAAAATGTATAAGAAATAAATTCCAGTTGACCGACAGTTACTGTTTAACAGTCACTACGTTGCTGTAATTTCACAGAAAAAAACATAACTTTAAATGTAAAAATAATTTTACTTACCAAACAAAATGAAAATCTCTATCATTTACACAGGTTTGACAAATGGCGCAATGATACATTCTTTCACAAATTTTCTTCTTACAAGTTGTACAAAATCCATCCAAATCTGATACATTTTCTACGTCATTTATTTGGTCGTGATTAAAATGCCACCTAGAGGCAGTAATTTTAACTCTATACGCGCAAAAGAAGAACAAAGCTGTTAAAACTCCAAGTGCAATATTTTCTTCAGGTAATATCTCCAATAACGATATTACTTTTACTTCGAAAATTATAGCAATCACAATAAACAACATTATTGCCCAAATAATAAAAAATTTTGTTTTCGGATGGTTAATTCGAAGCCATTGGTAAGTGTAATTTAGGAAAACTGGGGTTAGGAATACAACTAGAACTGTTAAAATTAAATCAAAAGCTGCTAAGTATATAAGTATTGGGACTAGAATTACGGGAATTAAGGTGTCTAAAGATATTTGCTTTGCTCCACCACGCCATGGTATGCGAATTCGATCTTGAATGGTTGTCATTGCTGCTGATTTTCGACTTTGTGAAATTCGTTCACCAGTAAGAAAACTGAAAAAAGAAACAAGAATTAAAACTATGTGCTATATTTCTAAAATTTCTGTTATACAAGAAACATAAATAATTCTTGGATTCTAGAACATATTTTCAATTACCTATTTTTTTTTTAATTTCGAACTTTTCTATTTAGAAGTTATATTAAAAAAAAAATTTGATAGATTTTTTTTTTTCAATTATCTAGCGATCTATTCTTTTAGAGCCAGTTTCATAAACGATAAATAAATTTACTTAACAAGTAAATATTATTCTCCTGCGAAATGATTATGAAAACAAATTTTAAACAATTTACTACCAGATTATTATTATTAATAATAATAATATATTTTTTTTAATATTATTACATAAATTTACTTCTAAAGTAAATTTAACCATCGTTTATAAAACCGAGCCTTAGACAACTAATACTATACACTAATATCTTCATCAGTTTTGCTCTAAACAGAACGTTAAATCAAAAGTTGTGTTAATTATTTAATACAAGTTCTAAAAGATATATTATATTTATTTGATTGAAATCAATTTTTTTTTAACAGAAAAGTTGCGCCTAGTTTTGAACCCCGTTTAATACGCCAAATTACGAATAAATTTTATAATTGAAATAATAAATTTAACTGTGGGCCGCACAAGGCACATAAAATGCTCTAAAGTCTAGACGTCTAGAGCATAGATTCTCAAACTTAAGGGGGTAAACTTTGGAATTTTTAACTAGACAAAATTTATTGGAGCTTATATCTAACTCTAACAAAAAATGTTAAAATTTAACAAAATGGCAACCATTTGAAAAAAGTTACCCATTTATGAACTTATTTTCTGGTGTGCGATTCGCGATTAAAAGTAGTAAATATGAACCAATTTTGTTGGAGTTAGGTATAAGCTCCAATAAATTTTGTCTAGTTTCTAGACCTTTTAGACCGAAGTAAATCGCTCGATCCGTTCGACCGGAATCACTTTTATAGTAAAAAAAAAAATGGTTTCGAGAAAAATGCGTTTAAAGTTTTTGCAACGATTTTGACTGAGAAATAAAAAACGGTTTTATAGTCAAAAAAAAACAACCTACTAGAACATCAAAAACTGCATGTTTCTACGACTTTTAGTTTCCTCGAAAAAAAATTCCAAAGTTTACCCATTTTTCGAGGTCTCTTCATGGGACGGCCCCCTTAAACATGATGTTTAAATAACAGTCATTCAGTCACCAAACACTAAAAATGCCATCTACGATGTCTGCAACGAGGACAGATCGACCACGGCATACCCGTCAATTCTGTATATTCAATGAATATCAGTCATGAAAGCCTGAAGATTGATATATAAACTATTTTTCTAAATTAAATACTTTTTATTATCTATGTTTACAGTTGGTTTCATAATAATCACTTTAATTAAAGTCAATTTTAAGCCGACAAAAAGCACAGATTTTAAATTTTGCGTGCATAATTATTATTGCTGTCAATAAAACGATGCTTCTTTTATCAACTTTTCAAACTTTCTATAGCAAAAGTATTTGTTGTTCAATAAAACAATATTTTTTTTGTCAGCTTCAAGTCAACTTTAATTAAAGTGTTCATTATGAAACTGGCCGTTAATATTTTAAATAATTTAAAATATGCGCACCTTAATCTATATATTTTGTATTTAATAAAAATTTAATTCATAGAATTCACAAATAAAAATATGTTATTAAATCATTTTGAAATGTTCTAGTCTTAAAGCGTTCTGCTTAGTACAATGCCAGATAAAACAGTTTTTATTGAACAGTCTTTTATTTTTCACCTACACGATCGGTTATTTCATATGAAACAATTTCGATACTATTCGTTTTCTTTAATACATAATCACGAAAAATTGCTTGTCTCTAATGTCATAAAGTAGCTTGCATTAACGAAATGTGACTCAGTATATTAAGTGAATTGTAGTTTGCATACTTAGTCAAATATTAAATGAACATGTAATAAAAATACAATGCTTTAGTTAAAACAAATTTACGAAAAAAAAAATGTTGATTGTATTGATCCCACTTTTGGAGTCCAAAACTATTAAAAAATTTGTTTCGTTGTGGTACAAATCATTTTAGCTACACACAAATTGAAATTCGCATTATTTCGCAACGTCATCTACAAATTTTATAAACTTGTTTTTAAAGTCGTAAAAATTCGATTTACTTTTCAATTAATACATTTTTGATGCATTATTTTCATCAGTTTTAAAATTTCCAACAACATTATAATTCCATTGAAAATCTCTGTTACAAAGCGGGTAGTATCATTTCAGATTTCCAATTGAATAGTGTTGAAAATGAAGTTAAAGAAATATTAATATTAAACCCAATATTAATGTTTAAAAATTAACATGTTTTGGATAATTTAACATGCTTTAAATGTTTTCAGTACGATCCTGGATATTAGTTAAAAATATTTTTTCTCAGATTAATCTTTTATGACTTGCTGCCAAATTTGCAAAACACATACTTATTTAAATAAATATATATTTTCATTTAAATGTATACTATCTATAATCT
Source organism: Clivina fossor (assembly GCA_963966155.1). Lineage (NCBI taxonomy): Eukaryota > Metazoa > Arthropoda > Insecta > Coleoptera > Carabidae > Clivina > Clivina fossor. The sequence goes on from OZ014550.1 coordinate 33,675,290, forward strand.
ATGGTTAAAGTAAAATAAAATAATTTTTAATAAATAATATATTTTTAATAAATTGAAATAATCAGTTATTTTCTCATTATTCACTCCTACTGCTATTTCTTATTAAATATATACTTATGTACCTATATGTATAACCATAGCATATGTAATATCAATATATGTATAAATGTCCACATCCATATTTCACAAAATGAAAAATATTTGACACTATCCGATGTTCCATTTGGAACACATCAGATGAATGTAATTAACAAACAATCAAGTGATCTTTTCATACATATGTTATTCTAAATTTATGATAACTATTTATTAAAATTAATTACATTAATTAAAATTACATACTTAAATACATTATACTTTTTAAAATTAAATACAAAATGTTTTAGACTGTCGAGTCATAATTTAACAATATCAACAGCAAAAGCATGCAAAATTAAAAACAAACTTTGAACGATTACAAAATAAACAAGATTAAAAGCATATGGGTAAACCCATATCATTTCATAAATATTTAAAAAAATAGAAATAAAACTTTTTCAAAAAATGTTTGCTACTCTGATTAAAAATAACATTTTGTAATTATTGTGCATATAAAAAAATCTATTCGAAAATTTAATTTAAATAGTGTAAACAATAAGTTTAAAATAAATATTGAAGTTTTCTCCGGAAAATTGGCAACACTGTATAATAATAAAATTATTTTTTTCAAGTATTTAGAAATTTGATCTAAATTTTTAATTAAAACTGGATAAAATAAAACATGAATATTTTTTAAAAGTTGACAACACTGCAAAAATAAAATTATGTAATTTCTATTGAAATTAGAAAAATATAACCTGAAAATTTAATTAAAAATAAATAAATAATACAGTGAAAATAAAATATTAAAAAGTTAAATATTTTTTTATTCCAAAAATTGGCAACACTGTTCAAAATAAAAATATACATATGTTATGGATATGCCAGCAGAATTTATACTGAAAATATGATTAAAATCAGATAAATAAAATAGCTAAAACAAAATATTAAAAATTTTACTTAATCCAAAATTTGGCAACACGCCATATAAAATCAAATTTTGATAAATAGTATAGCCTAAATAATTTTTTTAGAAAATTATAAATAATTATGAAAGCGACAACACTGTATAACATATAAATTACATATTTTTTTTGGGCACTAGTACCTAGAATTCATAAGTACTCTCATAAACTAAGTTCAGATTCGTCATCTAAAAGCTATATGAAGGATTTATATATACATATACATATATATATATATATATATATATATATATATATATATATATATATATATATATGTAAATTTTAAAAATGTTACCAACACCGTACCAAACGCAATACCATTTTTCCTTGCGGTCAAAGTGGTAAAAATAACAACACTATCGACATATTGTTTATTTTATTTTTTTTTATTATAAAATTTTTATTATGAAAATTTATGTTCGAAATGTGTACAATTTTTTAGTCGTACCAACATGTCCTATTTTCTTCAACAAAAAAATTAAAATAATTTTCAGTTTCTGTACAGTATAGAATTACTCTTATCAATTAATCAATTTAAATTTAATAATATTTTTTCGCAACAAATTTTTAAATAATTGAAAAAAAATAATAGTCAAAACTAATTATTCATTGTAACTATTAGCAATTTTAAAGATGGTTGTAACTGTAAATAGATATGGTTATTAAATAAATTGCTTTTTTTATACTCTAGTAACTATACTTGTTAAGCCTAGTATCAAAATTAAATCTTTTCGGTAGTAATAATTAAAACTACTCAACTATAAAATTCAAAAAAGATGAAACTTTGGTAATTGCTACACTATGATATAACATAATTATTGAATCAGTTTCCCAAAATTTTTCATTTGTTTTCAAATTTTTATCTATATCTTAAAATCGGTACGTAATGGATCTCAAAAAATTATAAATAACAAAAGTTGCACTTTATTTATGTTCTTTAATACTGTACTAATTTTATTTTAAAATATTATAATTTTTATAAACAAAGATTTTCAAAGCTAGTTTGATATTTGAAAAAAAAACTTACACAGAAAATATACAATTTTTGTCATTTACAATTTTTTAATATCAATTACCCATATCAAGATATAGATAAAAATTAACAAATGACAAATTTTTGGAAACAAATTCTTGGAGACCAATTTTACTACCTAAAAATTTATTCAATTATATCATGTAATACTGTAATTATATCACCAGAAATTTTTTTAAATTTGGCACCACTGTATAAATATATAGTGATTAATTTCTGAAAAATAATAAAGCTATAACTTTTTAAAATTCTCAGAAAATTGGTTGCACTGTATAATAATAAAATTATATAATTTATGTGGGCACTCTAATAGAATCTTTTGTAAAAATTTGAGTAATCTTGGATAAATGGTAAAGCCAGAAACATACTTTTAAAATTTTTTGAATTTTTTTCTCGTTAAGTTAGAATCACTGTACATTAGTAAAATTATATAATTTATCTTGGTACTAGAACAATAGCTTGTGAAAATTTAATTGTAATCGGATAAATAATGTAGCCATAATATTTTTCATTCATGGTACAAGAAGCTGAATTCGTGCTTATCTATAACAGTTAAAATTGGTATTATTATCTACATTACCTCCCTCATTATATGAGACGATCGGTAAGAAATTATGCAACAAAAATAACTTTTAAAAAATTATTTACAATTATAATTTTTTAATATCATTTGTGTATCATATACTTTTATTTTATTTATTGGTCTTAATTGAAAATTTATTATTAGTATAACTCAAAGTAGAACAATATTTTTTAAGAATATCGTTTAAAAATTAATGCCTGTATTCATAAAACTTCATTAAGCATGTAACATTTCGTTAAATGTATGACGAATCATTTAAATGACATTTTTGTATTCATAAAAGTCGCGTCGCGTCGATTTCATTTAACATTCGTTAAATTTTTCTTTTCACGCAAAGCAAACTAATTTGTGACTAGTTACAAAAGTAACGAGAGATTATTTTTGACAAATGTATATTCTAAAAGAAAACAAATTATTGCACAATATTTATAAATTTGTACACTTCAGTATCTTTCATTAAATTTACCAATAGATTTTTTTAATCATCAAGGACAAATCATAGACGTACATAATCGCACTATAGGACCGATTCTGGCTTATTATGTATATATGCATTTATGTATTTTAAAAACATACAATTGTAAATACAATGAAATTTTTAAGAGTTATTTCAAAAACATAGTATAATTCAAAAAATAATTATATAATCAATAAAAATAATAAAAGTAAAAACAAAACGATTTGGCTAGTTGAAAGCCAAAAATTAGCAGAGAGTTTTATTACAGAAAGCTTATCTAGTCCTTTTGCTGACTAACTTTCATGTTTATATAGTTAAGAGACCTAATTCTCTTGTAAAATGAGTGATCGCAAATAATTCTTTATTTGTTTTAATTTTGAAAAAATCTTTCGTTAGATGCAACAGTTACTGGCAAAGTTTAAAAAGTTCTCAAGAAATGAATAAATTAGGAAATGTTGACAGTAAGTTATTTTAAATAATATAATCTAAATTGTGTAACGGATCTGACAAACATTTTTATGATATATAATTTTATATATTTGTAATTCATGTAGCAATTTCGAGCATGTACTAGGTGGTCCAGACCACCCGTCCACCCCATTTATAATGCAGGGGCTTGATAAACGAAGAGCATTCTAACTGATGTTGATGTCTTCTATCGAGTGACGCACCGACCATCCCTTGGGGGGAAGAAGGGGCGCAACTTTAAAATTTCAAATGGAAACTCGTATATTTTATTGGATATTTAGATTCTATTAATGAAAATATGAGAATTTATTTGTAACATTTTTTTGTCCTCGTGACAGATGGCGCTATAATCGCGTTTCTTTTTTGCATATCCGCCATCTCCCTCGGGGTTTAGAGGTGTGCAACAACGTTTACAATATTGTAAATATCAGTTGTTTCATATATTTTTACAATAATAATAACAAAATGTTGCTAGATTTTCAAATTTTTGTTCAAATTTTTTAGTCACTTATTCTTATGTATTGATTAATTTTAATTTAATAATTGTTTCAATTATTCACGTAAAAAATAACGTTTTGATATTACTATTGTAAATAAATATGAAAAAAACTGATATTTCATTTTTGCACGCCTCTAAACCCCAATTGAGATGGCAGAAAATGCAAAAAAATGCGCCACCTGTCAAGAAGACAAAAAAAATGTTACAAATAAATTCTTCATATCTTTATTACTAGAATCTAAATATACTATAAAATATAGGAGTTCCCATTTGAAATTTCAAAGTTGCCCCCCTTCCCCCACAAGGGATGGTCGGGGGGTTCACTTTTTACGTCATTCGATAGAGGACATCAACATCAGTAAGAATGCCCTTCGTTTTGTTAAAAAATATCAAGCCCCTGCATTATAAAAGGGATGGACGGGTGGTCTGGACCACCCGGTATATCTTTAGATATTGAATTTTCTATATTAGTTTGTAGAGTAAGATCTACATATAAAAAAAAATTTTAAAATAAACTTTCTTTAGGTTCTCTTCTGATGAATTTTGAAATTCGCATAAAAATAAATTATAACATTTATTTCAAGTTTGAAATCATTTTTGAATTGCTGCTAAGGTAGACTAATATTGTAAAATAAAATTTTACCGTAAATATTTCTTTTCAATCTGATACGAGTAATATTTCGTCTGCGCATTCATAACTAAAGTGCCTTATTTTTGTTATATTGCAAATAATTGTAAATTGAGCAGGTACATTTATTTCAGCAGGTAAAACTCAAGCAATGTATATACAAATAAAAATATAAATAAATATGAGATGAGTGTGATGTTGAAAAATAATGTTGTTGTAAAACTTGGTTTTAGTCAGTTAAAATGATTCGGTTATCTTAAGCGAATGTCTAATAATTGTTTGATTAAAGAATTTATGTGAGTGATATTGAAGGTCTACGTTTGAGATATCATGAATGTGATAAAGTTACTTGTCTAGATAGAAATCTTTGGAGAAAACTAATTTCGGCATAATGGAAAAAGTTTGTGTCATATTCTTTTGAGTATATGGCGTGATTGTGTATGTATGCATTTTTTTTCCTGAAAACATAAGAAATACATACTAACTTTTTTACCTAACCTACTTTGCACTGAATCCGATAAACATTTTTAAATATAACAAATTATGATATAATTTTGTATTTGTTGTATATTTAAAGTACAGAATAAAATTATTTTTATAAATTTTAAATTTCTGTTATTATTTTTTAGATCCTGGATATGAAACACAGGATAATAATTGAACAGAATATTTCCGCATATTGACTGTATACTTGCTAAACACGTTATAGTCAAAATCGCATTTAATAGGTATTATAAAAGTCCAAGTAATAGACGGTCGCAGATTGACATTGCCGCTTTTATAAATTTAGAAATTATTTCAACTTGGACATTCATACAAATGTATGTATATTTTTGTTTTGTTGTGACGCTTAAGATAAATTATTCTTTGTACGGTATGTCATTGGCATATTTCTCGAATATTGTACCACTTATGTTTATATTAAAAAAAAACCATTTGTGAAAATTGTAATGTGTTTTACATGTTTGTAGAGAAACTGATAAATATGATAAATTTCAAATAATCATAACCATTTTTTTATACAGATTCCATTAAAAGAGCAAAAGATAGTGTATACCGTCTTTCTTAAAATTTATCAAAAATATATAAAAACAAATTAATACTTACTAAGCATTCTTTCATTCTCTTTATTTAGTGTTCACGTTTTATTGCTATATATTATACCACAGGTCGTATGATTGTTTTATATATTTTAAGTTTGGGTAATCTACTGATGATTCTAGACTTCATTATGCTTAAATGGGCGTAATAACTTCTGTTACCAGGTATTATTCTCTCTTTAATTTCTTCGAAACATTTGTTATTTTTATTTATTATTGCTCCCAGACATATAAAACTATAGATTACTTCAAATTTATATTCCACAATTTCTACTTGTACTACTTCAGCTTGATTTCGATTTGCTATTAGTATTTTTGTTTTGTTCTCATTAATCAACAGTTTTAGTTCTTCGATTTGTCTTCTAACGTTTTGAAAATATTTTTCAATTCTTTTATATTTCACGTCGTAATACAAACATCGTCCGCAAATGCAAATAGTTGATGGTCGTTATTTTGGGAGTTAACATTCCTATTAATATTGACTTCTCTTATTGCTTTTTCTAATACTATAATTAAAAAATGAGATGCAAAAACGTCATCTTTTTTAAACCTTCGTTACTTTGAAAATCGAAACAAACATCTCCACCGACTTTTATTTTATTATGTGGTTTCATTCATAACACATTTGATAAGTTTAGTCAATTTGTTAAGAATTCCAAACTCCTTCATTACGTTCCATAGTTTTCTCTATCAATGAAATCGTACGCTTTTTTATAATCTATATATACATACTATATAACGGTATGTTAAATTCCCAACTTTCCTCGCCTTATGCAAAACAAATTGTCTATCGTGAATCTACGGGCTATGAATCCGTTTTAATAGTTTCCCAATACTTCTTCCACATATACGAGTACTCTTATTCCAACGTATAGAATATTTGGTAAAACTTTACATGCAGCACTTAGCTGACTAATTTATCTATAGTTGTCACAATCTAGCATATTTCCCTTTTTAAAAAGTGGTATTAATATTCCTTCCTTCTACTCTTCCGGAATTGTTTTCTGCTGCCATATCTGCCTAATTAACTCGTGTAGCTGGATTCTGTTTTTCTCCTCCAGCTTTTAATAGCTCTGCTGGAACATTATCTCCTTCCGCTGCTCTGTTAGTGTTAAGTTTGTTAAATACATTACCAACTTCTTCATGCTGCTCGGTTTGTTCTTGTATCATACTGGTATCACATTCAATCTGACTTCATTTTTTCTAGCTACTATACTTCTACAGTCTTCATCAAACCAGTGTTTTTTTATTATTACCTAAACCCTTATTTGTTTCCGTTTGTACTATCATTTAAATAATTGTTCACTTCGTCTGCATACATATTTGCTAAGTAAAGCAGTATTAACTTTTCTATATCCCATTTATTACTTGTAGTTCTATTCTTTATTTGATGTAGATATTTTTATTTTTACCCTGACAAAATAATGGTCCGAGTCTATATTCGAGTCTCTGTGTGAGCGAACGTTCTTTACATTTGATTTGTTTCAATTATTTACTAGAACATAATCACAATTTATAGTATTTCTGTCCGGCGATATCCGCGTGCTTTTATGGATATTTTTATGCGCAAAATATGTGCTCATGATGGTCATGCTTATAAAGGCAGTAAGTTCTATGGTACGAAAGCCATTGATATTAGTCTCTCAATGCAGATTATGTGTTCTAATTATTGGTTTATATAAATTCTCCTAGCCTATTATCACCAAGTACAATAATCATAGTTGCATTATTCTGCAAATAAAGGGTGGCACGAGCTGCATATTAAGAAGTTAAGAAATATAATTTATATACTTTTTCCTTAACACTTATTATTTGTATAGGTATGACTTTTTATTGACGTATATTTTCGTTTATTATATTAAAACAAATAATCTTGATGTTTTATAATAAATTTTAATTTTTTGTTCTATTTTTTAATCAATTTGGTTTTTGTAATAAATATAAATATATTTTTTATGCACTATAAATATTATAGTTTTTGTTTTAAAAGTTCTTATTTCCCATGTTTCTCTTTAGAGTTACTAATCTACCTAAAATAGCAAGGAATCTTCTGGAATTGTAAATTATATCTTATCTCCCGAGAACATATATTTTACTCCTGGAATAGTTTGCCAAATTAAACATATTCTTATATTATAAACTTTAAATATTTTACACATATTACATAATTAATTTTTCTTGGTTTTCTAATATTTTTTATTAAAATACCGATGTGTCTAAAAATATAGTTTAAAAATTTTTTGATTTAAAAAAATCACGGTATACCAGCAGGTATACATGTATAATTGTTATTACTTCATAATAATGCTGCTTAAGTAATTTTTTTTTTCAAATTCTTCTGTACAATATTATTTTTTCTAGTAGATGTTCTTATGAGTAGAACTAATTGTATGTAGAGAAAAAAATACTCAATTTTTTATGAATATAGTAATACTTCCATTTACGCTAAATCACTTTATCAGAAGTACCACCCCCCCCCCCCCCCCAAAATAAGTAAAAACTAAATTAAAAATCATACAGACGTTAGAAAAACGGTCGAAGAATTAATAATAAAAGATAGTTCCATCAAAAAATGTTTTTTTTTTGTTGTTATCAGTAACCTTTTATATGAACGTATATTAAAAACATAAAACAACTTTAGTTCAAAACTTTTCTATTTCATTGTCAGTCATATTTGAAAATATGGACTATAGAATTCGAATCAGGTTTTCTATGGCTAAATTTATGCGACTTTTATTTATACACCGTTTTTGTGAAACTAATTACTCGTGTAAATGGAGGGAGGAACTATAATATATAATAAAACGGTCCCCTTATTGTTATTTCATAATTGAAATAGTTTGTATTTGTTTATAGTATAGCTTTTCATTAATTTAAGTGACTGTTATTTAGATGAATGTTAAATAGAAATTAGTTGTGAAAATCGAAAATATAATTTATAATTTAATAAAGCAAAACTTAAAAAAAAAAACTACTAATGGTTTCAAATATAATAAAATAAAATGTAATTGAATTGTGAAACGCATTCACTAATTTAATTGTTTATTAAAAATATAACGTTTAACACTTATTAATTAAACAAATTTTAAATTTTTTATTTGAACGAATAGAACAAAATATATTAGGCTATTTTATTAAACTCAAATAAAAAAATTCACTCTACACGATTTATAAATATGGTGTAACTAAAGATTTATTTCGGAATAATTCATAGTAAACATTATTTTAAATAATGCTTATTGTTCCATTGCCTTCACTAAGAATACAATTTGCTTATAATATACAGACTGTTCATTTATATATACCGGGTGTCCCATTTTAATGTTCCCAGGGCAATTTCTCGAAATGAGTACATCTGACAAAAAAAGTTTCCAAATAAAAGTTTAATTGTTTCGAAAGGGACGTCCGATGCTATAACAATTTTCAACCCCCGAGCCCCCAGGGGGTGGATAATGGGGGTAACTTTAAAATCTTAAATGAAACCCCCTATTTTTTATTGCAGATTCGGATAGACAATTAAAAAGTATGTAAATTTTATTTTGAGACTTTTTTTTTATCTTTGATAGATGGCGCTGCAAACAGCATTTTTTTTCTCAGCTTATCAGTCTTCAATTTGAAAAAAAAAAGTTGTAACTAAGTACGATATTAAATTTTTTTTTAGTTCTGTGGGTGGAGGGGGGACAATGGTCACTGCACCAGATATCCCCCTCAAAACCATTAACTTTAAGTTAATGGTTTCGAGGGGGATAACTTTAAGTTAATGGTTTCGAGAGGATATCTGATTCAGTGACCTTTTCCCCCCCCTCTTCCCAAAGAACTGAAAAGAACTTGAATATCGTACTTAGTTACAACTTTTTTTTCAAATTAAAGACTGATAAACTGAGAAAAAAAATGCTGTTTGCAGCGCATCTATCAAAGATAAAAAAAAAGTCACAAAATAAAATTTACATACTTTTTAATGGTCTATCCGAATCTGCAATAAAAAATAGGGGGTTCCATTTAAGATTTCAAAGTTACCCCCATTATCCACCCCCTGGGGGCTTGGGGGTTGAAAATTGTTATAGCATCGGACGTCCCCCTCGAAACAATTAAACTTTTATTTGGAAACTTTTTTTGTCAGATGTACTGTACTGTATATATATATATATATATATATATATATATATATATATATATATATATATATATATATATATATATATATATATATATATAGTTTATTAACATGGAAATACTAAAATATGACAAATATTTCATTTTTAAAATACATTCCTAAACAACAATTGTATCATATTTAGATGTATTAGTTAATTAAAAAGTAAATAAGTCAAGTTTTTTTGAAATTTAATAAGAGTTTATTTATAACAATTGTTTAAATGTTTTCTGCTAACTAGGATACGTATTGCAGAAAACATAATATCGATATATTTTTTTTAAGATATCAAATTAATAAAATATTTAAATATTCAAATCTGATAATCATCAGGATTGAAACTGATTTAATAAAATCGGTTAACGTTATTTTAGTAAAAATTTCACTAACCAAAACCGAAACCTAAACCGAAAAAATATTTCGTAACGAAAATTCAGAAAAACCTGTTATATTTTGTTTTGCGTTCTCTATTTAAGATGAGTGAACCCACTGTGAAATAGTTTGAAAGAAGAACATACCAATAATACATAAACGATATCGCTATATAAAATTAATATATTTGAGAATAATATCAATATGGAAATAATAATAATATTTTTGCAATTTTAGATTTAATTATTTTCAATTGTAGATATCTTCCTTCTAAGTTGTAAGTTTAATATTTCTCAAAAAAATGTTAGTTGATCATGAATATATTTTTTCCCGTTATTTTCATATCAAAATTGATAAGTAATATAATGAAATGTATGAACTATGGCTGTGTTCTTCATTTTTCTATTTTTTAAATATATGTCCTCTTTGAAAACATTTCTAAAGGCCAGTATTTCCAAATTTATTTATTCTTAAAATAAATATGTAAAAAATGTATGTAAAAAAAGTGTATCTTTAGAATAAATAACATCATTTTATTGGCTAAGTTTAAATTTTTTTTAAGGATAAATTTACTCTCATTTAAAAATCCTGGACCTAAAAAAAGTAATCTTTATCTGAATGACAATAGTTTTTTAAATTTGTTGTACATTTATTTCATAATAAATTTAAGCAATTAAAAACCGGTTTAACTGTTTTGCAATTAACCGAAATTTTAAAAATTAGTTTAACCGAAAATCGTTAATATTTAAACGAGTATCTAATCGGTTAATTTTTAATTGAAATTAATTTCAGTTTCAATCCCTGCTTATAACTGTATATAAGGTAGTAAAAAATCTGTTAGAACATATCACATTAAAATAAAAAAGGTTTCTGATTTAGTTCTGTATATATTTTATTTAAAAATCGACGTTTCGATATACTCTATGTATATCATCGTCAAGAAAAAATTTGTTTTTGCTGATGATGATATATGTGGAATATATCGGAACGTCGATTATTAAATAAAATATATAAAGAACTTAATTCTAAAGCTCTTTTATTTTTTTATATAAAGTATTTCAGATTTTTCATATATACTAATGCCCTTTACCAATATATCAAACATTCTATATATTCAAAAATATGCAATCACATGTTATTTACTTTCAATAAAGTAAATAATAGAAAACAATTCCCACAATACAATAAACAATTAAACATATATACAGTGTGAATATATATATATATATATATATATATATATATATATATATATATATATATATACATTTATTTGTTTCTTGGGATTTTCAGTCAGGCAGAATAAAAACAACTCAATTCATTCTGCCTGACTGAAAATCCCAAGAAACAAATAAATATAAATCTATATATATATATATATATATATATATATATATATATATATATATAATAAATAAGTTACTATAAAAGATAACAAAATACAGTAGAACCTCGCATAACGAGCATAATTCGTTCCAAAGTCTTACTCGTAATGCGAAACACTCGTTAAGCGAAACAATTTTTACCATAAAAATTAATGTAAAATACGATAATGCGTTCCATGTCGAAAAAATACTCAAAAAATGAAATTAAAAAAAAATACTCAAAAAAAGTTATGTGTAACGTTTATTCAAAGAAAATTTCATATAAATTGTTAAGAAGCATGATTCATCTTCATGTTTTCTTCTATCGCGGAATAAACCAATCTGGAATGAGAATTCGATTTGCAGAAAACAAAAAAATTTAAATAATTAGTAACATATCTAATTCCTTTTTACTAGAAAGCTATCTAGAGACATTTGTTTTTGCTACATTTTTTTCTAAACACAGGCTGATGTAGCAACGGCACTAAAAATTCCATCGCACAATTCGGGAATCCACGTCACTCGTTATGCGAAACGTCGCTCGTTAAGCGAGTCATTTTTTTTACAATTCATTTTGCTCGTTATGCGAATTACTCGTTATGCGAGGTGCTCGTTAAGCGAGGTTCCACTGTATAACTTAAAACAATTTTTTGCAATCGCGGATATCTGTGATTAACTCAGTAGTTAATATTGTTAGTTTTTTTTCAAAACATATTCAATACAAAAAAGTATGATTTCCCTTAGTTAAAATCGATGACAGCATAAAACATCAAATATGTTTTGTACAAGTTCATTACTTATAAAGCTAGACAAACTACTTAACAAAGTAGTTAACTATAATTACTAACTAATTTCCTTCGAAAGTGATTCAATTACTAACTGTAATTAGTTAATTACTTTGTTGAATTAAAAATTCGATTAAAAATTAACTTTCATTTTTCTAACTATGTGTTAAATTTTAGTAACAAAATATTTTATATTAACAAACAAGAACAATTTAGTAATATACAAAGTAAATTTGTTCCTTGCAATTATGAAACTGATTTACAACTGTACGAAGCATGCGTAGTATGCTAGTTTCACAGTGCGCATGCCTCGGATAGTTTGTGAACTGTTCTCAAACTGATTGATGCTCGGTTAGAGCAAATTTATAATAAGCACTTTACATTAAAGTATAGTAGCAAAATATATGTAGATACTAACTTGTTATAAACATTTCTCGCGACAAACATTATCAACTAGTATATATGGATATTTCAATTTTAATTTTCCTTTATGTTAGTTCTTTGTTTTTTGCCTTACGATCTGTTTAACACCATTTCATATATGTATTTATGGATGATACGAACAGATCTGTAACATTAGAATATTTTGCCTATTTCTATTTAATAAAAAAATAAATTTACTAGAAAAAACAAAATATTTTGTGACGCTATGCCACCAATTGTGTATAACCTCAATTCATTCAAATGTATTATAATAATTTTCAGTACGAGATATGAACAACAATAACAAAGTAGCTTATTATTTACCATACTGCACATGCTCTGCGTACTTGTGTAAACTATTTCTATAGTTGGAAAGAAGAAACCTAATATTGAAATATTAAAGTTCTTTGTCAAAATTTTAATTAATTATACCAAAAAGTAGTTAAGTACTTGTGACTAATGTAAATAAGTAATGAATTACCAATTATTTCATTGAATCAGTATGAACTATCAACTAAATTACTTGCTCTAAAAAATACTTAATTACAATTAGTATCGGAAAAATAATTCTGTGAATAAAGAAACTATAGGAAAATTAACTCTGATTTGACTCATCGTTTACTTTTTATTTTGTGTTAACTTGTACTCAATCTTGAAACAAAAGTACATTTTCATCTTTTCATATTGATAACAAAAATACGTATTATAACTTTTAGAAATATCAAAATCAAATTTAAGTTGTTAACAATTTTATTCTTAAATAGAATTAATTTTCTGAAAATGAATTTTCATCTGACATTATAATGCAGATGCATATACACGTATGTTATTTAAGAGTACTCAAAACGTATTTATCCGTAAAAACATAAATATAGAAAAATGAATAACAACTTTTTTTGACTTTTTCAAAAAGTGAAATTTTGAAAACTGAAAATATTTGTAAAATTCAGAAAACGAAAAATTTCGTTTACAAGCTTGTTATACATGATATTAATAGTAAATAAACAAAAGGTAAACTTACACAGGCAAAATACTGGGAAAGCATGAAATTTAGCTGACGTGCGAAATTTAAAATGGCACCCAAAAAGTAAACGAAAAAAATTTTCTTTGTGACGTTTATTATCTTGAATTTTACGGTTTTTAAATTAAAAAGAAAAACAATCATGTATTTACAAAAGCTATAAATACTGTAGGTAAAGTGTTCCATTTCTATAGTGTTGCCTTGGTCTTTGAGTGTTACAGATGCTTTTAAGTGTGACGTAATGGTTTCAATCTTTTTGTGCATGATTATATTAGTGGTAAGTTAGTGATCTGCTTTTGTTTGTCAATAGTAATTAATATACGTTAACGTCAACATAGGTACACTAAATCATTTACTAAACACTTCATGACATCATTCTATCTAGTCAGTGTCACTAGTCACTAGCTACAAAAGCTATCGTAATCCTTCAAATTATTTGGATCATTTTTGTCTAAATTCGCCCTCGCTCATTAACTATTTGTCAATTTTTAGATTTTGTTTACAATTACATTCAATATTTATTTCTATTATAATAAATTACATATTTACTGCATTTTTGAATTTTTTTATTGAATAGCATAGGTATCATACAATAATTTTAAAATAACGATATCCTTAATATTTATTTATTTAATCATTTTCTGTAATAATTATATTAAAAAATAAATTAAAATAATTAAATTATTTCAGATTTTACAAAATAAATTTTATTTAAATAAATATTAGTTCACGTTTTTTTAGAAAATATTTGATATCTTGCAGCAATAATTTTTAATAATTAAATATAAAAATAATTTACAATAATTGATAAAATATTCTGGCATTTTAAATAATCACATTTTGCATTTTCTATTTAACTTATTTTTAAAACAAGTTACATATTCTGACAAAATAATCGTATAGCATTTTATTTTAAAATTGACTCTACATTAACAAATCTAAATAAAAATGGTATTGATTTTAGAAAAGTAAGTACTTTTATCGTTTATTTAAAATTACTTGTGAATAGTTTATTTAGTTTTTTATGATATCATATATATATATATATATATATATATATATATATATATATATATATATATATATATATATGGAGAGAAGTAAACATTTGTTTTATAATAAGTGAGAAAGGTATCTTTTTACCACAAATAAAGTGAGAATTCGTGCCGAGCCATTTTCTATAACTTAATAATATTGAACGGTTTTAATGACAAAATAAAAGAATCATACATGTTTAATAATTAATAATGAAATAGGTAAGTATAACAATAGAACAATTGTAAATTATTTTTCAAATTGTACACTTAGTTTTTACACAGAAACTTTCTTCGGCATAAAATACACATTAAATAATATTGATATATTATTTATAAAATAAATTTGAAAAATTTATAAACAGCTCAGAATGGAATTCTTTATCAAGTAATCTATTGAAATAAATTTACAAAACGCTTTATCATTAAAAATGTAACAATAGTTACTATATTTGTTATGTATTTTAAATTCTACGTAATTTTTCTTTCTGCACCGTGATAAAATATTTCAACTCTATTATGGAATTAAATATTTTGAAAAATACTCTTTGAAGAACAATAGTTTCGTACTTTAACATTTATTTGGAATTTGAACATTTCGCGTTATTTACAGAAAAATTAACGTTTACAACACGTCTATACAAATTGCAGTTTCTCAAAATTTTAACATATATTTGTTACTAAAATGTATTATTTACTATATTACACAATTTTAATTGATGTTTTGTCAACGACAAATACCGAAAATTAACAGTCGTGTTACTCTATAATGCATTTTTGTGTTAATTTAAAAAGTAAAAAGTAAAAAAATTCTAAGTAAGATTTTGCTTGTAATTAGTCAATATGACCGTTAGGTAAAAAGGTTATTAGCATATTCCCAATTAACAAGCTGCACTTTTCCAAAAATTAAACTCAAACAAGATTAGTATATGGGTAAACCCATAGATAGATCACTTTTTATGTTTTTGAAAAAAGTTTGCAACCCTAGTCAAAAATTAAATTTTGTAATAATTATGCATATTAAAGAATCTATCCTGAAAATTCGTTTTAAATCGTACAAACAGCATGCTTAAAATAAACTTTGAATAGTTTTTTCGGAAAATTGACGACATTGTATAATAATTAAATTGCTTAATTCTTTCAAGCATAAATATTTGTTTAAAACTGGATAAATTGTAGATAAAATAAAATATTAATGTTTTTTAAAAAGTTGCCAAAAATGAAAATATATTATTATTATTGAAATTAGGAGAATCTAACTTGAAAATTTGATTAATAAAATAAATAATATATTCAGTTTCATTCCAAAAATTGGCAAGACTGTGCTAAATAAAAGTATAATAAATCGGATAAATACTAAATATAGCCAAAATAAAATATTAAAAATTTAAATAAATAAATTTAACAACACAGCATAAAAATATATTTTTGGAATTCTTATAACGACTAGGTGAATATTTTCTAAAAATTGGTTTAAATTCTGATAAATAGTATAGCTTCTGAAAGTTGTCAACACTGTATAATATATAAATGATATAATTTTTGTGGACACTAGAAGAATCTTTTCTGAGAACTTGATTAATCTCGAATAAATAGTAAAACTAAAATGAAATTTTAAATATTTTAGTAATTTTTTCTCTCTCAGAAAGTTGGCAACTTTGTAATAAAATTACATAATTTTTGTGGGCACTAGGAAAAATCTTTTATAAAAATTTGATTAATTTCGGATTAATATTAAAGGCCAAATTAAATTTCAAAAATTTTAGTAAATTTTTCTCGGAAAATTGGCAACCTTGTATAGTATGAATATTATATTTTTTTGTAGGCACTAAGAATTTTTTTTGCGAAAATTTGAATAATTTCGGATCAACAGTAAAGACAAAATTAAATTATAAAAATTTTAGTAATTTTTTTTTTCAGAAAGCTGGCAAATCTGTAGGGTACTAAAATTATATAATTTTTGTGGGCATCAGGAAATCTTGTTTTTGAAAATTTAATTAATTTCAGGTAAATAGTAAAGAAAATATTAAATTTTTAAAATTTTAATAATTTTTCTCGGAACGTTGACAGTACTGAACTTGCCAATCTTGGGCACTAGTGGAACCTACCCTGAAAAATTGGTGCAAATTGGATGAATCTAAAAAGAGATACGTCCACAAAATTTGAACGACCGAGCTAGCAAGCGAACGAATGACGCACACACATGTATCCACATAAACTAAGTTCTGATTCGTCGTCTAGTATATGAAGGATTTCTATATAATTTTTTTTAATTTTTGAAAATGATACGGACACCGTACCGAACGCTATACCACTTTTCCTTGCAGTCAAAGTGGTAAAAATGACTTCAATAAATATGTTTTTATGACTATATTATTAGATATAAATACTTGAAACTTTTTGTGAAAAAGATACCGAGAATACTTAAAATTTTGTTTCAGTTGATAATTGTTTAAATAAAAATTTACAAAATGACAAATTTGAAAAACTATTTTTCTTTATCACTGTTTTGTTTGAAAATCTGCTAATTTAGAAACTTTAACTATCTCATACAATATGATAGATAATACAAATTTTGTATTGGTGATATGAAAATAAAATGAGTTTTTTAATTCTTTGTCAGTTGAATTTATTATTTTTACCATTTCGACTAAAAGGAAAAATTATTTAATGATTGGTACAATGTTTGATTTAAAAAGTTTGTGCCAGACCCTAACTTTATAGGTACATGGAGTGATTGTGTAAAGTATGTATGTATGTCAAATTATTTATTTTTTTTAGAAATCCGTCCAAATAAAAAATCCGAACTTTTGTATGTGTTATTCGTTATTTTGTATGTGTTATTTTGTAAACTATTTATCCGATTTCAAATAAATTTTCAGGGTAGATTCTCTCAGTGTCGGCAATAATTATATAATTTCTAAACAAAACATTAAAATTGTATTTTACCTACATTTCGTTTGATTTAAAATCAAATTTTAATTTTTAATTGTAAAATTTTATTTTTGCAAGTATTATCAAAATCAGAATTTTGAAAAACAAATACACACATTACATTTTTTCAATTAAATTTATTCTAATATCAGAGATCTGTATATGGGTTTACCCATATGCTGTTTTGTTCTATTCCAAAAAAATCGTATTTTTGATTGCCACCATGAAACTTGTAAATATGATGTCATAGCAACACATACTCGTATTATGTATTAGACAAAGATAGCCTACTATCATCTGGTAAGCATCTACACAAAACACTTATTGCTTCTGAGACGCTTGTTATAATACTACTATATGACGAAGAAATTCAAATTTGACTTTGAAATTTATTTTTTATAAATCAATAAACATTGAGTTCATTTAAAAATTAGAATATAACTTGATCGTATAATTTAATTTTTCATTTACTTTGAATAGGTTCACTAAGTTATTTTAAACAATATTTCTTAATATTTTTAACAAATAACTTAAATAGTTATTATCGCAAAATACATAATAAGTTTTGATTGTCGCAAAATATAAGTTTTAACATAAATAGACAATAAATTAATTAATTTTTAAAAAATATGACGCTGGACATGTATATTATACATATATTATTATATATATTTTATATTTTTAAATAATTTCAAAAACAATTCATTAAATTTAGTAGTAGGAAAATTCGAATCGTTACAACTATAGAGCCCCCCCCCCACGGCCTAATCACCAATCCAATCACCACCAAAACCCCTCAAAAATTGAAGTAAAGTGCAAGGGAAGCCTCAAGCTAATTATAAGTTAGATGGAACGGCAAGAAGGGCACAGAAAAGATGATTTTTGTTCTTCGAAAACTTTAATGTTGCTTTTTATTTCTCTGATAAATTCTAAATAGAAAGAAAATTTTCTATAAAATGAAATTTTTCTTTCGATAGCAAAAGTCATAATATTCTGTAACGTTATAGGTCTTTTCAGAATACCAACATAAATTGTATTAACTTTCTTTGTACTTAGAAATTTTGTAGAAATAATGGCTTGTTGTTTTTTGACAATTACGATAAAAATACTCTCATTTTTACGTATTCTAATGTTTGTAAAATTGTCTAATAAAGGAAACTGCGCATAATAAAAGAAAATAAATCAACTTTCTAAATATTTCGTATTTATCAGAGAAATAAAAAGCAACATTAAAGTTTTGAAAAACGCATTTATAAAAAAATAATTTATATTATATATATATATATCGTCGTCATCAAAATCGACAACCGACAACGCGGAGTCAATCCCGGAAACCAGATACGTCATATATATATATATATATATATATATATATATATATATATATATATGTGTGTATATACAGAATGATTTATTAGTAATTGAAAATATTTTAACTGGAGTATCCTGGGCTCAGAATATGAAGATTTAACGCAAATCACTTACATAAAATGTGGCTCCTTTACTGAGCTACAGGGTGTTTTATATGAAAATTTAAGAACAATTTTTGCCCAGTACTTAAAAACTATTTGACGTATCCTTATCATACTTGGCAGGAAGTGTAGGTATCGTACACCATACTAAATTATATTAAATAAAAGTTTCTGGCTACTGCCAGTGGCGTACAACAGGGGCAAGTGAGAGGTTGATCCTTCCTAAATTCTACGCCACTGGTGGAATTGTCATTTTAGCACAATTTTTCGATTCTGCAATACTTTTTGTATAAATAACATACTCTTCCTTCGTAACGATAAAGTCACTATTTTTCGAGATATTTAAAGTTAAACATAAGGTGCACCCTTGGGATTTTTTCAAAATTTTGCTCAAAAAAATCTGAAAAATTTCAGTAAAATAGAGAAAAAAATTAGCTACATAATAACTAAGTAACTTTTTTTTCTAACTCATCTGGTTTGGCAAGAAAAATTATTGAAAATAAAAAATTAAAATACAAAAAATATTAATTTTCAATAATTTTTTCTGCCAAACCAGAATGAGTTAGAGAAAAAAGTTACTTTATTTATTATGTAGCTAATTTTTTTCTCTATTTTACTGAATTTTTTCAGATTTTTTTGAGTAAATTTTGAAAAAATCCCAAGGGTGCAATTTTATGTTTAACTTTAAATATTTCGAAAAATAGTGACTTTATCGTTACGAAGGAAGAGTATGTGTTTTACACAGAAAGTATTGGAGAATCGCTCACTTGCCCCTGTTGTACGCCACTGGCAGTAGCCAGGAACTTTTATTTAATATAATTTAGTATGGTGTACGGTACCTACACTTCCTGCCAAGTATGATAAAAATACGTCGAATAGTTTTAAATTTTTAAATAAAACACCCTGTAGCTCAGTAAGGAGCCATATTTTATCTAAGTGATTTGCGTTAAATCTTCATATTCTGAGCGCAGGATACTGCAGTTACAATATTTACAATTACTAATAAATCACCCTATATATATATATAGTGCCCGCCAGGACCGTTCCTGGAATGATAGCCGCCCAGGTGCAAAAAAGAAATAGACGCCCTTAAAAATTAACATGATTTATTTTACTATTAATTTGAGGCTAAAAGTGGACCACGGCCGCCCTTTCGGCTGGCCGCCCTAGTGCGGATGCACTTTTTGCACCTTCGCCAGGAACGGCCCTGGTGCCCGCCAAAAAGAACGCATCAAATAAGAATTTTTTTATTATTTGTTTCTTGAAAATTATTATCCGGTTTAAGTCAAATTAAATAAAGTAAAAATTTTGAAAAAAGTTATTTGAAGTAAAGTTTTGGAATAACATTTATACAATTTTTGTTTTCAAAGCCGACTTAGATAAAGATTTAATGTTCCCTAATAGTGAAAAGAAAAGCACCAAAGAAAGGCAATGCCCCGTATTCTCACCTCATTTATAAAAGTGATTTTTGCCAAAAGTGCTTTTAACGTTTACTTAAAATTATTTATTAAGAACTTTATAACAGTTTATTTAAATTTTATAATACCAAATATAATAAAAATGATCAAAAATAGAAAAACTATTCAAATTTGATCAAAAATAGAAGCAAAAACTTATTTTGAAATTAATGATAAAAACACTATTTCACGAAAAAGTGAGGTGAGAATACGGGCCAATTTCTTTAGTAATGGGAATTAAAATTTTAGATCAATTAACAACAGGAGAAGGATCTACAGTGATCATAGTTTTTAAATGCGATTTTAGGTTTATTTTAACTCATTGCTATGGTTTTATGTGATTTTAGAAAATTAAGGAAAATATTCTTTAGTTTACACATGAGCTGTGTGTTTTTTGTATGATTTTTTTATATGCACTTTTCTGCGGAACTTATCTACCACATAACAAGAGACTGTACTGTATATCAAAAAAAATTGTGCAGTAGTTAGTTTCATATGTTTCATTTTGGGTACATTTTAGAATTTTTGCTCATTCAAAACTTTTTTTAATTTAATTTATTTAGGTAATATAGTATGACATATTCAAAATATTGCAATATAGTTACTTTAAAAAATACTAGTGACAATTACCAAGTTCGTGCAAATTGTTATTTTTAGTGTAAAGCCTCATACAGACTGCTCTTTGCTAGCGTTATGTTTTAGCACAGAGCTAGTATTTCTGAGCCAAACAACAAATATAAAACAACATGTAAGCTCATAGGGATACACGACACATGCGCAGTTTTAATTTTAAAAGCAAATTTTGTTCTATTGCAACCAAAGTCTGGCCTGGCCTGGTCAAGATTTCTTAGCCAAAAGTTCACTTATGTTTCAAGAACGGTATTAATCTGAGATAGCGATGCATATCTGTTTCTATCAAAGAAACGTGAAACTTTTAATTTGTAAATGATAACATTAGAATATAAAATTAGTATTATTTTTAAATTGAGTATCTAATACAATAAAATAACATTTATTTTAAGTACATCAATAGAAAAAATAGCGAAAACAAAGTAGATGGTGAATTCATCCTATAAACCTGTAAAATTATATTTATGTCCTTATTCTATTCCAAATGATTTGTTTCGCATTCGTATTTTTAAAATGGTAGTACAGGTTTATTTTGTATAATAATAAATTATTCGCCCGACATATTTAACACAATAAAACAAATAAAACTGCAAAAAAAAAAAACTGTACTGAAAATAACCAAAAACTGTTTGGTATATATACAATGTAAACAAAAAAACGTCAGAAACAGCATTTAAATTGTCATCACTGCGCATGCGCAGACGATACTGAAAATTTATCAAGACAAACAGGCAATGCGAATGACTAAGTTTTTGCGCTGTGTTAATTCATAAAATTAAAACTAAATCGTAAAACTGTTTTGGCAGTCGGAATGAAGCTTAAAGCAAAGTGATCAAAGTGATCCAGTGATTGCACAGAATAGATATATTGACAGTCCGCTACTAATCATAGCTAAAGATTATGAAGTCAAGATTTTTGTCCGTTAAACATATTTCAAAAAGTATTAATGATCATTTTTATAATATATGAGTAATTTCTAGATAGAGCATAGGGCTATTTATATGTTCGAGATATTGAATCATGTAATTTAATTATTATTTTTTACAATGATGTCAATGATGCGGTTCGTTAGCCTACAGCCAAGCAAGCGACCTACAGCTTATAGTAGGCTCCGAACTACTCAGACATAACTAATTTCATTTTATTTCAAAAATCTAAATTAATGTGAATTACATATCCTTTAAACGACATTTATTTATAAATCTTATTGTCCATTGACATTTTTTTTTTTTCTAAACTGGTAAGCCGTGCTCGATTTTTCATTTCATATGATTCAATTTGATTGCATTTCCAGTGTGTCCTTCAATGGCTAAAACGAAGTTCTCGTAAGATATTTTACCACTTTGACTACAAGAAAAAAAGTCTCTGGATGACGAATCTAAACTTAGTTTGTGAAGATGTATATATGATATAGGTATGCATCATAATCTCGCTCGACAGATAATTCAAAACTTTGTGACTGTTCAAATTTTTAAGGTATTTTTTCTTTAATACCCAAGATGTGCATGTGGCTTTATTTTTTCACAATGTCGTAAACTTTTGGACAAAAAAATTACTAAAATTTTCAAAATTTAATGTGGTTACACTAGTTTTTTGCCAATTTTCGAAAAAAAAAAAATTATTAAAAATTTATTTTACTTATACTGATTTGATACTGATATTTAATCAAATTTTCGAATCACAAGAATTATATAATATTTTCACAAGAATTATAAAATTTATTTTTGCACATTGTGCCAACTTTAGCAAACAAATAAATATTAAAATTTTATTTTATTGACACATATGAATATTTATATATTACACCAAACAGGAAACATACTAATTCAATGGCGCAAATAATACAAACAAACTTATAAAATATTTATAAAATAAGTAAAATTACTTAAAAACATTAAGTATGTAATATGTGTAAATGATTAATAAAAATACGAAGAGAACATAAAAAAAATGATAACATAAAAAATATATTATAAAAAATATAATATATACCTAATAAAAA
The DNA here is from genome assembly GCA_963966155.1 of Clivina fossor. Classification (NCBI taxonomy): domain Eukaryota; kingdom Metazoa; phylum Arthropoda; class Insecta; order Coleoptera; family Carabidae; genus Clivina; species Clivina fossor. The sequence goes on from OZ014550.1 coordinate 33,698,751, forward strand.
TAGTTTATATATGGGTTTACCCATATGCTTTTAATCGTGTTATTAGTCATTTTCAATGATTAATTATAACTGAACACAAAAAAATTATTGAAAAATTATTCAGTAAATCTACATTCAGTTGTTCGCGTTTCCTTTAAAATGAAAAAAAGTCTGCTGTTTAACATTTATGAATGTATTTTGAAATTACCATATTGAACATTATTTAATCCAAAGTGATTCAATATTAATATGATAATATAATAATTAATAAATAGTTAAAGTGCCAAATAAGAACCCGTTTAAACCATTGCGGATGAGAAAATGTTGGAATAAAATCAACAACGGCATATCACCCTAGAAGGAAACTTGACTTGTCTTAATCTTATTCTGTAAGTAAAATATTTACTTAATTCTGCAGAAATAACACGAATTTTAACAACAAATTTCCAATTTAGTCATTTTAAAATATTTCTTGTTAAGATTTAATTGCGATCTAATCGCGAGTAAGTCAAGAGACAATGTTATCATCCATTTGTATTTTTAAGTATATTTTTTATTTGTACCCCGAAAAAAGGGGCTTGATTAAAACAGACGCCTCGCCAAAACGAAAAATAACAGTAAATTTTGATTCAAATATTCTTCTTACTTATGAAGTAAAATTTGCTAGTGAGATTTGCACGGCTCCAAATTAAAAAGTACGGTGATAAAAATGAAAATAAACTAACACGGTTCAACCGATTTTAATAAAATTTACAGGATAGGTTTATTCAGTGCTCAAGATGGTCAGGTCGTGTGTTTTTTTTTTTTTCTATGATGTTAACTTTCCAAAAGAAAGAATTATTAAAATTTTTAAAAATTCATTAAAGCTACATTATTTATTCGAGATTAATAAAAATTTTATAAAAGTTTCTATTAGTGCCCATATAAATTATATAATTTTAATGTCATATAATATTGCTAACTTTCTGAAAAAAGAATAACTAAAGTTCCCAAAAAAATATTATGGCTACATTATTTATCCGATTTTAATTTAATTTTCACAAAATATTCTTCTAGTACTCATTTAAATTATATAATTTTAATAACTTTTAAAATTTTAAAAATTTAATTCTGGATTTACTATTTGTCCGAGATTAATCAAAATTTTACAAAAGATTCTATTAATACACACATAAATTATATAATTTTACTATTACACAGTGTTACCAACTTTCTGCAAAAAAAATCAACAGAACTTAGTTTTGGCGCCATTTTTCAACCAAGATTAATAATATTTTTACAAAACATTATTTTAGTGCCCACAAAAATTATATAATTTTATTATTATGTGTCGCCAAGTTTCTGAGAAAAAAATTATGATAATTATTATTTTAGGTTCACTACTTATCCAAGATTAATCAAATTTTTTAAAAATTCTCTCATTGCCCAAAAACATTATATAATTTCACTATTTCAGAGTGTTGCTAAATGCCAAAAAGAAAAAATTATGAAAATTTTTAAAATTTTATTGGGACTATACTATTTATCAGCATTTAATTCAATTTTCAGAAAATTTTCACTCAATATTTATAAGAATTAAGAAATTTTTTAAATTTTTAATAAAATAAAAAAGCTTTACTATGCAAAATTTTTAATATTTTATTTTATTTTATCCAAATTCAATAAAGTTTTCAGGATAGATTCTTATAGATACAGTCGATTCCGCTTAATGGGGCCACCGCTTAATTGGGGCAGCCGCTTATTTGGGCCAAATCTCAAAGAACAGAAACCAAACCAAGGAACCAACAGTAAATTTACATGTTTAATTGGGACAACATTCCGCTTAATTGGGCCAGTAAATTTAAGATCGCAGTACATATTATGTTACAAACATTCACAAGAAAAAATATTTACAAAGAATTTAAACCAAAAAATCAAAAAAAAAATTCTAGCGCCCACACGGCACATGCTAGTAAATTAAAACTAAAACCAAATTATAGAATTTTTTATGCCCTATCGAAAAGTATTCTAAGTATTTCTTCGAATTTTACTCGAGAAAGTAGTATATCGCAATTTATCGAAATTACATGTTAAACGCCCATACGAACTTAACGAACGAACACCCGGTATGTATTATTATAGCTAACAGAATTTAAAAATGCTAAAAACAATTGAGTATCTCTTGAACTACAAACGAAAATTATTTTCAATTATACAGAATGTAGCATAGCACTAAATTTCATACTTTGAAATAGAACGTTCTAGAAATTTTTACCTCATATTATTTGCATTTTAATTATCTATTATATATATTTATATTTATATATATATATATATATATATATATAATGTGACAATTAATAGTGGGAAAGCAGCCAAGAATGTGAATGAATAATTAAAAACTCATTTTTAATATATGACGAGCTTTCGACAAATTTGTCATATATTAAAAATGAGTTTTTAATTATTCATTCCAATCCTTGGCTGCTTTCCCACTATTAATTGTCACATCATATTATTTCCAGCCACTACCATTTACTTATTATATATATATTATTTTTTAAATTTTACTTCAACATTACCAAATCGCTTAATTTTTTATGAAAACGCGATGTTTATTGGAATAAAAAAAATTTATACTATTTTACGGAGGCGTTGAAATATAACTTTGAACAAAGGCGTCTGTTACCTACGCCGGCGTCACTGAATATATACCAGCTTACATAAAAAGTGGGCTTTTAATAGGATTATTATCTTTATAAGTCCTAGTTTGAAAATTATTGTTAGAATAACAATTGATGTCATTTAAAGGATGATTCATAATAAATATTTTAACTACAGTCGACTTTAAACCAGCAAAATAACATCAATTTTAAATTCTGCTGGCACAATTATTATCGCTGTCAATAAACCGATGCTTTTTTCAATTTTTCAAACTTCCAATGGTAAAATTATTTATTATTTTCAATAAAACAATGCTAGTTGATCAGTTTAAAGTCGACTTATGTTAATGAGCTTTTTTTTATTGAACCGGCTCGGCTGTAAATTTAACAATGAATAAAGTAGGTAGTTAATATGCATTAATATCATAAAAACAATCTACTTTTTACTTTATTTTTGATGTGTTTTACTGACCGAAGTAAATACTAACAAAAGAAGATAATATGACGAAGCCAAGAAGCATTGCTATACAAAGATTCAATTATAATAAATTATTTGTATTCGTAAATCCCGGATTCTCACCACTTTCAAAGAAAACAGATCATATAATAGACGAAAACAATTCACTTATCTATTTGTTCTTAGTTAATAAATATTTCTTATAATCTAACGAAAAATTTGAAACCAAATATAATTTTGCTCGCAAAGTATTACATATTTATGTAGTAAAATAAAGAAAGAAAGTTCGATAATGAGAATTAGTTTTAATATAAGTAACTACAATTAAAATTAAATTTTTTGTTTGTTTTGTATATGTTTTTAATTTTCTTCTTGAATGTTAAAATAAATTAAAGAAAACAAAAAATTAACTTTATTAATTAAAACATAAATAAATGGAACGGAAGTAAAATAAATATGTTAAATGTGGCAGTGTAACTACTTTTCATTATACTAATTTAAAACAAAAGAAAATTATCAAGTTATGGATTAATACAAATAATTGTGTATTTCAAACAGTCTACCTACGAACTTCTAATTTTTCTATTCGCTTTGCTAATTCATTTATTTATTCAGTTTATCTATTATACTAAACATTTTGGAAAATAAATATAGAAAGAAATAAATATACGATTTCATTAAAGGACAACTTTATCTATATTATTAATATATAAAAATGTTTGTTTGTATGATTGAGTTAAACTCAGTCCGTTTTAATATATAATATATAACATATACGCATTATATAACATATACGCATTTATTACAACTTTGACTGCAACGAAAAGTGGTATAGCGTTTGGTATATAGCGGTGGTATAGAGTTTTGTGTCTGTAATATTTTCAAAAAAAAATTTGGAAATCCTTCATATAGATGACGAATCTGAACTTAGCTTATGAAAGTGTATATATATATATATATATATATATATATATAACTGTGTGTATGTGTGTGTCGTTCGCTTGCTCGTTTGTTCGAATTTTGTGATCGCATCTCCTACTAAACCATCCATCCGAATTGCAACAAATTTTCAGGGTATGTATAGTTAGTGCTCATTATAGCTACATTATTTATTCGTAAATAACCAAATTTTCACAAAGTTTTTCTTCTTGTTTTTACAAAAATTATATAATTTTACTAAAATTCAGTGTTACCAACTTTCCGAGAGAAAAATGACTAAAATTTTCACATTTTTTTAGGGGCTATATTATTTATTCGTAATTAACCAAATTTTCACAATAAATTTTCCCGGTACCCAACATAAATTATATAATTTTACTGAAGTTCAGTGTTGTCAACTTTCCATAAGAAAAAAAAAAAAGTAAAATTTACAAAAATTAACCAAATTTTCATAACCGCATAACTGAAAGTTAGCCTCTTTTTTTGTTTAATATTTAGGTTGAATTTAACTAAGTCTGATTGACTTAATAATTTATTAAAATACACAAATCCGGGACAAATAGATATCCCAAGAAGCTGTCACTGAGTCTTATACCTCATTATACAAAATATTATTTTTTAATATAATTATTTACTGCTTTAGAATGAAAATAATACAATTTACTCGTATTGTCAATGGATAGTCAACAATGTAGGTAAAGATACGAAAATAGCATCTATTTGTATAAATATATTTATTATACATATAATAACGATAATATAAACTGAGGCTACATATTTTAACCAAAAATTGTTCATTCTATGTACCTCGAGCCATGTGCTCCGTTAGTTAGTTAGTTTTTCGCGTGTGGTGCTGTGTGTAATGTTTTTGCTATCTGGACAGGGTCGGCATAGCTCCTTACATTTCAGCCTTACCTCACAGGACATTGTCCTCAATGTTATCCTTCTTCTTCAGAGACAGCTCCACCTACCTTCGGGTTATTCTGATATTATGTCGCTTTCATCAGTTTGGAATTCGTTTCATTCACTTCGTTTTCATTCTCTTCGGTGTTTGTGTGTGTGTGTGTGTGTGTGTGTGTGTGTGTGTGTGTGTGTGTGTGTGTGTGTGTGTGTGTGTGTGTGTGTGTGTGTGTGTGTGTGTCGTCTTCTTTGATATCTGTATCGTCTAAGAGTACGTTTATGTTGGAGCTGCGATAAACGATAAGAGCGACAATACTAGCGAAGCAAAGAAAATGATGTCATTATTTTATATGCAGGTGTTTAAATTGGAGCGATGCGTTGAGACACGCTTGGCAGCCGCGCAACGATAAGAGCGGCGATAATTATACTGCATATTTTCTTTGCTTTTATTAGGTGTGGTCGGCATGGATATCGACAGTTTAATTAGTAAAGTATTTGTATTAATTGTTTGTAAAGATGATGAAATTCGCCAAACATGTACCTGTATTTATAGGGTGTGCAGAGAATTTGCGCTTCTTATTTGCAGTTTCAACAATATAATACTTTATAGCATTTAAAGTTAAAAGTATTTCTTCTTCAGAATCATTTTTAAAGAAATATTTTTAATTAATCAAAGCAAAGATCGTCGCTACTGTCGAAGCTCCACTATAAACTCCATATCATAGAAATGAATTTTGCGCTGCTGTCGTCATTTATAAGTTATTTGGGCTATTGCTCAATTATAAATAAAATAAATCTCCAATACCCCCTCCCTCCCTCCCTATAGAAATAATGTTTGCACGTTACGCGTTATTTTTATTTTGCCCCCGGAATCTTCATAGTCCCCCCACCCATTACCCATCTGCCCATTATTGCCCACTACGGATCTTAAATTGCCCACAAAAAGGCGATATTGCCCACTTTGAGAATCACGGGACAAGACCATTTTTTGAGTCGTTCAGGGTAATATGGGATGTCTTGGACAATTCGCAGTTTACGATGCAGTTTTCTCTTCTTATTGTATCATAATTGTGTTTTTTTTTGTTGAGCTGTAATACTGTCCAAAGCTTTCTTTCACGCTTCATGGTTTTAAAATTATATTACATGCATGGTATGCATCTTGACAAACATTTCTTGGCATATTTTCTCATTTTTCAAAAATAATACAAGACAGATGTTTTCATAATTCTTAATAATCAATTATTTTATTAATTTTCGCGGTACTACTAATAACAGTCTATCACCTATTCGTTTCATTAGAGCGTCGTTGACAATTTCAAACTCAATCTGATCTTTTTGATAGAATACTTTATTCTTAGTTTATTTGTTGCAATGACGTCATCCATCAATGTATATTAGATATCATCTACACGTTGCACCCATATTTCTATGGCAGAATATGCACTTATATTAGTTTGCTCACGTATTTCGTCATCGTTTCCATCATTGCAGTCAAATGCCTTATCATTTGTCGTATGGTGGGTTGCTTTGCGATTTCAGCTGCTTCGTTGTTTTCTGTTTCCGAATTGAACATATTCTCGTCGCTTTACTTCACCAATTTCTTCAGTACGTCGAATATAGGGGTGTTTACTGGATAGGATAAAGACACAGGAATATGGTCGTCGCGGCACGTTGCCACCTTATATCCATCCACCTTATTTTTTCACAATAATATAATATTTGGTTACTTCTTCACACTGTTTTCGTATATTTTATCATGTCACTTTTAAAGACTGTCAGTTGATGGTAATAATGTGGTCAGAGATACGAAAATAGCTAGGTACCAGGGACGGATCTACATATGGGCTAATAGGGCTATAGCCCTGGGCCCCAGATCCGCAAGGGCCCCCAACCTCTCGGGCATATACCTATTATATTCTATACCAAGCACGGCTTATAAGAGAAAAGATCGAAACACAAAAATTTAAAACACAAATTTACTAATATTTATTAAAAATCAACAAAAAATAATATATAACATTAAAACGTGATTAATTTTCATCACTTAATCACTTCTTAATACATATACGAGTATTTAATACAAATGTAATAAATAATAATTAAAACCTTTAATACTGTCTTTTATTTTTTTAAATTTTTTTATAGTCAATGGCGAAGGCGTGAGTCAAAGCCAATAAAGAAAAAGAAAATAATTTTTTTTTATGAAACGTGTAGGGCCCCTTGGTATTTTTAAGACCTGGGCCCCCAAAAAGATAGATCCGTCCCTGCTAGGTACACTTATTTGTGCAAATATATTTATTATACATATAATAGCACTAATAGCGATAATATAAATTGAGTGTATATAATTTAACTAGAAATTTGTCATTCTATGTACCCTCAAACCATTAGTTAGTTTTTCACGTGTGGCACTATGTGTAATGTTCTGACTATATGGATAGGGCCAGCACAGCTCCTTACATTATAAAAAGTTAAATACATTTGATTTATGTAGTTTCCAAAACGTGTATTTAGCTTTAGAGCATGTATGAAAGGTTTCATAAATGTGGATAAATAGAAAGTTGATTAATTCTTGAATTGATTTATCCCTAATTAGAAAGTTGATTGTTTGGATAGCGATATTTGGCGACAACTACTTTCATGACGTAATTGTGTATGTATGTTTATTATTCAGCTTCAATATTTTTAATCAGATTGGGTGGTTTAGGGAATTCATTCCGAATGTATTTTATATAGTTCGTAAATTTTCGTCGCAGTAAAGCATCATTATATATTATAAAATAATTTATTAAAAAAATTAAATAATTTTAATCGTATTTAAAATAATATAATATTTTAAGATAAATTGTGATAAATGTGAAAGAACGGTTTCACTAGTATATTTGGAACCAATAAAAAATCACTTTAAAATACTATTCAATATTCACAAAGAAATTGTAATGTAATAGTATATTTCAGAAAAATTAAGCTAAAGTCACGTTACGTTATTATAAAAATACATAATTATATGTTAACAAACCTTGCCCACAGTTTGAAGTTTCTTTTTAGTAATTTCATTTCCCATGTAAATCAATGGGTAATAAATATTTTTTTCAATTTAAAGTTAAGTACACAAATAAATCCTGTATTACGTAAATTTGTAATACAGTTGAACCGCGTTATGCATCACTTGACCATGTGCCAAATTGATGTTTTTGGAAACAAGCTTTAAACCTGAAATAATTATTAATTATTAATTAATTATTTATTGTAAATGTTGGATTGTTACTTAAAAATATTATCAGAAATATGCATATGTGATTGTGTGTAAGAACAAAGGCAATAAAATAAAATAAGTACATTAAGTGTTAGATCAAAAAAGTCACTAATGTCCCAAAATATCAATTTGGCGCTAGGTCTTTGTCTAGTAAATAGAATTTTTCTTTTGATAAAAAAAAGTCGTAATGCTATGAGTCGTATGAGAAAGAAAACAATAAACAGTATTTTACATTAAAACTGATAATGAACGGTTACTCTCTATTTACAAATAGTTACACTTCAGAATATTCTCGCAAAATGCATTTAACCAACTATATGTAAGTTACGCATGATATCTTTAATATATAATTTTTAAAAACCATACATAACCTATAGTATTTCTTAATATTAAAAAAAAAGAATTTGTTGCGAATGCAAAGTATAACATAAACTTGAAATTTCGAAAAATCGTACATTACAATTTCAACTATACCGTTTCCAAACAGAAATCTTAAAAATTCAAAATGGAGAAAGTTTTGAAAAAGTATTAATTTTATTTACTTGTAAATGAAGTATTAAAAAAAAACGAATAAAGTAGGTTGAAAAGTAAATAAAAAAAAAAATAATTTCACGCCACATTTCGGCCATTTTGATTTCGAAAATATTTCTATGGCCATAAAACACAAAATAAAAAACAAAATGCAACTACACATCGTTTTTATATTTATTAATGATTTGGCTCTAGCAAAACATAACAAATGAAATGTTCAGAAATATAATATTGACGTAATACAATAGATAACCAGATCATAAAATAAAATATTCGGTCATGCAGATTAAGGTCTTTCGCGAAATCGAAACGAAAATAAACTCGAATGTTTGAGAATTGGAAAATAACATTAAATCAACATTACAATTCATACATCAACTTTTTTAAACACTTAAACCGTTCCAGCCTACGTAAAACGAAACTACTCTTAACGAATGAATTTATTTTATTATAATTATTATTATTTTTACTATTTTTTTTAAAACAAAGACGCGGTATTAATTTTTTCACGGTTTTAACATTAAAACTTTTCGAACAAGAAACGTTTTTATGAACGATTTCTATTAATATCAAATCATATTTATAACTTATTATTATTTATATTTTTGCCATTTTTATTTTCTTTGATTTATTTCAAAATTTAAATTTATGAGAATTTCTGCAAAGAAAGATGATATATATCCTTAATTCAAAATTTATCGTATAAAGAACCTTTTCAAATATCGATGAGAAATTATTTTTCCCATCAACTACATACTTATAATACACGTTTTACATTCATTCATTTTACATTCTCTCTCTTTTCATTGTTCTTTTATTATAATAATAAATTCATGAAAAAGTAAGTATAATATAATTAGAGCAGTTGTACTTGGAAAGAAGACAAATTAGCCTTTTATCATCCTGAACAAATAAGTAAAGAAGTACCATAATTTTATACATATATGAATGACGCCATGCCTGTATTCTTCAATTTGATCGATCAATTTATTTTTGGTTAATGTGAAAAATCATTGCTCAGATTCTTTCACTGATCAAAAACTATACTTTGATCATTATTATTCAATTTTGCCACTGGATACACCATAACAAAAGTAGATCTGGTTCTAATTTATCATAAAGATTAATGTAGTCATTGCAAAATTTTGACATATTAAAAATTTTTTAGTTGATATTGCTGCAAGTATAGCCATTTTAACAATCTTAAAATAATTTTAATTAATGTATGATAAATAATAATTCAGAGAATCAATTTGAATATTACTAATATTCATTTGAATATTATTACAAATAAAATATTAATAGAAAATTTTCCGTCATCTTCACTTCTTGATCTTCGTCGGTTAAACGCCTTCCCAATTCGGCAACAAATGACTATGCCAGTTATTATAATTAATTTCAATTTTAATAATTACATATTTCAAATATAAACGATTTTTCTACCAAGTGCAGAGTTGATACAATAATCAAATTGAGTATTGAATATTATATATTTATTAAAAATTATAATTTTTAACGCATTGTTTGCGAACCTATTTATTATATACACTCTAAAAAAAAGTTCTGCAATTTTACCTACAAACCATAAGACACTATGATGCCCAGTATTTCTAGGTATAACTACTCAACTGCTGTAATTTTTCATAATTATTTAAAAATGCATAATGTCAGAACTATTACAAACATTATGTAATATATATATATATATATATATATATATATATATATATATATATATATAGTAATGGGATGGAAAAGTACAGATGTATGTAATATTACAGTTTTTTAGTAAAGTTTCTTTTAGTAAATTTACAGAACTTCAGTAAATTTGTTGTCAGAAATTTTCCATAAATAGCTAAAATTTGTTTAGTTCTGTAATATTATTGTTGGTACAATACAATTACACACATTTCTAAATTTACTTAAAGGATGTATTTTGAAATGAATGAATTACACCTAAAATATTTTATTAGTATTATTACACAAAATATGTACTAAGTCTCATTATTTTGATGAATTGTTATAAAAATTAATATAGAAGCTGGTATTTTATACAATTTAAGAAGTTATGCCAAGTTTAGTATGTGATGCAATTTGCAAAAAGTAAACAATTTTACATATTTATTACGTCATTTTTACTTATTTTATGTGATTATTATGAATAATGTAAAAATTACAAAATTTTCAGGTAGAAATACAGAATACTTGTTGTAAAATGAAATTGCAGATGTTTTATAGTAAAATTCTACTACTATTTTTCTGTAATTTTGCTATTTTATTTTACAGTGTAGTATAAATTATAATAAAATATAAATATTTTATTACATTAAATTTTTGTGCATTTACGCCGTGTATAATTATTACAAAAAACTAATTATACACTAGTTATTTTTTATGGCCGAGTTATGGCAGCGAAAGCCAGAGGTCCCGGGTTCGACTCCGGGCAGAGTCAATACTTTTCTTTATCTAAAAAATAACTAGTGTATAATTAGTTCTTTGTAATAATTATACACGGCGTAAATGCACAAAAATTTAATGTAATAAAACAATTTCTCAACGCCAAAAAATATTTACTTAAAATATAAATAGTAATAGAATTTTTTTTTTTCAACTAATGGTTCTCAAAATAGTGCATACAACTTTCTAATTTTTAAATGCCATGATTTTTAATACATTTCTAGAAAGATTTTATAAATTTACTGATATCAATTTTTGATAGCTGTACATTAATTTTTGTTTTTAAATAAAAATCTAACTTTTAAAAAAAGTAATTTAAATAACAGTATTTTAGTTAGACATGCTGCATTGTTTTCAATAGAAAATAGTGTAAAATTTACAAACTATTAGTTAGCTTTACGTTTAATAAAATAGGTACAATAAGTGTATAAAGCCCACGAACGGTTTCAGAATCAACCATTGAACTAAAGAAGTAGATATCACAGCCTATTTTTCTCAACGTACAGAAATCAGTAAAGTATTGAAAAAGAAATAGATTTATTTAAAAGAAAAAAAGATATATAGACATTATACTTAATGCATTTCTTAGTTACTCTTTTTACAGCTGCTGTTCAATCTCCTTGTAACAAATCTTCCTAAAATAGAGAATCTAATGTAATTTGAATAATTTTTTTTTTCATATTAATTTATAAACAAACGCAGTTAACTGGGAACTACGACTTTCTAGCCCAACCTATAGCTGCGTCTTTGTCACGATACTTTACTCTTTCAAAATAGCTTTATCTGACATCTGTTTCTTTAGTTCTGTATTATTAACAATAAATTTAGACCACACACACACACACAATTGTAAATAGACTACTTACAGGTACAAGTATTCAAGCACAAGTGTCATACAGAGAGTTTGTTTATACATATAAAATATAGTAGCGGACTGTAAAATTTAACCAGCCCGAGAAAATTATAACGTACCGGTTTCGACAAAAAAATTACGATTTTTTTAAGGAGAAATTCGGCTAATGTTATTAAAAACTACTTTTATTACAACACCTTTAAACTCAAAGAAAAAAATGAATTTTGGAAATCGTACAATCGTCATCTGACAAACTATTGATTGTAACATAACTTAAAATTTTTAAATTTTATTGTAATGTCATTTGTCAATGACGGTATTAATATTGTACATCTTATGTTGTGTTTACAGTAAATATAAATTTAAAAAAATAAATATTGCTATTCTTATAATATTAAAAGTTTACCGTTATTTCAAAATAAATATACTTATATAGCTTTGGTTAACAATAATAATATCAAAATTATAAACTTTTTTGAATTTTTATGTTTTTAAATATTCCGATATATTTTTTTTTTAATATTTTAGTTTATAGCTATATATACATATAGCTATATATATAAATACAACATATAGACTATTTTGTTATAATTTCTTCAAGCACTATGTTGTACCTATAAACACACACAAAAAATTCTATAACGATTAATGATTATTAATTATTATAGCTTTTTTCTGAGTCAGAAATCATATTTTTCAAATTCACACCACTCCGTGAATAATCATCGGAATTGTAATTGGACTACTAAAAAGCATATTTCATTAGCTTTTTGGTGATTATTTTGAAATATTTTTAAAGTGAATAGAATACAAGTTATATCCCAAAATGTCTAAGAAGGCGATTTCCCCATTTAAGCTAAATGCAAATTGATCATTCAACAGGCACGGGTTAATATCATCTGACATGTCTGGGAAGTGTATGGACATTTTTTTTTTTATTTATTTGGAGTAATTTTGGCGGGTGGAAGCAACAAATTTCCGACTTTGCTAAAATAAAAACCACCCTTATGTATATATATATATATATATACATATATATATATATATATACATATATATATATATATATATATATACATATATATATATATATATATATATATATATATATACATATACATATATATATATATATATATATATATATATATATATATATACATATACATATATATATATATATATATATATATATATATATATAAATTCATAATTAACTATATTAGAATAATATTTGCACTATTATAAAAATTTATGTCATTATATATTTTGTATAATATGCATACTATCTTCAGTTGTAATAACTGAAAAAATGTATTAATAATAACATAAATATCATAAATATACAGATTTTTATATAAAATAAATATTGATATAAATTATTATAACAGTAGAAATATTATTCTAATAAAATTAATTATAAACTTATATTAATTTGTAGAAATTACTTAATTTTATAGTTTTAAGTTATATCTGTATAAACAAACTTTCTAGGTGACCCGCCCATTTAAATTGTAAAATTAGTTTGCAGTAGTCTATTAACGGCCGAGAACTTTTGTAAATTTGAAAGAATCCATTCCGATATATTGGTACCGTAAAACCTATAAAAGGACCCTATTTAACGCGATAAGAAAGATACATTTGCACCAAAAGGCCGCTGCACACAGGCACATATAACTTAAAGTATGTAGTATGTACATCTATGCATAAACGCGTATGTAATAACGTGTTTTTGAGTTACCATAGATACACAAACTCGATTCATAGTTTTGATCTGATTACTGAAAAATGCAAAGAAGTCTTTTGAAAATGATGATAATTTGGCTTTAATACGTTCTTAAAGAAAAAAAATAGCATAAAAATAATATTGGGCAACTCTACTGTTTTCGTTTACAAATAACGATATGCTTTACGTTTTTGTGACATATTGTGCATTAACGTGTACATAAGTGAATGAATACTCTTTCTTACCATTCACGTTCTTGGTTGACTGTAAACCCGGCCATATAGCCTCTTGCAGAAGTACTTAATTTCAGATGAAAATGCGTATATTTTAAATTATTTATTTAAAAAATTATAGAACTCTATTTACCTTTATTTACATTTTAAAATATTAAATATAATAAAAAGGAATTAATTTACAAAAATAGTTTATAAAATCAAAATTTCAATTTAAAATATTATGACTGTTTTTAAGTAAAAGTGTGTCGAAAAAAAAACTATGTATATGGACCCCATTACTTTTAAGTAAATCTTCGTGAATTTTTGTTATAGACAGTGTCAGCCAAAAGAATCTGCATCACATCATATGGGAAAAAATTTACTTGTTTCTTAAAAATTATTAAAATTTTTGGTGCTTGTCTATAGATATAAGTCAAATTAAACAATAATGAAAGGCATTTTAGGTACATTTATTTTATTCGTAAAAATTGTAAGAAAAATTATTTAAAAAAAATAAATTAGAATAATATTTTAAGCCATTATACTAGTAACTACACAGAAGATATGAATAAAATTTGAACCACAACTCGAGCCACAACACAGACCAAGATCAGAAAATCTGAAGATGACTGAAAAGTCGAAACGCGTCATTGTTAAAAAACAATAACAAACCTGATAGGGAATTTAGTAACATTATAATTAATCATAACGCAGGTTCAGGACCCAAGAACAAAAGTTTATCGTTTGACATTAATATGTAAAAAATATAGAGTTTTCCAATAGTAATAATAATATTGAGATAATTTGTATAGATTTTTAAAAATTAAGCAAAAATATGTAAATAAAAAAAATTAAAACAGTTTTTCTTAATTTTCTCCGATATTTGAAAATTTATAAGAAAAATTGTTATTATGGAATTAATAGTTTGTTTAGTTCACAAAATAAACCCATTTAATGTTAACAGATAAACTACTATAACAGATTTAAGCAATATTTTTTTTATTACTACTAAATGTTTATTGTAATTCTTAAAACTTTTGTCACTCTCAAATTTGATATCATACAACATACAGTAAAGTATTTCCAGGGTTAAGTAAAAATATTTTAAAAACATTATCATCACTGAATATTTTGTAATTTTTGTTATTTTAATAAACAAGTAAATTGTACAAGTAAATACAGTTATATTAATTAATAAATATAAGAAAATTCTACCAGATTTTGTAAAATAAGAGAAACTAAAAGTAAAATTATTTATTTCACTTTTGTTCTTATTTTCAGCGTTATTTGAAAATTTATTAGTTGTTACAAAAATTATAGTTCATTTTAAAAAATGAACATTTATAATTAAATAAGGAAATAACATTTTTACCACTTTGACTGCAAGGAAAAAGTGGTATAGCGTTTGGTACGGTGTCTGTAACATTTTCAAAAAAAAAATTGTGTATAGAAATCCTTCATATAGCCTCTAGATGACGAATCTGAACTTAGTTTATGTGGGTGTATGAATGTGCGTCGTCAGCTCGCTCGCTCGGTCGTCAGACAAAATTTTGTGATCGCAACTCCTCCTAGACGGTTCAACCGATTTTAATGAAATTTTCAGGATAAATTTGTCTAGTGCCCAAGATGGTCATGTGGTTTTGGTTTTTCCAGTGATGCCAACTTTCCGAAAAAAAAAATTACTAAAATTTTTAAAAATTTCATTGTGGCTACAATATTTATCCGATTTTGATCAAATTTTCAGGAAAGATTCCCCTAGTGCCCACATAAATTTCGTAATTTTAATAAAATACAGTGTTGCTAACTTTCCGAGAAAAAAATTACTATACTTTTTAAAAATATATTACGGCGACGTTGTTTAACCGATTTTGTTCAAATTTTCACAAAAGATTCTTCTGGTATCCATATAAATTAGATAATTTCAACAAAGTACAGTGTTGCTAACTTTCTGAGAAAAAAATTACTAAAATTTTTAAAAATTTATTATGACCACGTTATTTAACCGACTTTAATCTTAGAGAGAAAAAAATTACTAAAATTTAAAAAAATTCATTGTGGCTATATTATTTATCCGATTTTAATCAAATTTTCAGAAAAGTTTCTTCTAGTGCCCACATAAATTATAATTTTTATTAAAATACGGTGTTGCCAACTTTCCGAAAAAAATTAATAATTTTCTAAAAATTTGTTATGCAAGCATTATTAATCCGATTTTAAACAAATTTTTACAGAAGATACCCTTAGCGCCTATAATATTATATATTAGCAAAATACAATGTTGCCAACTTTTAGTGAAAAATTTGTTTATTCCTATTTCTTATCATTTATGTGATAATGTCAAAGTGGTCTATATATGGGTTTACCCATATACTTCTAATCTTGTTATATATATATATATATATATATATATATATATATATATATATATATATATATATAGTATTTGTTGTTAGCTTAACTATAAATTCTATGCTAATATAATTGATATATGTATAATCCAAATTTTTTTTTAAATTGATATTGTTGCAGTATGGCCATTTTAACATTCTTAGAATAAACAAAAATATAAATTAATGTATGATAAATAATGATTAAGAGAATCAATTTGAATATTATTAATGTTTATTTCGATATTATCGTAAATAAAATATTAACAGAAAAAATTCCGTCAATTAGCAGGAATCAAATCGACCAACTCTTGATCTTCCGTTGAGGGCCTTGCCCAATCGGCAATAAGTGACAATGCCAGTTATTATAATGATATTATTGACAATTGAATGAGATTTTTAACATAAAAATTGAACATTTTGTAACAATTTCAACTCAAATAAATAATTGTTGTTTATAATAAAATGAATAACTAATTATGTACTTTACGTTATCTTTATAGGACAAAATTAAGTTGGTAATAAGACAACAAAAAATTGAATAATAATTAAACATGCAATATAATTATTCATGGAAGAAAAATACTAATAAAATTAGATACGGCAGACTAATAACGGTACGTTGGATATCCAACAAACTTTTACACCGGCTAGCAAACCGCGAAGAGGAGGTGAATAAAAAGATTGATAAATTTAGTTGTTAAGAAGGAAAATGATAGTGGACGATAGATATTTTTAAAATTACTAATTTACATTCTTGATTCTATATAAAAAACCAAATAAACGCGAGCTGCAAATGAATACTGAGATTTTTGTAATATTCAATTTTATTAAATGAAACTCAGACATAATTTTAACAATAACGGTATATTGCGATAATTATTAACTGAACAAAACATTGAAAACAATTAACTTAACCTAGTGATGATGAATGAAAAATGAGTGAGATAGTAATACAAAATAATGACAAAAAGTATTTACATTATATTATATTGATATAACGCTCTCCACTTACTAAACGTTAACGGCAAATGTAAATACAAAATTTAATAGGTTATTTATAATTATTTTAGGTATATTAGCTAGTCGAAGAGACTATAGCTAATAAAATCGTCAGTACGGCCGTGTACAGAAAATACGATAAATACGAGCATATACGATCGTCAATACGGCTGTGTACGGAAATGCAATACGGCCGGCTGTGTACCGAAAATACGATAAATATATATATATATATATATATATATATATATATATTATATTTTAGCTAGTCGAAAAACTAGCTTATAAAATCAAACCACATTCGACTAGCTCCACTCTCACTTTGCGAGAATATTATTATAATAGGTTATCATAATACAATAAAATTAGAATCGTACATGAATTTTTACTGCACTAGGACGGTAGCGTACGACGTCGCTGATATAGTCAAAAAAATTTGCAAACAAATACGGTTCGTGTGCGTAGTAAAACTGTGCACTATAACTACACTGATTTCCGATATTTAAATTCAAAATGGATGACTAAATAAATAAAACAGATATTTTGTGCTTAACTGACACTAACAAGCCAAACATATCGAGGTATTCATCGCCAATTTAAATGAGCTTTGGTATTCAAATAGAACACTAAAAACTAAGCGACACGTATTTTTTTATCGGCAACCGTCAAGTTTTAGAGGGTAAAAATCACTCCCAAATTTTAGAGTAAAATTTATTTCAATTTCTTTTCTCGAAAACTATGCATATACATCCTGTAACAAAAACTCCTATAACTCTAAAAACGTAAAAATAAAAATAATGGCCCATATTCCCACCTCTTTTGTTTATGCAAATAAAATAAATTTATATTATAAAATTCAAATAAACTGATTAAAATTGCTTAATAAGTAATTTGAAGTAAACGTCAAAAGTAATTTTGACAAAAATCACTTTTAAAAGTGAGGTAAAAATACGGGCCAATGTTTTGCATATTTTTTTCATGTTATTACATTTTAAACAATAATACTGTAAAAATGATTAGAACAAATAATAATGAATTAAATACATAAATCTAAATTATTATTTTCTAAATTGATTACTTTCAAATAAAAAACCATGCGAAAATAATAATTAATCTAATAAATAAAATTTAAAAAAATGTAATTGTGTTATAAAATTTATATAGTAATAAAACAATCAAAATACATAATTTTAATAAGACCATTACACTTTTATATATCAAAACATTTCAATTTAATTGTCATAACATTGCGGTAATAAAAACGAAAACAATGTTATAAAAAAAATTCTATTGTGTATCGAATAACATAGGTAAATTATTTAAAAAAATATATTAAATCTTTATGTACTGTATCAAACAGGTTAATTTTAACACCTTTGTTTGCCATAATCCGTGTAATTTTTAACGTGCATCATTAACTTTTGATTGTTGATTGAAAAACTTTATTTGAAAATAAAAACATGCAAAATTTATTGAATTCATTTGTTTTGTTTCTTTCTTTAATTTATTTAATATTTTGTTACGGTTCATTCTGGTCTGTTACTAAAATGTATGGCTTTTTGAAAATTATGCTAAACCCTAGCCATCACTATAGAGTCAAAATAACCCCGTGATAGTTTTAAATTGTCGTTACAAAGGAGAGGATCGTAGCTTTAGAAAGCTAAATATTTTTATACTCTCTTTTACAGTACTATACAAGACACACATATAGTTCCAATTTTTTTCTAATAGAAAATAACAAAAAACAAAATATAAAATTGTGGAAAATCCCAAACTTCGAATGGCCAGTCCGGCTCTGTTTAAACCAAAGACTAAAAACAAAATAATAAAAAAAAAATAACGATGTTAATCAAAATTCTTTAAAGAACAACAATCAAATCAAAAACGATATTTTGTTACGTTGTTCAAGAACGAAAACAATATTGATAATATTTAATAGCGGTTTTAACCGAAATTATTTTATTCATTACTTGTTGACTGTTACTGTCTGATTAATAAATTAATCCATAAAACCAAGTGCCATTAAAATCGGGGTACAAATCTTAGGTTATCAATTTTCTTAATATTTTATTTCTTCTACTTATAGTTACTACATAAATAATATTTACCAACAATATTTAAAATTTTAAAATAACACGAAATTACATATACAATAACGAGGTTATTTCAAGTATAAGTAAGTATAGTCAATGATTTCTATAACAAGCACATGTTTTATTTTCAACCAGACGTACATATTTTACTTATAGAAATCATTCACATAATAATTTATTTTATTAGTTAATGATTTTTGTGTTTTTCAGAAAATTATTATACATTATTATAACAAATTTAACAGATTTTGACCCAGGATTTTTTCAACTTGCTAGCAAACACTTTAAGAAATGATAATATTTAGAGTCTTATAAGATTTTTAATTGATAATAATATTATGTAGTAAAAATCGGTTTTTAGGAATATATAATAGACGAGAACGGAAAGAACAGAAACGATAGTTTTCGTTTTCGTTCCGCACGAAATCGAATACTATTTTTTTCGTTCTCAAACCCTAATTTAAAGTAACAAATCTATGCAACCAAATTTTGTTTCCGTTATTATTTTTACGGAGTTAAATGCTCAGTATTAGCAATTAATTATTTTGTTTCAGTAACTATTATGACTAAAGAAAGTTTAAATCTTATTAAAACATACCTTTAAATTGAAAGAACTATTACTGAAGCAATAGTAAAATTATCGTAGTAAACATGTTGGCAATACAATACATATCTACAGTAGAATTTGCGTAGAAACCCGTTATAGAAAAGCCTACAGACTACATCAATACTAGGCAAACATAAATAAGCGTCTCTCTACGAAAAGAACTTTGTCTGTACTTGATATTTGGACAAAAATAACATCGACTGTAAAGCATTCATGCGCTACTAGATTAAAATGTTAGTTTGCTTTTTGATAGAGAAAGAAATGAATTTTTAAGAAAAACGAAATACTATCGT
The DNA here is from genome assembly GCA_963966155.1 of Clivina fossor. Lineage (NCBI taxonomy): Eukaryota > Metazoa > Arthropoda > Insecta > Coleoptera > Carabidae > Clivina > Clivina fossor. Next base: position 33,719,088 of record OZ014550.1, read on the forward strand.
AAAAAGAATGTTTTTAGGATCTCAATAATAAAAAAAAAATTATGGCATCACATTTAAAAAAAAAAGTTGAACGTCGCCATTTTGAAATGATTCGTCCAATTGCAAATCTGATATCACCATCGTGTAGAGAATGTCCTGAAACATATTACTGCCAAATATTTTGAAAGTAGTACTCATAGTGTGGCTAAAAAAAAATAAGGCGCTTACTCTGAAACAGGCATATATATATATATATATATATATATATATATATATATATATATTATATATATATATATTATATATATATATATATATTATATATATATATATATATATTATATATATATAATGCGTATAAAAAGTAACATAATTTGTTTATAAGAAAAAGTTTCAAATAAAAGTTTTAGGCAGTATATCTTGAACCACAAAGAAATACATTGGAATAATCAAAAATGTTAAACGCACTTAGTATTAATATTGAAGATAGTAATTTATTATATACATTAATGATACATTCAACAAGATTTAAATAACGTAATAGGATGGATGAACACAAGCAAATTAAAACTAAATGTTAAAAAAAAAAATAATGCTAGTTAATTCAAAAATTGATTACAATACAGTAATAAAAATTAATGATGAAAATATTGAATAAATTAGTAAAATTAAATACGTATTTAAAAGTTTTTATAGATAATAAACTTATCTTTTATGAACATGTAGATTATATATTAGTTTTTTGTAATAAAAACCAGTTGCAAAGACTCCAAACTATTCAAAATAGGGTAATAAATTGTATACTGAAGGTTAATAAATAATTAATTTTTATTTATAAAATAAAAAATAATAAAGTTCCGCAATATATTTCAAACAATGTACAATACTTCAATAATTTAAGCAATAAAAATTATTTTTAATGTCAAATTTACACAAAGCAAATATACAAAATTACCTGTATTATAAAGGTTTTCAGTTTTTTAACAAATTAGGTACTGATGTAAAAAATGAAAACAAAATTTTAATTTTTAGTAAAAAATTTGAAATAGTTAAATAAATAATAATAATTATTATTATTAAAATTACTCATGTTTCTGAAGTATATTTGCAAAATTTTTAATAATATACAGTTGTGTAGTTTTTCTTAATATTTTGTTTTCTTTGTCGGCCTATATTTTCGAACATATAAACTTAGGAACATAGGTTTCACAATTCAATTTGTATTTTAATAGAAAATTTAAAACTAGAAAAATATACAGAGTGTGCCATTTAAAAAAAGTTAACTTTCGTACACTCCTTACAAATGAATTACTCTGTATATTCAAAAGTATTTCAAATTTGTTGCTCAAGTTACAGCCCAAAACTTTGATGTGAAATTTTTTCTTGTAAACAAGAGACACAACCTATAGTGGCATCATTAACTTTTTGGTTCCGGTAGCAATTTTTGTGCCCCTTTTTCATTAGTGTTCGGCATATAAGTAAAACTATTACTAAAAATAGTTCTTTTAAAATCGACGACAAATGCATGATCTTTTTGCGAATTTTATTAACTTTAATTAATTAATTATAATATATTTCAAATATCTAGAAAATGTAAAAAATCTAAAATATAATATGGCGCATAAAACAAATATTATTTATTTTACCTTACAATTTTTGATTTTCAATTAGTAGTGTGGCGTGACTTTCTGATTAAAGGATGCAGTGTCAAATATATATTTATTAACATAGTTGAGACTAATCTAGATCAAAATGTGATATTTGATGATAATTGAGCTTGAGCTTGATCTAGATCATATTCTTTATTACGAGTACCTACATTATTATAAAAAAATCATTTTTTTATTTAACTCTCTGATATCTTGCAATGTAGATTTCAATTTTGTAAGCTCTGAACGCAAAATCCCGCAATGCGGGGGTGCGGACTGCTAATCAAGGGAGTCCGTGAACCAAAATTCTATATATTATAATAAAAAGAATGTATGGAAAATTGATTACAATACTAAATAATTTCACTACATATTGTAATGTTTAGGAATATTTTTAAAGAAGAATAGTGTAAAATATGAACTATATTTATACTGATGTTTGTACCTCAATCACAGAGCAAAATTTAATGATCATTAAACCACATTCACCACTGTTAATTTAGCAGTAGCAGTATAGTGGGCTACCGCTACTGCTGAAATCGTCGTTATTAAATATTGCCATGTGTCATAGGCACTATACTGTAAGACATCGCGTTATTTAGTTTGATCCAAAATACATATTTATCTGACACATATACGTATTTCCCGTGTTTTACAGAATTTAAATATCTTATTTTGATTTCGAGATTTATTAAAAATTATGTAACTCTAATAATGTATTTAAAAGTGCTTTTTTCATGAAAGCAGGATATATATATAGATGTACCACATAACTATGTAGTATAATAAATTTGCATCATGAAAATGTCACAAATTTGGAAAGTGAAAAGTTTAGTATTTTACAAAATACACAAAATGTGGGTACTGAACACTAATATTTGACGTTTATCAATTTAATTATAGAAAATTTTAAATACAAAGCATTTTATATATTTCTTGCAGTAAAAATAAATGAATATAAATTTACTTGCAAGTAAAATAATTACATGATAGTATTTGACAGATTTAACAGCTATATATATATATATATATATGTAGTTTGCCCGCTTATTATGCTGTATAAATCTATTCCAATTCGTTGAAAAAATAGTACGTACTAAAATACTCGTACTAAACACTAAATACTTTTATTAAAACATACTTTAAGTTTGTTACTAAATCATGTACATACTATTACGTAAAATATTTCAAGAGCTAAGCTTGTTCACACGGTCAGACTACAATACTCTAATAACGTACTTCCGAAGTAAGGCAGTTCTTGTGTTTCTAGTTATAGTGACAAACGCCATTTAGAATAAAGTACAAAATAAGTATAATTAAAAATACAATCCATTGGTAACAGAACAGAATTATAGAATTAAATTCGTTTCAATGCAGATTAACTTATCTGTCCAATTCGAACATTCCAAAAATTCAAAACTACTTAATATAAACATCAATAAATAATAAAAAAAAGTATTATTGCTAATGTTTCGTTAAATGAATTGGTCATTATTATATGGTTATACAGTACCTACATACAGTAATAAAATTTCGTGAGTTTTAATTTTTTTTATAGGTTCCGTGAAAAAAAAATTGTGAAGAAACTCCTAAGTTTAGTATGTTGTATAAGTTTCGATAACTGAATATAATTCTGTAATTGTTTTTACGACTTTTTTGTTTATAACAATAATAAGCGCATTTTATTTGGTTTTTATTTTCGTGAATTTGTTAATAATAACCTATAGCTACTTTTGTTACAAAAATGAATACTACACAATTATAACAATGTTGATTACTTGCATATAAATTTATATATATATATATACTCGGCAAAAAAAAAACGCGCCACTTGAAAAATCTGAAAAATTATAAATTTTCAACTCAGCCAATTTTGAACGAAATTTAATGAAATTTTTTGTACAACAAAGTCTGATGTCTCGTCTTTAGGGTCATGCAAAACATGTCGCATTTGGATCATTCCGCTCCCCACCACACCTCGCAGAAAAAACATGTTTTGACTATAAAAATTGTTGAACTTTGACAACATGTATAGCATACCAAAAAAATTTTGACTTAATTTACCAAGCGGTCGTAAAAATTCAAACATTTCTACGTAAATTGTCCTTAATTTGAAGGACCTGCGATGTTTTGGCGCAAAGTTATAATTTTTCGAAATTTACCCTGCATTTTGCGAGTTTTTGGGGCATAACTTAGTTAATTTTGAATGAAAATGGATAAATTTTTGAAAAAAAATATTGAAGCCTCCTCCTTAAAGCCGTGCAAAATAATGTAACGTTTAAGCCAATCCGCTCCCCATCACACCTCGCAGGAAAAAATTTTTTTGATTTAAAAAATTGTCAAATTTTAACAACATATGTTGTCAAACTTTGACAACATGTTTGATATACAAAAAAAAATTTTCGACACAATTTACCAAGAAAGCGTAATAATTAAAACATTTCTACGTAAAATTAGCTTAATTTCAAGGACTTACGATACTTTGGCACAAAGTTGTGATATTTTTAAATTTACCCTGCATTTTGCGATTTTTTTTTTTAGGTTGATTCTGCAAAATGCTTCACTATTTCGAACTTGAACGAAGCTTTTGAACATATTTGTTTGGTCGTTAAAATGGTCTAAATGTTCAAAATTTGTCCGAACTTTGAACTCGCAAAATGCAGGGTAAATTTTAAAAAAAATCATAACTTCGCGCAAAAGCATCGCAGGTCCTTCAAATTAAGGACAATTTATGTAGAAATGTTTGTTGTCAAAGTTCAATTTTTAAAGTCAAAACATGTTTTTTTCTGCAGGGTGGTCCAAATGGGTCCAAATGGGACATGTCTTGCATGACCTTAAAGACGAGACATCAGACTTTGTTGTACAAAAAATTTCATTTAATTTCGTTCAAAATTGGCCGAGTTACACCTATTTGAAAATCGGTAATTTGTCTGATTTTTCAAGTGGCGCGTTTTTATATATATATATATATATATATATATATATATATATATATATATATATATAAATAATAGCTAAATAGCTACCGACCAACCGCGGCCTACTTGGAAAATTCTGGATTCTCGTTCTCCGGCAAACCAGTTACATACTGGCTGATATTGTTTGTAAATATTTGTTATTCGTCATGAGAACAAATTATTCTACACAATATTTGGCCAAAATAACCCATAAGGTAGATAGGCACTATGATGTAAGCGAGACAAGAAATCACGTACTGTAATATGTACGTATTCATTTACCCGAAATGGAACAGTGTTTACTATTCTACGTACGTAAATATCAAATATTTCTACACAAATTCAAATATTTAATACATACTTGTTTATTTTAACACAAATCTTGATTGGACGTGTGCCTCAGCACTATTTGCCCGAATCTTATGTCCGCTCTCTGTAGAACCGACTTATGAAACAGATTCCGCTTGGTATAAGCCTATCAAGCAAAATTCAATAACTTACATAAAACAATCCAATATGTGTTGAAATATCTGCATTAGAATAAGGAACCAAACCAAAACTTAACAAAAAACCAAAATAAAAAATAATATATATATATATATATATATATATATATATATATATATATAGATAGATAGATAGATCCTAAGTAGTTGATTAAAATCGGATAAACTACAAACGTAGTTTAAATAATTTTTAAATAGTTTTCCGTTCAAATATTAGTAATAATACAGAAAATTTGTTTCTGAAAATTAGATATATACTGAACAAAATATAGCTAAAATAACATTTTAATATTATTTCTTCTTCAAAAGTTGCAAAATAAAATTATTTATTTGCTATGAATACTCAAAAATTTATTATAAAAGTCAGATTGAAACTAAATAAAATAATGTATCAAAAATAAAATTTCAAAAATTTAAACAATTTTTTCTCCGAAAGTTGATTAAGTATTTGATTAAAATTGGATAAAATGTAGTCAAAATAAAAAAAATCTCAAACACTGTATAAAACTAAAATTATGTAATTCTTATTGGTGATAGGAAAATCTACTTTAAAAAAATTCATTAATTTGCATAAATAATATATCTTGAATAAAATATTAAAAATGTAAATAATTTTTTACTTCATAAAATGGCAACAGTGTGCACAATTCTGTACTTGTTAAACATATATCAAAAGAATCTATCCCGAAAATTTCATTATAATCAAATAAATGGTATATCCAAAACAAAATATTAAAAATATGAATAATTTTTCTCTCCGAAATTTGGCAATACGGCACAGAAATACAATTATATATTCTTATAAATACTGGGTGAATTTTCTGAAAATTAAATTAAATTCTAATAAATAGTATAGTCTCAATATAATTTTAATAATTTTTTCTCTTTTTAAATTTGTCAACACTGTGCAGTAGTGAAATTATATAATTTTTTTGACCATTGTGAAAATTTTAGTAATTTTTTTTTGAAAAGTTGGTAATACCATACGTTAGTAAAATTATATAATTCATGTAGACACTAGGAGAATCTTTCATAAAAATTTATTTAAAATCGGATAAATAACGTAGCCATAATAATTTTTAAAAATTTTAGTAATTTTTTTTAAGAAAGTTGGTAACACTGTAAGACAAAATTATATAATTTCATTAATCTCGGATAGATAGTCACACTAGTATTAAATTTTAAATATTTTACTATTTTTTTCTCTTGGAAAGTCGTCAACACTGTATTTTACTAGAATTATATAATTTATGTGGATACTAGAAGAATCTTTTGTGAAAATTTGATTAAAATCGGATAAATAATGTAGCGATAATATTTTTTTTTAAAAACTTGAGTAATTTTTCTCGAAAAGATGACAACACTGTATATTAATAAAATTATATAGGTAATTTATGTGAGCGCACTAGAAGAATCTTTCGTAAAAATTTGATTAAAATCGGATAAATAATGTAGCTATAAAAAAAATTTAAAACTTTAGTATTTTTTTTCTCGGAAAATTGACGACACTAAAAAAATAAATCCATATAACCATCTTGTGCAACAAACCCATTCATTAAAATCAGTTGAACTGTCTAGGAAAAGTTGAGATTATAAAATTTTGACCGACGACCGATCGAACTGACAACGCATACACATACATCCTCATAAGCTAAGTTCATATTCGTCATTCCATAGAAATCCTTCATATAGCCTATATGAAGATTTTCTATATAATTCTTTTTAATTTTTGAAAATGTTACAAACACCGTACCGATCACTATATCACTTTTCCTTACTATTTTGTCTAATTCGAAGTAAATGTCTAAATTTTTGATTTAATTAGATAATATTTCCAATTATGTAGTTATTTCATTTTCATACAAATTAATTGAAAACAAATTGTTATTTCAAATAAAGTTTTAGATAAATATTCTAAAACTGTAAGATAAATCAACAAACAAAAATACATAAATATACGACAAACATACAAAATTTATTTACATTAGTTGAAACATCTCTTAAATTTGATGTTTCATGTGATATCACCGGTTTGTTTTTTGTAAAACAATTAAAACATTAGAAAAATCATCTAAGATTTTTTGTGTGTATAGAAAGTTTCTACATAACAATTTTGTACAGATTTAATAAATACTTGAAGAAGAATCAAGTTTTCTACAATGTTATTCTTGTAAAAATAAGTAAAAAGTTAAAAAAAATAAGTATTTATATGTAGCGTAAAAAATTAATCATTCATAGATTACATGGCTAAAAAAGAAAATAAATAAATTTAATATAATGCTATCTGTATTATTAGTGTAACGGATGAGAAGCAATTAATTTGTAAACTCATAAGCACACACCTCTGCACTTTTCCAAAACAAGAAATTCAAAATTCGCAATAGTGAAAACAATAGAATTTAAAGTCCAAGTGGTCGTTATCAAAATAGAAAAAAAAATAACAAAAATCTTATGTGCAAAATTTGAAAATTTCAACTTACTACGCAATTTTCCATAATCAAAATATTGTTCCACTAATTGAGGTTTAAAAAACTTTGATACGAAGTGAAACCTAAACAATTCCAATTAATTAAAAAGTTGGTGTAAAAACAAAATATCCGCCCATCATTCTAAGTAAAAGGAATTGCATAATTACTTTCAAAATAAATACCTATGTATCGTGTATCGTACGCGAATGTATAAAATTTAACCAATTTCGTTTTATTATTAATTTAGTTTACGTTACGTTCATAAAAAGCCTTATCGTAAAAAATTTCTAATTGTAAATAAAACTTGTATTACTAATTTTAGGGTACCTATACATAGCTATTTCAGTATTCAGAATTTTGCAAAATGATTTTTGTTCCAAAACTAAAATTAAAATTCCATTTTCGATCATTATTTCACCGTGAAACCTATTAAAGTCCCCCTTTCAATGCTCATATAAAGAGCAAGTAAATGTTTATAACTATATTTTTAATGGGACACTGGCAAAACACAGTGTTAGTTGTGTTGCTATTTTAACAGATTATAAAAATTTCACTCATTTCAAATAGTTGAATGCAACAAAAATATTTTCATATTTTTCACTTTTCATTCATAACTTTTTCTAAAATAGTTCGTGGGCTTGATATTATGTTTGTGATGTCAGCTAATACAGCAGAACTTGTATAGAACCCTCATTATCGGAATGTAAAAGCGAAAAATTGTAAAGAATTAAGGCTCTTAAAACAACACCATTAATACCAGATTAAAAGAAAATATAAAGAATCGGCATTAGATAAAACAGAGATAACTAACAGTTTGAAAATGAACTGAACTTCCAGCCCACGTCCTTATATTAAAATAGTAATAATAACAACAACTGTTTTATTGTCCAACTGTCATACAACCAATTATAGAACAAAAAATTAAAGGCAATATAAATAAAAATTATTATAGTCCTACGTATGTGTTAGAAATATGTGTTTCCTGAACTTCGCGGGACTATACTCAACAAGTTCCCAAAGTTTCAAATTTATTTGGAATCATTTTCTTTCACACTATTCAATATTTTTCCTGGGGCCCCAGAAACCTTCGGATCGGATCCAAAAAATATATATGTTGTTAATTGTAATAAAGATTAATCATATTTTTGTTCAAATAAATTGTATGTGTGAAATAAGAGAAAAAAATAATTTTCATCATTTTCCTTGAAAAATGCGATTTTCTCTTATTTCACTCATACAATTTATTTGAAAAATAATATGATTAATCTTTATTACAATTAACAACATATATATGTTTTGGAAATCAAAATAATAATAAATAAAAATAATATTGACAATTAAATATTTGATTAATTTTTTTTATATGTTAATTCTGTCTGAATATAAAAATTGTTATTAAATTATTAATTGTACATAAATTAGCTAATTTTTCTAATAATTAGTTACCATAAATATGTAGTATTAAATGAATAAATCGAATGTAAAATTATTCATTTTTGGATTCCCACCACCTGTCTGAATATAGCCGTTTGTTTGCCTTGAAATGGCCTTAAAGAGGGAGTAGTACACTGCCAAATTTTGCTATGAATGGGCCTGAGTATTATTGTGAAATCGTGTGTAAGGTTATGTATTCTTGCGTAAATTTATCTACATTTTCTCGTATATTTTTATATTAAGATAAAACTGAAACCAGAGCTCTGAATGAGCCTTTAGTTATAAAACATTAACTAAATGTAAACTGTGTAATTCTTTAAGTAAGTGAAATAGCATTTAAATTTACAGGACACTTTTTACGTAAAATATGCCAACATATGTCTCAATAAAATGTCGAAATTCTTTGCACTTACAAATCAGCCCTGCATTATATTAGGTGTTACAAGTTTTACACAGTCCAAAATAGGCCAATACACTTGAAGGAAATATCGCCCAGCCAATAAAAAATTTTACGTTCAGTACAGTCAAAAACCTAATAACTCATTTTATGATTAATAACATTAATAAAAAACGATATTATATTTTTATCAACAAATAATGAACATGTAAATGTAAGGCATTTAAATTTAAATGTAGAAAAGAAAACACGTACTTACAAATATAAGATTTATTCTATCGAAAGTAGGATGATGTCTGGCAACTCTACTCTATACAAAATTTTATTCTCAAAAACCTATAACAATTTGTATTTGTTGTTAATACAAAAATAAACCTAAAAACAAAACTTATTTTAACTTTTATAAATATATGTTTAAGCGAAAAGTCTATAGGTCTATCTATCTCTTAAAACGCAAACATGAAGAAAAGAAAAAGAAAACTGCCATCTCAAGCTTTTGTTTTGATAAAATATGAAGGACATCTTTTAGGATACTACCACAATTACGTTTGCTTACATTGTAATATTAAAACCTCATTCGGATTTATTTAGTTTTAAGTACAAGCACAAGAGTTGAACCAATCTAAACATTGGCGCTAAAAATAAAACAACGCAGGCACATTATATTTTCAGAAATTTGTCTAAGTAGTCACTCATAAGATACCAGAAATTGTAACAATATACAGCCTGATTCAGAGTAAGCGCCTTATTTTTTTTTAGCCACACTATGGGTACTACTTTCAAAATATTTGGCTGTAATATGTTTCAGGACATTCTCTACACGATGATGATATCCGATTTTCAATTGGATGAATCATTTCAAAATGGCGACGTTCAACTTTTTTTTTTAAATGGGATGCCATAATTTTTTTATTATTATTGAGATCCTAAAAACATTCTTTTTACGATAGTATTTTGTTTTTCTTAAAAATTCATTTCTTTCCCTATCAAAAAGCAAACTAACATTTTAATCTAGTAGCGCATGAATGTTTTACACCCGATGTTATTTTTGTCCAAATATCAAGTAGCGGTAGACAAACTAGTTGTCAAACGTCAAACACCACCATTGGACGACGTTTCAATTTATGTATTCAAAAAAAAGGAAAACATATCGAGCAATTTTTGTAAATACCTAATTTTTATTTGATGTAAATTTTTAATTTTGAGTTTCAAAAAGTAGATGTAGATGACAAAATAAAGTTTAATTGTTTTTTTAGTGTCTACCGCTACTTGATATTTGGACAAAAATAACATAACATGCACTACTAGATTAAAATGATAGTTTGCTTTTTGATAGGGAAAGAAATGAATTTTTAAGAAAAACGAATACTATCGTAAAAAGAATGTTTTTAGGATCTCAATAATAATAAAAAAATTATGGCATCCCATTTAAAAAAAAAAAGTTGAACGTCACCATTTTGAAATGATTCGTCCAATTGAAAATCTGATATCACCGTCGTGTAGAGAATGTCCTGAAACATATTACTGCCAAATATTTTGAAAATAGTACCCATAGTGTGGCTAAAAAAAAATAAAGCGCTTACTCTGAATCAGGCTGTATACAAAAAAAAAGAAAATATACAACTTTTGGCCAAAACGTTATTTTTGATAATAGAAATAAAAAAATTTAAAAATATCATTGCATTTAAAATGAAATTAAAGTCATTCACGCAACGGAATATTCTTGTAATATGATTATGTCATATATATTACATATGTATAATAAAGGTTTGTTATATAATATTGTAAAATAAAATAGCAAATGCTAAATAAAGATTTATTTTATTTTATATTTAAACTAACTATACTAAAACTAAAACGTCAGTCTGAATAATACTAAAGTGTATAATAAGCAAACGATAATGCAAAGTGTTCTGCAAATGATTCTATGATTTTTTCAGCTACTCTGTAATAACTTCAAACACAAATACTGTTAGAATAAATGTCGCTAAAAATGGTCCGTCTTATTGTTAGATACCCAAATTCTTGATAAAACTACCGTTAAACAATTGTAATATTATGTTGTTTCACAAAAAAGTACAAATAAAATAAAAACTATAATATACCACAAAACAAAGGGAAGGGAAGGGCAGGGCAACAATGCTTCCCTTGCTTTCGTAATTGCTTTGCAAGTGTAAGAAATATCGATATAACAAAAGGAAACAAAAGAAATCGCAAATTCATTTGGTTTACATTGTTTTCTCATAAGTTGTATGATTTCCTCGTAAATATACTGACATCATAATAACAATAATTATAAGAATAATAAATCATTTCATAATGCAGTATTGAAATCGAAAAAAAGAATAGAATACATATTGAAGCAAATAACTTTATATATATATATATATATATATATATATATATATATATATATATACTCTATGTATTACTCTTTACACTACTCAAAAAAAAAACAATATGCACAACTGTTACAAATTGTATACGTCACTGATAAAAATCAGCCTCCATATTTTCGAAATGCAAGAAAACGTAATTTCGATTAGGATTCATTAAATCTAAATTGAAAAAACAAATTCATATTATGCATATAGTATTAAGTGGATGCTAAACTTCCCCCGAATTTTATAGTAAATACTTACAAATTTACGATATTTTTGAAATACGTCATATATTATTTTGTCAGGTTTCATTAAAAATATTAAAAATTATTATTAATAACGATAAGAATTAAAACTACAATTTACAAAATTATAATTAAACAATACAATTAAAAAAGTACAGAATGTGCAGAAAAAAGAGTAAAGTACCTGAAGAGAAATATCGGTACAACAAAAATAAGAAACATTTTTTTTACAATTTGGGCTTAAAAACTTCCGGTACAAGTCAAAATAGACAATAACAAAAAAAAATTCTGTTAAATTTATTGTATTTCTAACAATTAAACAAAAAACATTTTAAAATACGAAACAATTAAAAAAAAATATTTATTTTAAATCTTAATTCATTTAAAAATGCTTATTTTTAATATTTTAATCATTATTTTAGAATAATATCACTCGCCTAGATATGTTTTCACTGAAATTTTTTTTTCCTCATTAAGTCGAATTAAATATAAATAATACATATTTATTCAAATTTTATTCATATTTTTTTAAATAATAAATGCTACCATATTTGAAACAATTCGTTTACATTATGTATTTTTAAAAAAATATTAATTTAAGTCGACCATGGAAACATAAATTTTGTATGAAGCCTAAAATATTATTCTAAAACAATTTTTCAAATAACTTTTTCAAATAGAGTAATTAATCTAAATTTTATTTTTGATTATTGTTTAATTTGACCCATATCAGAATTTCCGACTACTGCATTTTTAGTTTTTAGAAAAAAAAATTCCCATATGATGCAGACATTTTGGTGAACACTAAATATTAAAGAGTGAAAATATATATAATGCTTTTTTTCGTCACTTTTTTTACAACTTCGATCTATCTAATTGTCCCAGTACTACATTGACCACTTCAAGATAGGCAAAGTGAATGATGTTCAATCTAATGTAATTTGAATTTTAAATTGATGCGCAATCGACTAATTTTTACGTTTCTATAATTATAATTTATATTTCATATTGGTTTATAAAATTAATTAAATTTTTGCAATTAACTTTGCCCTTAACAAACGCAGTTAACTGAGAACTATATCTTCCTGGCTCAACTTATAGATCTATCTTTGTCACAGTACATTACCCTTTCAAAATAGCTTTATGTGATATCTACTTTTTTAGTTTTATAAATAAAATTAAATGAATATTTGTATATCTAACTTCAGTAGCCAATAAATTTGCTCCTACCAACTATAAAACTGATTTATAACTATACATGCAAAATAATTTCATATTGTATACGCTTCAGATCACAAAATAATTTTATAGTAATTTGGAACAAACCTAATACATTTTAATGAAGCGTGTACAAATATATCTCCAATAATTTTTTTTCGTTTAAGAACCTAAAATCATATATATATATATAATAATAAATTTTTGGGAAAGTAGTCAGAAAACGGGTAGGTGTTAAATCATAAACTCATATATGCTTAACTGTCTAGCTTTCGATGGCAGTATCCCATCTTCCTCAGGACATTATCAAATAAAGTTTTGTGTAAACACACGTATGAATTGATAGTTAGCGAAAAATTATATTATAACATTCGTGGTTAGTATATATAATTGAAAAGTTGTACACTTAAAGTTAAACATGAAGCACAAGTTATAGTCAAAATTTTTTACTTTTTAACATAACTAACTTTGATTTTTTTAAAAACATTTTTAATTATTTATAATTTATTATTTTATTTATTTATTATTTTTATTCAAGTTTAATAGATTATTTTAATTATTGACAGTCTGTGAAATTACATATTTTATTTAAATTTTGACTATAACTTGTGCTTCATGTTTAACTTTAAGTGTACAACTTTTCAATTATATATACTAACCACGAATGTTATGATATAATTTTTCGCTAACTATCAATTCATATGTGTGTTTACACAAAACTTTATTTGATAATGTCCTGAGGAAGATGGGATACTGCCATCGAAAGCTAGACAGTTAAGCATATATGAGTTTTTGATTTAACACCTACCCGTTTTCTGACTACTTTCCCAAAAATTTATTATTATTTAAAATACTATTAGTCAAAAATCCGAAATCTTGATATATATATATATATATATATATATATATATATATATATATTCTTCAGCAAAATTTATGAATTTGTAAATATTTGTATCATTGTAAATAATTTGAAAACTGTTAGACAAAATTAGATCTTTTTATCTAAATTAAAAACAGAATTATTTTATAACTTACTTATATAATATAAATTATATTATATAAATTAAATTTTGATTAAAAATAAATATTTCTCATAATTTTACTATTTGGTAACATGACAAATATTTTAAAAATACAAAAAAATATGTGCATTATCTATTACCGAAAAATTATAAAACTAAAGCCAATTTAAAACAAGATTAGAAGCATATAGATAAACCTATATGAATAACACTTTCGACATTATTAAATAAATTATTACATAAATACTAAGAAACAGAAATAATTTTTTTGTATTTTTTCTATTTACTCATATGCTTCTAATCTAGTTTCTTCAAGCGGTCTAAACAAAACTAAACTAAAAATAAATAACAAATAACCAGAGTAACTACTACTTACTTTATTAACAATTCTAGAACAGTAAGTTGACATAATATATTGTTGCGTGAATTGAGAAAATTAATATGATGGTGAATCTAGCAGCCGACTCGCGCGTACAATGTAATCGTAGTGGGCCACGCTCTCATACTAAGCGCTGATAATACCGTATAATAGTTATTATATTTAAAAATAAAATAACATGTAACTCGCAAAAATTATCAAAAATAATGTATAGATAAATAATGTTAACATTTTTTTTAAAATAATTTTAATAATATTAAATTAAATAAAAAATGAATTTCTAGTAAAACGGAATACAAACTAAGTCTAACAGATATTTTACTATAAGAATGTTATTAATAAATGTAAGACTTTTATTTTTCTTATAATAGTTTTCTGCTATAATATAGAATATGTTAATAATATTTTTAGTATACTAGAACTTACATAAAACTAAGACATAAATCCAACAATAAAATACAAATTAATAATCGATGTCTCACTTTATTTGTTTTACAGTGAGACACCGATTATTATTTATTTTTTTCTTTTAACATGTCTTACATTACAACATTAAATTATTTTCCACTGTAAAAAAAAATAAGTTTTATGTGAGTTCCAGTACCTTTACCAAAACTACTACTAACATACTGTATTATAGTAGAAAACTATTATTAAAAAAAATAAAAGTTTTATTTTTATTAATAACATTCTTACAGCAAAAAGTATATTAGACTTAAGTATTTTGTATTCCATTTTACTTGAAATTTATTTTTTGTTTAATTTAATATTATTAGAATGATTGAAAAATGGTTAACTATATCTACCTATACATTATTTTTGATAATTATTACGAGTTAGATGTTATTTAATAGTTAAATACAATAAATATTATTATAGAAAATTATCAGTACTTAACATGAGAGCGACCCACTACGTTTACATTGCAACGCGCACGAATCGGCTGCTAGATTCACCCTGATAAAAATGAAAATTTCTTTATTCGAAAATGTAATTTGCACTTCTTCATACATTTGCAATAATCAGCTTCAAGGCAAAAATAAATAATGCAACTGTCAAAAATAACCTACTAATTCTCAATGTATGGTCATGTATGGTGCTGCCGCCAGTGGTTTATATATTAATGTTTACATTATGTAATACGATGGCCTCCTTCTATATAGGAAATAGATATTAGTAAATCAATATTTTTGATAAGCTTGAAGAAAAAACATTTCTATCGCTAACACTAACCGAAAAAAAATAATATTCTGATCGATGTACATAAAATGGAATTTCGCGAGACAACACATAATAATAATAATAATAATATATTCCTATAGATCCTAGGAGAAGCAAAAGGCTTCTATAGAAAATTGCCAATGGGTCCGGTTCTTGGCTAGATTTTTAATTTCGTTTCAACTTTTTCCACTTTCTTGAGCTTCTTTACTACTTTGACTGCAAGGAAAAGTAGTATAGTGTTTGGTACGGTGTCTGTAACATTTTCAAAAAAAAAAAAAATTGTATAGAAATCCTTCATATAGCCTGTAGATGACGAATCTGAACTTAGTTTATGTGGGTGTATGGATGTGCGTCGTCAGCTCGCTCGCTCGGTCGTAAGTCAAAATTTTGTGACCGCAACTCCTCCTAGACGGTTCAACCGATTTTAATGAAATTTTCAGGATAAATTTGTGTAGTGCCCAAGATGGTCATGTGATTTTGTTTTTTTCCAGTGATGTCAACTTTCCGAGAAAAAAATTACTAAAGTTTTAAAAATTATCCGATTTTGATCAAATTTTCAGAAAAGATTTCCCTAGTGCCCCCATTAATTACATAATTTTATTAATATTCAGTATTGCTAACTTTCCAAGAAAAAAATTACTAAAGTATTTATTCGATTTTGATCAAATTTTCAGAAAAGTATCTCCTAGTGCCTACATAAATTATAATATTATTAAAATACAGTGTTGCCAACTTTCCGAGAAATGTCAAAGTAGTCTATATATGGGTTTACCCATATACTTCTAATCTTGTTTAAAATCGTTCTCCTCCAAGTTATTGGAGGTCCTCCTACCTTTCGCCTACCTTGTGGGTTCCAATCTGAAACAAACTTTTGAAATCTCTTGGCTGACTCTCACATAACTCAGCTATTTTTTAAATATTTTCGTACCATATTTATAGTTCATGAATTATTTCATGTTCATGAATATATACCCTAAATATAAGTAACAAAGATTACTATATTGCCTATGTAGAATGAGGTCATTATGTTACTAGTACAATAATGTAAACATTATTATAAAAGAGCATGTATGAGAGGAATTATGAATGTGGATGCTTGTTTGGATAGGAATGTTTAGAGGCGACTGATTTCGGAATGATGAAAAGAGTTTGTGCCACACCCTTTTGGTTACATGGCGTGATTGTGTATGTATGTATGTACTTACTTACTAGATACACTACTGGTGGCAGCACCAAACATCACGACACGGTCAAATATTGCGTAGTGTTCATATTTTCGCTTGAATTTGAATTTAATTACTGAAAATACGCGCAAAAATGCAAAAAAATTCAATGCACATCGCCAAATTTGTTAAAAATTGCTCGTTCGGCCATAGAAACTTTAATTTTCATAAATCACGTAAGTAACAGATATACTCTTTTACAACTACTGTTAGTAAGAATAAGATTACTTGGTATGTGTTTTTAAATTATTTTTAGTTTAGTTTCGTTTGAAGCGCTTGAAGAAAAAATAGCATATGTCACTCGGAGCAGAATGCTTATTTTGTTTCGCTCAGATTGCTTGACCTCGACTCTGCCTCGGCTGTAAGTACGAGTATCTAGAGTCAACACAATAAAGATCGCTTTCTGCTTCTCATAACATAATATACTGTTCTATTTTATGTTTCATACAAAAATTCGTCAAATTTAATGCTATTTTGAGAGTCTAAGGATATCCTAACTCCTTAAAGTAATATTTGATTTTTTAAAAGGTACCTATTTATATATAAACAACTAAAAAATCTCTGAAAGCGTAGAACTTTAACAATATTAATATACGAGTACAGTGGTACCTCGGTAAACGTCCAATTCGGAATACGTCTTGTTTGGGCGAAACAAATTTTGCTCGGTATACGACTTTTGTTCGGTACACGAGTTAATTCAATTATATCTATGAACAAGTAGCACTGGAAGGGAGTGTCGTTGGTTGATTGGTGTATGTATTGTTGTTACGGTGTACTAGACCATTATACTAGCAAATTATATTGTTACTATCTAGACTAGAATAGTCTTCCATTCAGTAATAATTGAATTTAAATCGGTTTCATATGAGTGTTTATTTCTGAAACCGGACTGTTTATCAGCAATTATATTATTAATATTTAAATATTCAATTAATTGACTGTATACTACTGATTCAAAAATTTTCTCAGTTGATATTGGCATATTTATTGGCCGAAATTCCTCAATTTTTTTAGTGCTAACAATTATTTGAAATGGTGTGATAGTTGCCAATTTAAGTTTACTACGAAATTGTCCTTTCTATAAAGAATTATTTATTATATGCAAAAAAGGATATCCAGTAATATGGAAAGTGTCTTTAAGTACTTTCATAGTAACTTCATTAGTACTATGTGTATTTCTTTGCAAGAAGATCAATTCTCCTATAGCACGAAATTTAGTAAACGAGGCAGTTATATTGTGAAATGTGTTAAGTTGCGTATTATTTGAAATATTAATAGAATTGTTAATATCAATTATACTATTTATGAAATATGAATTAAATAAATTGGTAATATCACTTTTATTGGAATAAATGCTACCATTCAATTCAAGTTTATCTATATCTGGATTATTATTAGTTTTTACAATATTTTTTCCATAACAAAGTAGAGTCGTGTTTGCTTAAATCTATTTTTCTATGATAATAATTTTTCTTTTTTTTTTATCATTAAAATACAATTTGAGAACATCTTTAATTAATTTTAGTGTACATTTTCTTCTAATCATACTTAAAAGATCAAATATTCTCACCATTTACGCCTATACTCAAAAATGAGTATAAGTTTTTTATAAACATGAAACTTAAATAAATTTTACAAAATGCAAGATTACACAAACGTTTCAAATTAGTATAGTGCAGTGCAAGATTCCATAGCAAAATAAAAATCTTATTCGTATTCGAAAAATTCAATAAGCTAAATGATGCTAAATGAGTTCCAGAAAGTGGCAATAAACTATAAATGCAGACAAATAGATTTGCCCTGCGTCTGTTGAAAGCGTACCGAATGGTAAGGTATATACAAGAAGTCTTACTCTCATTGTCTGTATTTTTATGTTCAATTTCGATTTCAAACCAAATTTGGATTTTTACTATAAAATCCAGCTACAAATTAATATCTCAAAAACGATTTATTGCATTAATATGTAATTTTGCATGAAGGTTGAAGATATTAAAACCTATCTTTGTTATTATTTTTAATTTTTTTATTACTTTTATTTTTCAAAATACATAACCAAGTTGACTTTTTTTTAATTGTAACAGTAGTTAAATTTAGTATTACTGAAAAGTTTATTTTCTTCTGTATACAATGATAAGTAATTTCTTACAATACATTGCCAGCAAAATTTTACGAAAAATGATTTAAAGAAAAATATCTGTTTACTAGAAATAGAAATTAAAAAAAAAAAAAAAGTTAATTCTACTTTTTTTGTATAATTTTCTTTTCTTTTTAATTTTCTAAATAAATTTTTACTTTTGTAGTACATGAATTTTGTAGTAACTGATATTTTTATTGTATTTATTATTATAAAATTTAAATAAACTATTTTGTAGTGTTTAATATAGGTATACCATTTTAAATAAATGTCAAAAGTACATATGACAAAAAATTACTTTTTACGAGTACCACTTTGACTACAAAGAAAATGTGAATGTGTTATAATAATCGATGGTATCTGTAACATTTAAAAATATATACAGTAATACCTCGCTTAACGTTACCTCCGTTAACGATACCTCGCTATAACGTCATAGCTGGGCGACGCGACGCGGTTATTCCCGTGGGATTTATATACATTGTGCACTATATTCCATAATATGTTCTACACATACATACGTGTTTTTACTTTCACAGCAGTCGTTCGTTATACACAAGTTACATAAATAGTTTTAACAACAGAAATTCGGTCCGATTACCTCATTCGATAGATATTTTGTCCGAAAATGATCTAGATTTTGCGCGAAGTTGTGCTGTAAATGCTTTAACATGTTACATTGAGCTATTATGAGCTATTAAAGAAAGAGAAAAGCAACGCAATGGACGGACCCCCACCCCCTTGATTCGTTCTTGTCAAAAAAATAAAAACGTCACAACTTGTCAGTTTATTTACATATAACCACTAATTTTCTAATACATACATGGATACTAATTTTAAACTTTAAATTTTGTCAAGAAAAGCTGTTTTCAGTTGTTCCTATCTATTAATTAAAAAATAAAATACTGTATTTTTTTTTTAATTTAGTAACCTATCCCTATACTTCGCGTGTTATTTCTTCCTCCGTTAACGTTAATTCGGTTAACGTAATGTTCTTGAGAAACGCATAGTATATAGGATAGTATATAGGATAGTATATAGGGGGGCCGCGAATATATTAGAATTTTTCAAGTTTTTATATCTTTACAAATAAAAAAAAATGTTACTAGTTTTTATAAGTGATACATATGTAAGTGACAGATGAATTTAATGACATCTCAATATTCGTAAACATGGTTACACTAAAGTCTAGGTTTACAATTTTTATAGTATAGCAAGTATACTTTCATTTGCAAATATACCTATTTTTCAAGAAATATGTTATTACTGACAATCTGATAAAGCATTTTTTGTTCATTGCATTTCGCATGAATTTTCTGTCTGCTTTTAATTCGCTTCCTCAATCAATTAAAGACATAGATAATTTCAAAATCTTCAAAAACTTTTTGCAGACACACTTTATTCAAAAATGTTACTATGATATTGCTGAACACTGCACATAAAAATATTGTATTTAGTATTTTAGAATTTTAAGGGGGCCGCGAATATAATTTCGGATTTTAAGGGGGCCGCGACTAATAAATGATTAAGAACCGCTGCTCTAGATGACGATTCCAAACATAGTTCATGAAGGTTTATGTATGTGCGTCGTCAGCTCGTTCGGTCGTCAGGCAAAATTTTCTAATCCTTCTAGACGGTTTAATCGATTTTAATGAAAATTTCAAGACAGATAAATTTCATTATGGTCATATTATTTATCTATTTTTATTCAATTTTTTACAGAAAATACTCCTAGCGCCTAATTTTAGTAAAATTACAGAGTTGCCAACTTTCCAAAAAAAAATTACTAAAATTTTTAAAAATTTATTATGAACACATTATTTAACCGATTTTAATCAAATTTTCACAAAAGATTCTCCTAGTGTTCACATAAATTATACAATTTGAACAAAATACAGTGTTGCCAACTTTTCGAGAGAGAAATTACTAAAGTTTTTGAAAATTTATTATGGCTATATTATTTATCTGTAATTAAACAAATTTTCACATAAGACTTTCCTATACATGATTTTACTTCCATTCAGGATTGCCAACTTTCCGAGAAAAAAATTATTAAAATTTTAGAAATTTAATTTTGGCCTCAGCATTTATCCAGTTTTAAGGGAGGGCATATGCCTTTTTGTTTTTGAAAAAATCGATTTTTTTATTACATATTCTTATAGAATTAGGTTTTAGAAATTGGAATCACGAAGCCGTACGTCGAAATTTTAATAATTACAAAAGTTATAGCGTTTTTTGTAGCGTAACGTCAATACTATGTGAGCTTATTCTGAAACTTTAAACGCATTTTTCAAAAAACTATTTCTTGTCGGTTCCAAAGATATCTCTAGAACATATTACCCGTTAACCTATGCATTGCAAATATAACCTACGGAAAGTGGTGTGGGAGGGGGAAGAAGTTTGGGGAGAACTTAAAAAAAAATCTGACAAAAAAATTCAATAAAGGATCTATATTATGCAAAAAGTCGCATTGTTCTAGACCTTCCCTTCATAGTTAAAAAAAAATCATAAAAATATGCTACTTTTCGATGAAAAATATTCCACTGGATTAATTAAAATGGGTCACCCGGTATATATATATATATATATATATATATATATATATATATATATATATACCGGGTATATAATAAAACTACATGCAAAATTTCAGTGAGATCAAATGATAGGAAGTGGTCTAAAAATTGGTTACAAAATTTGACCGTGACTGACCGCGACAACAGAGTGAGTTAATATAAGCGTGGTAAAAATGATATTAAATGTAGACAAATCTACACCACGTTCTGGATATACACCATTAGATTTGAGATAAAGAAATTTTAAAAATTTCTGCCTTATATTCTCAACATCAATAATATATTTTACATACATTAGAGACTAAATTAATGAACAATATTTTAATTTTGATCTAACGAATCTGTAATACAACGCAATCAACGCAAAATATTATTAAATTCTATAATATTTCTAACAATAAAACCTAACATTTTATAGGCAGATGCAATTGCTATGTCAATGTGCTCGCTGAAATTGTATTGTCAATCGAAATGTACACCTAAATTGTCTTGATAATATATTATTATTGATTAATTAATTATATTCAATTAATGTCTTTTTTCTGCAGTATGTCAAAACCATGGATTTTTCATATTAACATTGAGATTATTTATAGTACCCCAATTCATTGTTCACCGACTTGTTACTTGCTACAATCTTTAATAGTTGTTATATAGATCTTTAGGTTATTCGCAAATAGCAGTTTGTTGTTATTGATGGATGCTAATTTTATGATATATTAATAATTTAAATATTACCTATGAAACATTATATTTTTACCTATAGCAAAATCAATCATTTACCTATTAATAATTAAAAAATGATCTATAGTAAAAAAAAAACCCTAAACCAACCTACTAACCTAACCTACTCTAAATAACCAATTACGTAACATTTATAGATCAAATTTTATAGATCGATAATTATATCAGTAGGTATTTGATTATTTCCATAGGTAGATAATTATTTTCATAGGTCGGTAAATATTTCTGTAGATCAATAATTAATTTTATAGGTCAAAAATTAAAACCATAGATTAATTATTTCATACATAGATAAACTATTATTTTCATAGGTACTATTCGATAGATCATATGTTTTTTTCATAGGTCAAATATTTTAACCGTTATTTATAGTACCACATAGGTCACTAATAAAAATATTATCTAATAACTGTGCACAAGTTTAGTTGAAAGAGACGAAAAATTTGAATTGTTATGGTCGCTTATGGAGAAAACGCTTTTTTGAAGTGATTTTTGTGATTTAATATTGATAAAGTATAAATTTTTTGTAATAATATGTGTGCAGAATTATTGAAGGTAAAAAAGGGGATGTAAAATACGAAAGTTTGAGAACCGTTGTTACAGACTTCAAGTAAAAAAATCCTAAACTGTATAACAAATTTATTTAAAATTTTACAATAAAATTTAGGTTTATAAATACGTCAATGTAAAACAAAAAAAAAACAAGCATTAACTAAAAAAGTTGGATACGTTTACGTACATTACTGAATTTAAAACAAAATGTAAACAAATGTCATAACTACATTTACGTGAGAAAACTAACGTTTCCAAGGTAACATGTAAATTCAAAAACGAAAAATAAAATTACATTTAACATTAGACTTAGAACAAATATGTTTTCAAAAATTACTCTAGAACTAGGTGAAAAATTAATTAAATTGAAATAAACTGAATTAAATTAAATTAAAATTAAATAAATTAAATTTTAAAATATCGTTTTTACCGACTCAAAAAGTCTGACAAAATATGTGCAAAGTTCAAATTTGAAAAAATTATAATGCCCAAAACTAAACGTTAATTAATTGATAACCAAAATAATTTACTGAGAATCAAAATAAAATAAAATATAAATATATTATCTAGAATAAAAAAGAATCCTATTAGCTCATTCAGTCTTCAAAACACAACTAACTACATACTTATTAAAAACTAATTTATACATATAAACCACAATGTATAATATATATATGTTGCTTTTCTAGTTTTAAACTGTAACTTGGAAGTCAGTTATAAAGTTAAATTTAGCACAGAGCTGTGTAATACTTGATGAAATAAAAATCAAAACTAGAGAAAAGTCTGTGAACGAAAAAATTCTGTTCGCTTATAAGTTGACATCCACTGAACAGATTTTGATAGAAATTTTATTGATAGTTAAATTTTTAAAGGAAAGTTTTACTATGGGACAATACTGCATAAGCCACAGGCGAACGCTGTAAACGATGAAAATTGACCCAAAAACTCTGTTTGCTCATAACACGTGAGATACACGGAACAGATTTTGATGGAAGCAATGCGTAATGCTGTAAATACTGAAAGTTGATCGAACACTGTAATTAAAACACAGATTTCAGAACATATGTGCTATGTTTACAAGCTTTGAAATAATACAGTAAAATTATTTGTATCGCCCAAGCAGAGCGCGGATAAATTTGCTAAATTTGTTGTTCTCTAACATTGTGTTCTCTTTAACTGAAGTTAAAATTGATATAAAGTAGTGAATATCGTAGTGAAGCATGAGCATTATAGTAGTATTGATAATAAAAAACGCAATCTCAAAATACTCACTAATGTTATTTATTTATTTAATACCCACTAGTTATACACCGTAAACAAAATAAAAAAAATTTATAAAAAAAAATGTATACAAAACTTATATGATAAAATATAAACAATATGTCAAAATAAAAAATTAAATAAAAAAACCATGTTGATTTAGATGTTGATACAGAAAATTATGATTTTTTTTATAATCAGAAGCTCTGCTTAATAAATTAGTTTATGAAAATTGTAATACAAATATGATACATCTTCTAACTAATAAACTAGGTACATAAAAATGTAAATGTGCTAATACTAGAGAAATAAAATAGTGAGCGCTATTAAAATATAAAATTTAGCCGTGCGTAACGACGCATCGTGTAAACACGTAATTAATAAATACGATAATACAAAACTTAAAATATTTTAACTACATTACAATATTTAGAAACATTTTCGCGTAACTCTCAAGTTCTATTGAATTTTTTAATGCGAGTCTATGTCCCCTGGACATACTATACTAATCCAACCATACGCATTACAAAACAAACAACACTGAACTAATCGTGTAAATTTCGTTACAATTTTCGTGCATTATCTCCACCACAAGCCATAAGTGTACCGAGTAAGGCTTGCAAATACCTTGCAAAAAAATAACTCGCAAATCGAATTATTCGTTAGCCAAGATACATACGATATTACTGTAATTGTTAACAAACTATGACCGGACCGTCCTAATGGGAGCTTCCGAAACGCATAAATATGTGTATACAAATTGAACCGAGAAGTGTTAATATCATTGTTTGTCAAGTAACTGGCTACTTTGAAAAATACTTCCTTACATAGTTTGCAAATTATATACGTAGAGAATTTTTTAAATAAAATGGATATGTTTTTCATTATTATCGAAAGCATATAAATTTTTTATTATAGTGTAGCCATCAATTTTAAATATTTTTGTTAGAAACATAAACAATAAAAATAATTTGCAACGCTTTACTTATTAAAAATATTTTTCGAATTCCATTCTGCGTTGGTTTTTATTTTTGTTTCATTAAAAATTCAAATTTAATTAAAACAAAATTATTTCCGAAAAATCAAAATGAAATGGCCTTTTTATAGACTATAGTGCTTTATTATATATATAATTTCTATTCTTATATAATTATGTACGAATATAATAAATTTTCGTAAATATAATTATTTTATTTATATGTGAACCGTACACATATTTGATCCATGTGTTGAAGCATGTTAAATTGAATTGGAAATTTCGAAAAGGATTTATATATCTCGATTTTTCTATCATTTGCATTTTTTCACAAAACTTTAATTAACAAGAGTCAGCTGATCGTTTCTTAACGGGAATGACTCATTTTTGAATTTCTTTGTGTTAAGAAATGTGCAAACATGTTCCGAATAAACAATTAGAGAAAGTAAATTATAAATACATTGCAAGCGTAAAAAGTCACACAAATAAACAAAAAGTGTAGTTTTTGTCGTAAAATTATTGTGTGATTATTATGAAACTGAAGCATGGACGGCTGATTAAATAAATTTTTTTTTCATAAATGTTTGTATACTTAGTTACTTATTTTGTATTAATCTTTCGAAAAACATACAATTTATATTATATTAAAATTTGTCATTGTGTGCTAAAAATATACTTTTCAAACTTTTTTTTAATAGTACCTAAATAACAAATTTTAGTCATTATAACTGTCAATTTTAGTCATAATAACAAAAATAGTCATTCACGTTTCTATTTTACTACTTAAGTACAAATCGTGCATAATTTTCAATTAATTTTTAGCTGTTTCTATAAAAAAAGTTAGTATCAAAAATAAACTTATCGCACATCATTGAATTTCAAAGTTCATAAGTTTATAAGAGAGATAATCCTTCAAATAGTTAAGAATGCTCATTTAATAATTTGGAAAAGATATTATGATCGATGTCATCTATATGTTCGTTTTCTCACATCATTCGTTTGATTTGGTTTCAAATTTAAACCCCATTTAAATAAATCTGTTATTTTTGATTATAATAGAGTCGACAAAATCTACATACATCCAGCTTGATCGCTTCCCCGCACACAAAAAAATAAGTTCACCAAATTTCATCAGAATCGATTTCATAATAAAGTTTTCTCCGTCCGCACAAATAAATAAAAAATATATAATTTTAGCTCGTTTAATAGTTTAATAGAAATACCGATCGCATTTTTCTGCTTTTGCATTAACTGAATCATAATAATATCTACTTTTTCAAATTAAAAAAAAAAAATAAAATATTAGACAAATTAGACAAAAAAGATTAACACCACATACTACACGTCAAATCGGAGTACATCACTGCAAATAGCTCGTTTAAATTGGCATAATAGTTTAGCACAGGCATGTGTAAATTAGCCAAGAAGCAAATATCACATCAAATCGCGAGCCGGATGTATGTATATATATATATATATATAATAATAATAAAAAATGTTCAAACACCGGTAGCGACCTATAAGAATGGTCAAAAAATATTTCTTTAATCAGCAGAAAATTTGTTTTTTAATTCTTTGTAATCGTTGATAGTGCGACAATTATGTTTAGTAAAATAAAAATATTTTCTACAACAATTTATAAGAAAAAACACGATTTTTCCTATTATTTTTTTCTGCTTATACAAATGACGATAACTCATTCAAAACTAAACACATTTTACTTAAATTACTTGAAATCTACCTCAACTTAGTTAAGCCTTTAACCCCCAATATCGATAAATAGCCACATACTACGACAAATATATTACAGCACATTAAGTGCCATTTTACATGAAATTGTACAATAACGAAAAATGTTCAATCGTTGATAGCGATTTCTAAAAATTGACTTTGAACATTCCTATTTAGGTAAAAAAAAAATAGTTTTTCTATGCTCTTTCAGTTTTTGGGGTGCGTCGTTGCAAAATAAAAAACACCCTTTTTTTAAACATCCTTATATATATATATATATATATATATATATATATATATATATATATATAAAATTTATATTGAATACAAGTTAAAATATTTTTAAATTTCTGAGGGCCATGTTTATTAAGATTTGAAAATTGTTACAAGGGCCGGATAAAATCACATCGAGGGCCGAGTCCGGCCCGCGGGCCGTACGTTGCACATGCCTGGTTTAACAACAAGTTTAAACTTGTACATCTTACATCAAATCTATTAAATTTATTTATATAATTTACAATTCTTTTGTAACTTTAATTAAAGACTGATTGAAACTATCGTTTTAGTTTTAAGCATAGCATAATGCTTAATGCATAGTATACACTTGTAACTGCACCACGCACGTTACGAACTGCGCCGCGAACAGAGTTACGAACGCGAACGTTGCATGTTGAACGTCGAGCCGAGCGTGTTTGCGTTTAGGTTCACATTTAAATTCACACCATTTTCGTCCACATCATTGCAACACATAAATAAACATACGAATGCTGAAATATTCGCAGTCTCGTCCAAACCTGACAAGCTCGAACCGCATATTTTCTTTAATGTGACGCGACGGGTAAAATCGACAAGCGATGGATCAGAAGACTGATATCGATGCAGTTTATCACGGTCTTCTTGATATTATATTTAAAATATCATATTTCAAATTAATTAAATAAACTAGTAGTATATTTTTTTATTATTTAATGTAATATAATGTTTGAACAAAATATTTATTTATCTAATAAATATAAAAAAAGGTATTAAGTATGCTCTTGAATATAGAAAAATGATTTTCTTATTCTTCTGCATCTACTTGATTAAGTGTATTCCAATTTTGTTTTCGTAGCTCACGTCTTCTGACATTTTCCTGTGCAATCAAATTACCAACATGCACCAATATAGCCCTATGCCGCTCCAATTCTTTCGTATGTAACTTAATTTGATATTCGTGAAATTCTATACCGCGTGCAGCTGCCATTTTCAAATTTTCTAATGTTTTGACAGGTACTTCTTTCAATTTATTATCACTTGCTAATTTGGTTCCATTACAAAATAAATTACGACTTCCAGAAAATGTCAGAAATTTTTGACAAAAAGAATATATTAATATCGGACATTTTGATACTAGCTGTGACATTTTTGCTTTCTTCATATAGTATTTTTGGATTTAGACTAAATGATTTAGTTAAAATAACTATAAAATTTAAAATTATTATATGAGTGACATATTAAATTTATCGTAACATAAAAAACGAAAATTTCTAATGTTTTTTTTTTATTGTGTGTATTTTTCGTTGTCATAGTAATGTAATATAATGTAATATAATGTTTGAACAAAATATTTATTTATCTAATAAATATAAAAAAAGGTATTAAGAATGCTCATGAATTTAGAAAAATGATTTATTTATTCTTCTACAGCGTTTGCGTGTTTGCGTTTAGGTTCACATTTAAATTCACACCATTTTCGTCCACATCATTGCAACACATAAATAAACATACGAATGCTGAAATATTCGCAGTCTCGTCCAAACCTGACAAGTTCGAACCGCATATTTTCTTTAATGTGACGCGACGGGTAAAATCGACAAGCGATGGATCAGAAGACTGATTTCGATGCAGTTTATCACGGTGTGATAAACACAAATTTATCGTAGATAGCTAGCGCCTCTATATTATTTTGAAGAAACTAAATATCTGACATCGTCAATGACGTCAAAAATTCAAATTTATCACAGTCAAATTTAATTTAAAACAAATAAAACAATTTAGGAAATATAAAAACACAAATTATACAACGACAACGCAAACTAAGCAATTGTTGACAGTTGATGGTATAGATAAAAACAATGGCCCGTATTCTCGCTTCATTTATAAAAGTGATTTTTGCCAAAAGTGCTTTTGACGTTTACTTAAAATTATTTATTAAGGACTTTATAATAGTTTATTTAAATTTTATAATACCAAATATAATAAAAATGATCAAAACTAGAAATACTATTCATATTTGATCAAAAACAAAAGCAAAAAATTATTTTGAAATTAATAATAAAAGCACTATTTCACGAAAAATTGAGGTGAGAATACGGGCCAATAAGTTTCACAAGACGAAAACTACTTTTATCACATACTACGTAGCATGTGAAAACTCACTGTAATAAATTTGAATTTTTGACGTCATTGACGATGTCATATATGTGCATAGTTCCTTCAAAATAACATAAAGGTACCAGCTACCTACGATAAATTTGTTAAATTTCAAATTTTAATAAAACACTCGGTATATTTCACAAATTTTACTTTTTATTAAAGAAGTTTTAATCACGTGATTTCGGCAGTTACGCGATCATCAGAAGTATTCTTCTGATGATGGCGTAACTGCCGAAATCACGTGATCAAGACTTTTTTAATAAAAAGAAAAATTTGTGAATATACCGAGTGTTTTATTAAAACTTAATATTTAAATATATTTCACCGAGAACCCACAGCTACCTTTGTTAATTTTAGATAAATTTGTGTTTATTACACTGTGATAAACTGCATCGAAATCAGCCTACAGGTACGAAAGGTTCGTCGAACATTTTTCACGCGCGATTTGGCGTACGAAACAACTGGGTCCACACTATCCAAGCGCCAGTTCGTTGCGCGGTTCGCGACGCAGCACAGTTACAAGTGTGTGTGTGTGTAGATAGCACAAGAGTTTAGCCAATTCCCATAAGCCTACGTGTATGTATATCAATATACTTATGTTTGATGGTAGTCTGAATGAGGCTTAACGCTGTATAAAAGTATTGAAAAAAAAAACAACTGATAACGTTATTAGCGTATAGCATGTAAAATTACGTCAATAATCAATTATCAATTTGTGTGAATTATAAAACAAGAAGTCGTTATTTTCAAAAGATAACACTATCAATTAACAATTAAGTTGGAAATTACAAATTCAAAAAAAAAAAACATACGCCGATTACATGTAATTATTTTCGTGATTAGTGACAAATTATTATTAATGTTCACTATTGTACCGAAACAAAGAATGAAAATTGCAATTTCTCGTTTTAACATCATTTTCAAATTTATTTAACATTTATTTCTTAACTATTAATCATTATTTTTTCATAATATTCTAAATAGAATAAAAAGTTCTATATTATGTTTAGATGAGATTGTAATATATGTATAAAATGCAACATATGACTGTCATCAATCTGTCTGTATATTCGTTATAAACTTAAAAAACTAATGTTTGGATTTGAAAGGAGTTCTCAGCAACGTCTATAGGTACATTAGTTTTTCTAAATATTATCTTACTGTTTACATTAAGAAATAATAAACAAAAACATGAGGAATTTTGTAAATTTTTAAATAAAAAAAAATGCCTTTTATCTTGTTTTCAATTAATTTCACAAATATTAAATTTCAAAGCTAATAAATATCTACTTTATGACAATTTATGTAATTATAAACTATTTAAAATTAAAAAAAAAAATTAATTATATCGAGACTATCCGAAAGTCTCGCCAAGACGTCCCGTCTCGTCTCACTATTTTTGAATATCGATCTCGTAATATTACTTAAGCAATTAATAATCAGTTGGACCATCTTTACTTAAATTTTAAGTGTGGTTTAGATAAATCGAACAGTGGATTTTTAATAAATAAAAGTTGTCGTAATATTGAATACTAAACTGATCATTTAAGTTGCACTGAATATTCATCGTAAGTATACTTGGTACAACCGGTCAGAAAAATATACAACCAAAATAATTGTCGCGAAATATGAAAATATTTTCCTCAAACTATTTAAATGGAGTTTAAATTCCAAATTTTGAACGACTTATTGGAAATATATGAAAGATATTTAAGACCGGTATCAGATTGCTATATATTTTAACTGTATCATCATTTTTGATGTTGCAATTTATAAATTAACGTTGCGTAATTCCAGCACTCGACTTCGTTTCGCGCTGAAATTGTCACTTCTCGCATCTATAGATAAGGTAACTTTCGCACTCACAGGACAATATGCTGTAGTAAGAGTATTTTTACATATAAAATAATACGAAAACATTACTTATTATTATATAAAAAAAATATTGAAAATTATGACTTTAATTATAAAGTGATATATTTATTACATAATAAATAACTATTACTACTACATATTGAAAGATGTGTTTGTTGAATAATATCTACACAAGTAAAATAGTGAAAAATTATCATAATTTTTAATATAATAATACATACTATTTATCGTGTTTCCTATATTTCTAAAAGTTTATAGTATCTATATGAAAATGGCATATTTACATACAATATACAAACAAGTTTTGCCGAGTCTTAAACATCTTCCATATTTTTGCAATAAGCAATTTAAAATTTGAAGTTTAAACCCCGTTTAAATAGCATAAAAATCAAACAACGATCTCATTGAGGAAAACATTTTCATATTTCGTGATCAATTACTTTTGTTACCTATTAGGTTTAGTTAATTTTAATTTTTTTTTTTAATTTCTGATTTATTAATTAAAATTTTCGACCGTTTCTTTTGGCAAAAGTTTAAAAAACAACAACAACAACTTTATTGAGGCTCATTGAAAAATCAATATTATTAAACCTACGCCGCTGATTAATAAATAGCATTGAGTACAAAAATTTCAATATACTTTTTTCGTCAATGATAATATATATATATATATATATATATATATATATATATATATATATATAACATAACATAACATAACATATATATAAATAACACACATATATATATATATATATATATATATATATATATATGTTGTTATTCAATAATATATGTATAGTAATTGTATATAAGTATTATAAAATTTCTTTAAAAAAAAACTTTATTTGGGCGAATATTTAAAAATTTTTTATTTCTGATAAAACTTAATTAACGTAAAATAACATAAAACTAATATTTCGTAATTTTAATAAAGAAATCATTAATGAATACGTAGTAAAAACGAGTATTACAAATTCAATATTCTTAATTATTTTTGGAAAACTATAAAAGGTCTACAGCATTACCGACGAATATACAAAATTAAATAAAAATATGAAAAAAAAGTAGTATAGTAATTGGTACTGTATCTGTAATATTGTCAATATTTTTTAAGCCATAGAAATCCTTCATATAGCTTCTAGATAACGAATTCAAACTTATGCTATTGCGCATCTTGTAAGACTAATAAGCGCTACGAGATATTCTGCCTTTTTCCATTAAAAGAGGAATTCCATTTACTAGAAAAAGACAGAATATTTCGTAACGTCTTACAAAATACGAACAGAATTGTAACATTAGTTTGTGTAAATGTATGTGTGTGCGTCGTAAGCTCACTGGCTCAATCATTAAAACGGCCCAAAGTTGTACATACAGTTTGCTATTTTTCTTTATGCAAACACATAGTATCTATATCTACAAAAAATATCCCTAGCTATCCGATATTGTACGACTATACAAATCATACAAACATATCGGTTTTTGTAGAATAATAGCCTACCGATATTAATAAAATTGTTATAGGTACATATCACGACCCTACAGCTCATACAAATATATAAATTTGTTACTTCTTCCACGTTTTGTGCAAACATATCTGTCAATGTAGGTTCTTGTTATAATTTCACAAACTTATATGTAAATTCAAATTGATAGCCAACAAGTTCGGACCTTTACACGTCATTACTTCGTTCTATGTTTAAAAAAAAATTGAAAGTGATGTAAAGAGTGGTATAAAAAAAGACAACAATTTACCCATTTATATTTACTTAATGAATTTCAAATTTTGTAACAAGATAATTTTTAATTTTTTTTCGTATGAATAAAGAAAATTTTTGAAAGAGAATGGAACCATTAATTTCTCTAAATAAAACTACACTCAGACAGTCAATTAGTGCTAAAAAAAAGAATGTTATTCTTAAAGAATTAATTTTCTTTAACACTATATCTCAACATATATCAACTTTTGTTAAGTTTTTTCATGAAAACTTCATATGCTTTACATTTTGTAGGTTTTTATTCATGTATTAGTTTGATTTATTTTTCCATAAACATGGATTACTATTATACATTTCAATACACTCGAGTAAAATTTGTTTCAGTAATTTCGTAAATCAGACACATTATTTAAAAATACTGAATAGCAGAATAGCATATATCAAGAAAGAACAACTAGAACAAAATATCCAAACCTGTAAATTTGAAAAAGTTTGTAGAAACTTATTTTCGGAAACATGTTTATGCAAATATTTTATAGTAAAAACTATTTTGTTTACACAAACAAGTCATCGAAACATATTAGAAGGTCTATAAATCATACGGCCAGCGTTGTATGAATACGGCCCAACATAAAATTGTAAACTTCTTTAAAATATTGATATTTTTTATGTAAAATAAAAAAAGGTTTAAGATTAAGTTCTGTATAATTTATTGTTATTTAAAATTCGATGTTTAGATATACTCTACATATATTATCATCAGAAGAAAATATGCAAATAATATAAATAATAAACAAACAAAACAGAAACAAGTTATTAGAGCTTACTTTTGCAGTAGGAAAATACAAGTAACTAGATTATAATATTTATAAATTATTAATTAAAGTAAGCCAAATTTTATTTAAATCAGTGCCTTCATACTGATTGATGTTATCATTTTCTTTGTAAATTTCTATTGCTTTTCTTATCAATCTAATGTTAAGATTGTTGGGTCTTGCAATTATTTTAGTATCTTCGAATTACATCATGTAGATTTTTTTAACGCATGTTATGCAATAGCGAATTTATCTGGATGATTTAGACCTATTGACCTCTTATGTTCCGATAATCTAGTAGAAACAATTCTACCTGTTTATCCTACATAAACCTTACCACATACGCATATATATACATATGCCTGAAGATTGAAGAGAAATAATATCTTTCACACTCTTCAACACGCGTTACAATTTCATGTGTGGAAAATAGGAAATTTTAATATTCTTTCTTGATGAAATTCTGCCTATTTTATCGGTAACATTTTCCATAAAAGGCAAAGAAGCGTAAATTATATTTTTATTATCAGACAAATCTTCAAGAACTCTAAGACTTCTCGGTTGCATAGCTTCTCTCGATAACATATTTATGAAAACCGTTCATTATAAATATTTCTTCAAGCATTTTTTTTTCATCTTAAAGTTTATTTATAACATATTGATGCAGCTCTATTAAATAAACAATTAAAAGTACCCAATTTTTGTACATGGTGATGATGCGAAGAAACATGAATATATTGGTTAGTGTGAGTAGGCTACAGAATGATGAAAAATTAAGTCATTTTTCTTCTCTAACAGAACATCCAGAAAAGACAAGAAACTATAGTAGTAAACTGATTATTCACATGAATATTGTTTAAATAATTGAGAAAAACATTTAAATTGTCTCATCTATGAGGTCAAATAACAAAGATATCATCAACATATCATAACAATAGGGACGGTTTCAGTGAAAAGAATTTCAAAAACAACTCTTCAAGGTATTCCATATAATAATTAGCAATAAAATTAATCCTAAAGATTTTTCATTTTACTATAATGAGTTCTAAACATTTTTCATGCAGTTTTCAATTTTACTATAGAATCCAGCTACTACTTATCAAAACATTTTTGGAAATATTCTCATAAGATCTTTATTTGACCTGCTTGGTTCTCAAACAACTGTAGAAATTTGACCCCATTTTCAGAACACGTTTTCACTAGTATTTAAATGTTTCTCCTATTATTGGAATGATTCCTGAAACGCACTTCTTGTGATATCGCGTACGGCTCTTGTCGAATGTTCTTGAATCTCATTTTTTGTTTGGAAACAACAATTTTGAAAGTGCTTTTAAGTTTGTAAAAAGGAAAAAGTAGGCTGGAATTAAGTGGAATGGAATACGGTAAATGGGGTACAACAATTGCCTGATGCTTCTTCAGATAACTGTGAATGAGTTAGCTCATGTCCAGATTCAATATCCAAATCAGGTCTTTCAAAAATTCA
Organism: Clivina fossor; assembly: GCA_963966155.1. Taxonomy (NCBI): domain Eukaryota; kingdom Metazoa; phylum Arthropoda; class Insecta; order Coleoptera; family Carabidae; genus Clivina; species Clivina fossor. Next base: position 33,754,449 of record OZ014550.1, read on the forward strand.
AACCTTCTGATAAAACTCTTTATCATCTGACCTGACCAGAACTTTATGACGCGTTTGAGAAATGGTGTGCGCAAAAAGAGGCCAGAATTGTAGAAAAATCAAACTGGAATTTTGCACCACGGCAATAAACCGGCTCACGAGTCACTTCATTTACAGTTATCCAACAAAACATCAAACAATCATCCTGCCGTATCTATCCTATTCTACTCTACTTAACTGACAAATATTTTTTTTTATTTTTTCTAAATTTAAATGCATTTATGAAAAACATCATTTCCAAACAAAAACAAAATTCAGAAACATGCGATAAAAAACGTGCGTATCATCACAGAAAATGCGACTCAGAAATCATTCCAACAACAGGATAAAACTTGAAAATGATCGCAAGATCGAAACGCGTCGTAAAATAAATAAAAAAAAAAAAAAACTGTAAAAGGAAAATCAAAAAACAACACCATGAATATGCAAGTTCAGGAAGATGATAACAAAATAAATTACAATAGGATAAACGTTGAAAACGTGACAAGACTTAAAAGGTTGTTAAATAAGAATTAATTTTTTAAAATAAAAGTTGGCTCCTTTTTTAAACACGCCTCGTATATGACCAAAATATGATCTGTTTATACTAGTCAACAGAAATTAGCATGATATAAGAGCCCCGACAAAACAAGATTGATTCGGCACTACACCATTTACATAATTAAAAACATAAAACGATACTTCGTTTTACACGATAAAAAAGCTATCTATTCTGCAAGAATTGCTTTCCAAGGTAAAATCATATCTCGTACAATATCATTTTCCTAAAAATTAATTCAATCCAGTCATTCAGAAGAAGAATGCAAGACAAGACTTGGGACTTGACTGCCCGTGTATAAAGTGTATTTTCGTAGTTTGCTTTGAGGAAATTAGTGTGTTATAAGATATAAAACAAACAAACAAACATTGATGTGTGACCAATTTTAATGACTAGTTTAGGTGTATTAGACAAACATCGCCTATCGTTTTTTTTTTTGTTTTTTTGAGATATGGCAACAAATTAAAATTTCAACGTTTTCGATTATACATTATAACCAATTTATTAGCAATAATTTAAAAAAATAAACAGTGTGGGATTTTTTTTAAATACATATTTCAACTGTTTTATTAGATTATTTCTAGTTATTTGAATTTTTTAATGGAAATAATGGTTAATTTATCTTTTCTGTTTTCTCTCAATTCTACATTTTAAAGGTTTTTCAAAATATATACAATATTCGTCAAAAAGTCTCCATGATATGGGAAAAAAATTATCATTTGTTTTTCGAAAGTTATTATTACGGGACTTTCTGATACTAGTCTAGAATGCACTAATTGGAAGTACCGATATAGATATATAGACATAAATATATTTTTGAAATTCTAATGAATAGGTGAATTCTGATAAATAGTATAACCAAAATAAATTATTTTAAAACATTTGAAATTTTTTCTCTGAAAGTTCGCAACACTGTATAAATTATATAATTTTTGTGAAAATTTGATTAATCTCAGCTAAATAATGTAGCCATAGAATTAAAAAAAACAAACAAAATAATATAATTTTTGTGAGCAATAAGGGATTTTTTTTATAAAAATTTTCATTAATTTTGATAAATAATATAGCCAGAATAAAATGTTAAAATTTTAGTAATTTTTTCCTCGAAAAGTTGGCGACACTGTACAATACTAAAATTATATAATTTATGTGGGCATTAGGAGAATCTTTTGTGGAAATTTGATAAGTTTTGAGACAAATAGTAAAGCCAAAATATTTTTTTTTAATTTTAGTAATTTTTTTCTCGAAAAACTAACAACATCGTACAACACTAAAATTACATAATTTATGTGGCCACTAATAAAACCATTTGTGAAAATTTAATTAATTTCGGATAAATAGTAAAGCCAAAACTAAATTTTAAAGATTTTAATAATTTTTTTCGCAAAAAGTTGGCATCTCTGTACAGTAGTAAAATGATATAATTTTAGCTTACACTAGAAAAGTCTTTTGTAAAAATTTATATGTGTGTATGTATATATATATATATATTGAAATATTACAGATACCGTACTAATTGTGAGAACTATAATACTTTTTCTTTCAGTGGTAATAAAAATATACAATTGATTTAGCCAATATATTTACTTTTGTATAATTTAAACAAATATTTAATAATAAATAAATCTCATTTATTTAATCATAATTTATTTAAAATATTTATTTACAAATTATGAAAACATTATCACCGACTAAAGTAGCTTTTATTGATCACGTAACACAGAAGGTACTTTTATTCTATAACAATTTTCACAATATACAATCTAACTAATTTTATTGTAACCGTATGAAATTTATGTTTAGGTTTTAAGTGTTTTTAATATTTTAAAACTAAACTAATTTAACATGTGCAGCAGTCAAAGTTTGTCCCAATCAATAGATGTTTGAAAACAAGCAAGAAAGGTTTTTTCAAATAAATTCCAATATGATTGCATTAAAATTAAACAATATAATAACAATTAATTAATTCAATAACCTATCTTAAAAAAAATAATTTACAGTCGAAAGAACCAATTCAATAATTAAAATTAATCATATTATATATATATATATATATATATATATATATATATATATATATATATATAATATATATATATATATATATATATATATATATATATATATATATTATAATACTATTATAATACTATTATAAAAATTAAATACTTACTGCTTTATCATATTGCAGCATAAATAATAACATACCTGAAACAAAAAAAATACATAAATAAAATATCTAAAGCTTTTTTATTTTTATAATAATAGTTTGTTTTTATTTTTCATTTCCTTTCTTCTATGGTGAAACTGTAAAAAAAACGACAAACAAAAAATTTCAACATCTTTTCAATATCTAAAATAATATTCAAAATTTGAAAATTTTGCGACGTGTATTATAAATGTCACCAAAGTTGTGACCAGTAATTTTGATACCTGTGACAAAAAAAAATCTAGTTTCACTGAATAATCCACCCATATTGACGTGGTAGAAAATATTCTTTTAAATAAACTGTTTTGTAATGTGCAAAATAATTAAAACAGATAAAAATTAGTAAATATTTTTTTGAAAAAAAAATAAAAAGGGTAAAATATATTTTATAAATATTTTGTAAAAAACATTATTAGACAATATGTTTTCCTATAGTTGAAATAAAAATTGCATTTTTATGATATGATCTTATTTATTCTATAGTTTCGAAAAAAAAATATTTTTTTTTCAAATTTTTACCGTTAAGCTAAATTTACATGGAATAGTTTCACCGGTAAAATTTCCGTCCGTACCGTCCGGTGCCTCCGGTAAACTTGTCAGTTCGATTTAGATAGCACGGAAAATTTTCCCAGTAACATTTAATAATTTTAAAAATATGAAAATAGAGATAGTTTTGATTTTAATACACAACTAACCTATATATAATCAAAAATAGATGACTGAACTTAATGCCATTGCAAAAACATACTGTATTTCAATGAAAATGGGCATGCGTTCTGTGTTTCACTACCGGCCATTATAAATGGCGAGAATAGAATCCAATTTTATTTTGGCGTCGTTGCTGGTGAAACCGGCCAACGTCAAAATAAAATCGGATGTCATAGATAATAAATTCACATAAAGCTTACAAGTTTATCGATTTTTTTTTAATTGCTACTATTCGGTATCATTTTCAATTCACAAAAAGAAATATTAAATATTGATAACAAATGTTCTATTCACTTGTCCAATAGTAATAAAAAATATATATTTTTTATTCTAAGCAAAAAAGTACTATAAATCTCAATTAATATATACAAACTCTAATGTTTTATATATAAACAAAGATGATTTTTAAAATATATAAATTTATAGCATTGAAATATTTCAATTTCTCATCTATTTTTATCAAAAATAATTATAGCCAACAATTATATATTTTCACTGTAATCACTATACGTATAAAACCAACTTTTAAATAAGTTAAAATGGCCATATTCTTAGATGACAAATTCAGTACTATATATTAATATTATTATATTCGATCGTGAGTTTTTGATGAATAAGCACTTTTGTAATTTTTAGAACATATTTCATCTGATTTTAGAATAATGATCATATGGTTATATATAGTTATATGAGAAAACCATACATGAAAAAAATGATCAAACAATAATTCGCACATAGAATAAATTTTGTATTCGCAATGTTATAATAATATACTACGAGTACAATATAAGGTTGGCAAATGCCACTATAATAGAATTAAGTAAAGGTTTAAAAAAGCAGGACAAAATCGAGCTAACTCAATTTCCGAAATTGTGTTATATTACCACTTAACAACTATATATCGTTTACTGATAATAATCGATTTAGAAATATAATCATATTTATATTTAATTTATTTTTGCAAATGCCAAAATAATACGTTAAATCACAATAAATATCATATAGTTGCGTACAATTGCTATGGAAATGTAATTTTCACAATTAAATAAATAAACAATAAAACAGGAATTTCTTACTTAGGAAGTAAAATAGCATCGGATGCAAGAAGTAAAAAAGAAATAATAAGCAGAATAAACCAAGCAAAAATAGCATTTAATAATAATAAAAAAAAATTTGAGTAAACAAGTACAGTCGATTCCGCTTAATTGGGACACATCGGGACTAGGGCATTTTGTCCCAATTAAGCGGCTGTCCCAATTAACCGAATTTTACATAAAATTAAGCAATCCATATTTTTCTTTCAATAATTTTATTTTATAAATTCTTGGAAAAAACTATAAACTACATATAACCAAAAAAATATAAACATTTAAGAAAAAATAATAATAAAATCCAAAATAAAATAATAAATAAATACATACATTTTTAATTCAATTCAAAAATGTGTCAAGTGTAGTCTGTCTTTTGTTTTTGAAACATTTCACTTCTACACTTATCCAGCAAAGCAATTTTACTAGAAACTGTCATATCACTTCTTGGCATCTTGGCAAGAGTCAATTTTTTTTAAATAAAATTGACAAAATGTAAGTTTAACGAACCTTCCACGCGCGAGGTGTAGTGGTAACTGAATCATAACTGAATACGTAACGATTGAGACAGCAGGGTAGACTCTCACAGCTATAATGACCGGTGCCGCGCCACGCCTACGCGAGGGTAAACATTAACCTTTAAGCGCGCGTGGGTCCGTACTTCATACGTGAATGAATGTGTTGGGGAAAAAGTTCACAGCGCGCGATACTAATGTAATTAATTGATACATATTTGCTAGTTTTTTAAATATAATTTTCCATGTTGTGAATCAAAAAGATATGAAGCGTATCATATTAAATTTTTTGTAAATATTTTTTCTTGTGAATACATATTTGTAACATAATATATACTGTGATCTTAAATTTACTGTCCCAATTAAGCGGAATGTTGTCCCAATTAAACATGTAAATTTACTGTTGGTTCCTTGGTTTGGTTTCTGTTCTTTGAGATTTGTCCCAAATAAGCGGCTGTCCCAATTAAGCGGTGTCCCAATTAAGCGGAATCGACTGTACTTCAAAACAATTGTATGGAGCATGCTACTATATAGTAATGAAACATGGATAGTCGAAGTGGAAGAGAAGAAAAGAATAAAAGCATTTGAGATGTGGTGTTATCGGAAAAGGAATGACATATCGAAACAACTATCAAGGAAGGCCAAAGTTAGGATATTTAAAACAGATAATGCGAAACATAAGTTGAAATACCTACATACAACGAAATGAAAAGAATGGCTGAAGATAGAGAATTGTGGTGGGAAGCTGCAAACCAACCTTAGGGTTGCAAACCGAAGAGACTAAAATACTTGAATTTTATAAATAAATTCAATTTTATATAGTTTATAACATGTTGTTCAACTGAATTTTAAAACAAACTATATAATCAAAACGTCAGTTTTATGTTTGTAAATGATTGCTTAAACAATTGGTTTGTTGTTAAAACGTAAGTATAAAATTGAAATTAATTAAGCGATAATAAATATTATTAAAAAGAAATTAATTAATAATTTATATTTTGTAGGTGAAAATGATTGTTAATATTGTGTTAATAGGTGATGCAAAAATAATTTGTTCAAAAACATAGATAAGTTATTTATGTTATTTATACCACAACTACCAGGTATTAGGAAAAAATGAATTAATATTATAAATCCTTCTAAACATTTAACAAGTAGTTTTATATTTGTGAAGAAAGAGTGAAGACAATTTATTTTAATGTATGCATTTTTACTATTTTTATAAATTTATTATAAATATTTATTTAAATTACACCAAACAAACAACGGCCAATTAAATGTAGTTAGAAACTTACTTAGAAAATTGAATACAATTTAAATAATACAAAACAGATACTAATGAAAAAAGATTATTGTACGTATCACATAAAAAATTGACGAAAAACTTAGCAGATTTTGCTAAATCGCAAAAAGATAACTCTCTGCTGCAGTAGAAAACAGAAAAACCAGACCTTCGTGTAAAATTTTTGAAAAAGATTCAGGATATACTAAAATAAAATAATAATAAAAAAAATACAAAAATAAAAAAAGTATTTAAAAGCAAACCAGAGCCACCACCAAAAAAATTCGTATAAACAACAATGAGCATTATGTTAAAAAATAAATGTCTCCTGTTAGTCCACAAGTCAATTTTCCACTAAAAAAATCAAAAATTATCATTCGCTACAATAAACATACAAGATTTCCGTACTTCGTTCGATACCAATGCAATGATTCTTCCCCATTTAAACAAACTACTCCTATATATGGTGATTAGATGTTGGTGTCTGTATTAATCAATAGTAGATTGTATGTTTCTCTATCTGATTAAAATGAATTATAAATGGATCTGGTCAAAATATAAAGTCTTTCAAATAATTTGCTAAAATTGAAATTTCAGAATTAAAACTTCTTGTTATTATAAATTTCAGTTGATGGTGTTCAAGTGATAAAGTTTCACCAAAAAAACCTAAAATGCATCAAAAATATTCTAATATGATACTTCCCTATTTAAACAATGAAAATAATAGCCGATTATATTTGAGAATTCCAGAAACAAAAACTTGTAGTAGAAGTAAAAAATAACTATAATAATATTTAGATAACTAATGTTTTAACAAAATCGGTTTTTAAACGACTTTTTGTTACATTTGGTGTAAGCGAATCTATATTAACAAAAAGTTTTAATTCAATTTTAGCAAATTATTTTAAAGACTTTATATTTTGGCCCGATTCATTTAAAACCCATTTCAATCAGGTAGAGAAATATACAACCTATTATTTATTAATACAAACACCATCCAATCCGTATAGCCAAGCACAGACATAGAATAATTACAAAAAAATGCAACAAAATATTTTTAATATCTGCAACACCTCATGGCTTTATTAATTTTATATCGTTGTGTTATAGCAGCCGCACAACTAACGCAAATTTAATTTTCAAAACACAAATTTTTGATAATAGTTTTAAACATGCAGCACAGTAACTTTTACAATGAAATTTTAAATTAATTCAACCTACATCAGTGTCGTCTGATTTTAACCAAATTTAAATTTAACCAAAGACAATGCCAATGAAAGAAAAATGCATAGCACCTGTTAAAATCCATATTAAACAAGTAATTAGACGCGTGTGAAAATTTCTAATATTTGCACCACATGCATGTGCAAACAACAAACTCATACAATTATTGTATTATATAATTATAATCGTCTGCGGCATTATAAATATACAGAGTTCTTTTATTAAAAACATATTTAAATTAATTTCTAATTTATTTTATGTACCTAAGTTTGTATTTAAAATTCATTTTATTTAAAATTAATTAGTAAATAAACTATAGAAAAGACTTTAATAAAAAATACAGGGGAAAAGATATTAAAAATGTTATTTAATGCATTATTTTAAAATATGTATAAAGTTTTTTCCCAAAAAATTGTTGCTTCTTTTATAATACTTTTACAAAAGCCGCTTTGGCTAGCCGGCGACTTTAAGGGGGAAAATACATGTAAAAAAAATTTTTTTCGATTTTTTTTTAATAAATTAATTGCTTATACATCGAAGATTTACCCAGCAAAATATCTAACCAATCAGAAATGTATTTACCGAGAAAAAGGCATTTTTCTACTTGCGCCTCGGTAGCCGCTTTGGCTAACCGGCGACTTTAAATGATTTTTTCTCGAATTGGTATTTTTATAAATGGCGCGTGTGATATGTCGAGCAATTTTCATACAAATGAGTTGAAACTTTGTGTGCTTGAAAAAAATAGAATTTTATTCTATAAGAACTTTTAATATAACGAAAATATTAACAATAAATTATTTTTAGGGGTGTCTAAAGTAAAAAAAAAAGCTGAAAATTTGACCTTTTTTTTTCACAATGAGTTAAAATGATAAAATATCCGGTTTTTTTTTTGTATTTTTAAAGGTTCATATAGAATAAAATACATCAGAGAATCATGATCAGTGACTAAAAGTCAAAAAAAAATTTTTTTCGGAATCCAGGAATTCCCGCCCTACGACCGGGCAAGGCGGACGCGACATCAATTAAAATTGGTTCCGAAATCACCCAGAACTCACAGAAAGTTAACAAAATTCATAAGTGTAGTTGATTGTATGTCACATAGAATAAAAGAAACTTCAGCATTGTAACTTGTTTCATTCAGCCAAAAAAAAATCCTAAAAAACCTTATTTTTTTAGGTCGTTACATGTATTTCCCCCCTTAAGTAAAAAAAAAACATATTGTAAATAATTTAAAAGTCAGTATGGTAAAACTCATTACGTTGCAGCTATTGTGATAGTAATAAAATAATTATTCCTAAAATAATATTTAAAAAAAAAACCGGCTTTAAGTTATATTTATTAATAATCGACGTTTTGACGAACTGATCAATATCTCATAAAATTCATAAATTTTATGATCTAGTTACTTATTTTGTTACCTAGTAACTTGTTTCTATGTTCTGTTTATTTATTTTAAATATCATTCGTATCTTTTTTTACTGAAGACGTACGTTAAATTCGTCGAAACTTCTATTATTAATAAACATCAATACAGAGCTATATATAAATTTTGAAATTTTTTTTACTATGTTAATATTTTTAATATTTTACATTAAGATATTTATATATATATATATATATATATATATATATATATATATATTTCATCATAATATTAAATGCAGTTGGTAATGTGGTAGGCATATAAACTATTTTTTTGTTTTATAAATATTTATATTCCAAAACAATTTAATTTTCTACATATTTAAAAGTAATAGTAACTTGTAATTAAAGGTAATGGATCATAAAAATTATGATATTTAATAAACGACGTACGCAAAAATATAATTTGAATTAACGTCAAAAGCAAAACAGTTTTAAAAAGGACTATAAACAGATCACAACAATCATAAAATAAATAAAGTATATAATTAATATTTTTCTATTTTCGAAATTTGTTTTCTGCAATTTTAATGATTTTTTAAAATTAGGTCTATATTACAAATTTTATACGAAAAACAATAAATATTTGAAATGTTCGTAACATGCATTTTCATCATGATTTGTAATTTTTATTGTAATTATTTTTTATATTGTTTATTTTCATTATGTTATTTCTTTAATTATTTTTTGAAACAAATTCAACAATTATGTCAAACTATTAAGTAACAAAAATTCTTATTTCAAAAACTTTTAATTATTTTTTTTTTATACAAACATTAACTTTAAATTTGAACATATAATAACAAAATTAATTTATACAGAACACATATACCATAAAGTTTACTCAAATATTATTTGTTTTTAATATTAATTATACATTTTACATATAATGCATGCAAATTGTGCATACAGAAAAAACAGCTGGCAATTTGTTTGATAAAATATTGAATTGAAGAATTTATTCCAGAAATAAAACTTTTTCAATATTTATTAAAATATTAATAAATTTTTAATACTATAGAATTATCCTTTTGTTTTATAAATTGTAGGTTTTAAAATATGTAATAATCAAGGATAATCAGACATGATATTTTTCCAAAAAGTAAAATAAAAAAATCTGTATTTAAGATTTATTATCAGAAGTTTTATCATCTTTTCCAACAGTTCTCGAAGTTCTATGTGATTCATTATCAGTTCTTTGTAATTCCTGCTGATACATTTCGAGTTGTTTCTTTTGAAATTCTATTTCTTTTCCTAAATCTTTACGTAATTTTTCAAGGATTTCCTTATTTTTCTTGTAGAAGTATTCTTCTTCTAATGCTTTACCACGTTCAGCAAATTTACCACCAGCGTCTCGTATAGATGAGAAACACACTGTTTCTTTCACGAATAATCGCATAATTCTCAATGATGTAATGAAATTTATTAAACTTAAGTGTTTCATGAAAATTTGATGATACATGGATGCGATGACTGAAATTTTGACATTTAATTTGTTTTTCTACGACTATTATGATTTGACCTATTTTTCGCTTATCCACTGAAATATAGTAATAACTGGAACGCGCACTGGCCGCTCAAATGCGAGCCGAGAGAGATAGGAGATACGTGGTATTCGCGTCTTTGTCTTTCTAATGGCGTAGCATTGCTACTACATGATAACTTAGATAGCTATGAAAAAAAAGAATCTAACTGTCAAATGTCAAATTAATATATCAAAAATGATAAAAATACCTTTTATAGAGGAATTCCCCAATAAAATCTCATTACGTATCGTTTAGCCGATGCATTTAGCTACAATTTAATATGCAACAACTACTAGAACACATAGGCAGTGCACATTCCAGTTATTACTATATTTCAGTGCGCTTATCTTAGATCCGAAAATTATCAATATATTATGAGTCAAATTTATAAACAACCCCCTTAAATCATTTTTCATATCATCAAATGGAATTTAAATTTTAATAAATTTTAAAAATGTATATATCTGAAAACTGTACAGTTTTTGGACGTGAAATAAACACTAATGTAAATTAAATTACTCAATCTTTCAGAAAGAAAATAAAACCAAAAATGTGCAAGTGCCACATTCAAAAATTTTCTTGTTTTGATTTGTTATTTAATGACTAAATATTTCCAAAAATTTTGAACTATATGACAATATTATTGTACTAAAATATGTACTTACAAAAATTAATGTACTTACCAAAAGAATAATTTTCCAAGTGTTATAAAACACTTTTAACTTTTGAATATTAAATTAAATAATATCCTATACGATTAAACGAATTAACATATATTTATTTGTGTGCAAATTTTATTTTAAAAACGACTCTAATTTTTTTTTTTTTATTTGTAGAAAATGTCAAACGATAATTTTTTGAATAATGAGTTCTGAAAGATTTTTTACTGTTAATAATAGAATTATTGAAATAGATTAAAATTCGAAACCAAATCATACAAATGATATGAGAAAATAATAAATTTAAATGACACAAATCAAAATATATTTTCTATACCTCCCTTTTGAATGAGCGAATCTCGGTCTTCTTGATATTATATTTAAAATATCATATTTCAAATTAATTAAATAAACTAGTAGTATATTTTTTTATTATTTAATGAACAAAATATTTATTTATCTAATAAATATAAAAAAAGGTATTAAGTATGCTCTTGAATATAGAAAAATGATTTTCTTATTCTTCTACATCTACTTGATTAAGTGTATTCAAATTTTGTTTTCGTAGCTCACGTCTTCTGGCATTTTCCTGTGCAAACAAATTATCAACTTGCACCAATTTAGCCCTATGCCGCTCCAATTCTTTCATATGTAACTTAATTTGATATTCGTGAAATTCTATACCGCGTGTAGCTGCCATTTTCAAATTTTCTAATGTTTTGACAGGTTCTTCTTTCAATTTATTATCACTTGCTAATCTGGTTCCATTAGAAAATAAATTACGACTTCCAGATAATGTCAGAAATTTTTGACAAAAAGAATATATTAATATCGGACATTTTGATACTAGCTGTGACATTTTTGCTTTCTTTATATAGTATTTTTGGATTTAGACTTGATGATTTAGTTAAAATAACTATAAAATTTAAAATGATTATATGAGTGACATATTAAATTTATCGTAATATGGAAAACAAAAATTTCTAATGTTTTTTTTTTATTGTGTGTATTTTTCGTTGTCATAGTTGTTATACTAAATAGTTCACTAGGTAACTTTGTTTTTTATAATTTCTTTAATATCGAAAAAGGTTATAAACACTAACAAAAAATAAACAGATAAAATTTAAATTTGTAAATAAGTTTGTTATAAAATAATATATAGTTTCTACAACATTAACTATAGATGTATTTCTAAAAACTACAGAAAATTAAAAATTGTGATGGTTCGATTTTAATTTTTACATATCTATTACAACATCTCATATCAGATTATAACAAAACTTATATAAAGCCGCTCTGTCGGAGCGTAAGAAAATTATAGAAAAATAGGGCTCTTAAAATTATCAAAGAATTCTATACATTTGATATAAATTAAATATCCGTTTAAGAATTTATTTGAAATTGAAATTTAGAAATGTAACCTTTTGACATAAACAAAAACTTCTGTCGAAGAATTTAGTAACAGAAAACAGAAATGTGTAGTTAAATAAAAATATTTTGAAAATACATGTAGAACACATTTCTGTTGAAACGATAAAATAAAATACAACAAATACAGTCATCTGTTATAATTAAATATAAAATAAAATCAACAAATAATTTCGTTTTCCTTTCTTGATAAATATAAAGTCGCCATGCACCAGATTTTTCTAGTTTTAACAATATTCCAGAAGTAACCGGAATTTATAATGTAGTATTTCCTAATTATCGTATATATATTTCTCATACACACAATTAGATGCTCCGGAGATAAAAATAATAAATTCACTTTATTGTTTCAAAGCTTTAAATTAAACATAGCAAATGTATCAGTACAATTTTTATTCCCTGTTTTCTTACACAGTTCGTTTGATTTAATCTTGAATCTAAAGCTATATAAGTAATACTATTTTTGCCTTTTTTAACAATTATCCTCGTTGTTAATTAAAAATTTTAAATAAGATTCAAATCTAGACTTTGAAACTACCGTTTGGAAATGTTGTAAATGTTTCGGTCAGCAAATCGCTACAGGATCACTTCTTTTGTATGACACTTAACATTATAGGTTTGTTCCTACAAACTATGGAACTGGTTCACAACTGTACGAAGCATGCAAAATATGGTATATTTACAAACGCAAACCTCAGACAATTGTCAACTGATTCCAAACTAATTTGATGGTAAAGTGAAACAAACCTTATGTTTTATAAAGATCATAGCTTTACGAATTTTATAAATTTCTAATAATCTTACTTTTTTGCAGTTGTAGTGTACTTTTCAGTTAAAGTCTCGGATGATAACTTACAAGTTCAAATAAATAAATATATATTGTCAAGCATGCAAAAATATTAATAACTTTTTATTACAACTCTTCCATTTGTAAACATTTAAAAATATATATATATATATATATATATATATATATATATATATATATATATATATATATTTTCCAATGTACGGAAAAAAATTGTCTCGCAGATTCATACTGATACTTTCAAAATGGTTTCCGATTAATTCACTAATCCAAAGCAAATGCAGTCCTATTAAATCCGAATTAAAAATTAATAGAGCATAATTAAGCATGCTTGTTACTATTCATATATTAATAGTTTTGTTTTTGTTTTTCAGTTTACCAATGGAGCTGAATGTACAAGTGACCATTTTTTAGCAAATAATGATATAAATACATCAGGTAATTAAATTATTATTATTTACATAGATGTATAGTAGTATAACATAATTAATATTATTAATTTATAAATAATTCAATAAAATTCGAATTAGCATGTTTTTCGGACCATAAGACACCTTTTTACATTGAAAAATCGATCGATAAAATAGGAGTTCGTCTTGTGATCCGAAGGTAATATTAAAATACGAATCTTTATACTGTATCGAAGTTTATAGAGAAGTTCAATTACTGGCGCAATATGTTAATAAAACTAGTCTTTTTTTTACCTAAATCCAATAAAATATTTTCTAAAAATCGTCCCATAAATTTGGGGTGCGTCTTATGGTTCGAAAAATACGGTATATAAAAACTTAGAATCGGTTATATAAAATATTTTAAGTTAACGATTTCGTTAACTTGTCAAAATTAATTAACAAACTAGTTCTCTAGTTTATTATTTATTATGGATTAAATTAACAATGATTTATACAATTGACTCTTACTACTGGTTATATAAAACATATACTTTTTTTTTATTAAAAATTTTTTGACCATAGGTTGATAGCTTTTAGTCGGCATATAACTAAGAATTATATTCTAATTTTACAATCTTTGATATATTCGTATATATATTTATATATATATATATATATATATATATATATATATATATATATATATATATTTCTATATTCCTCTAAGAGTAAACACTGAATCGACGTTGGAAAAGGTATCTTTTAAATCATAAATTTAAAAGAGATTTTCTCTCTTAGTAATAAAACATTATTAAAGATATTGTAAATTAATTATTTTGTCAACTGACCAATAAATGAGGCGTTTAGAAAGGCGTTGACAATCGAATTGTATAATTAATCAATGTTAAATTTATGGGCGTTTTATGCAAATCATCCTTAGAGTTACAGCATTGTCATTTGTTTGATACTCAATATTTTAGTTAATTTAAAAATTACTATAACAGTTTATTTGTTTTACAAAAATAAATTTTAAAAAATTTTAAAATAGTAAACATCACAAAAGCAAACAAGGAGGCTTTTGAATTTATTCCTCAATTCGTTATACATTTTCTTCTTTTTAAATTTTAGGTGATTCAGTATCAGCTATTAGTAATGCAGTAGCAAGATTTATTGTAGATTTTATAAGAAGAAATTGCAAATCGGATTATGTGTGGTAAGCATGTATATATTATCATTAATATTATTATTTATTTATGATTTTAATTTTTCCGACTAAATTTTTCAAATATTAGTCGTAAATGATTGCTTAAAAAATACAATTATTTCCTAATTACAAAAAAGGAGCAAAACGTTTCATTGATATTAAAAAAAAATCAATAACTAATATTTCTTTATTTTAAATAAATATTTGTTCGTAATAAATAAATATTTTATTATCAAATAGATATTTAATTGCCACTATTGAAAAAATATTTATTTGAATGAAAATGGATTTTTTACACGAAAGTATCCTTTTTCTCTGTGAAGACATATTTTTTTTATTTACAATTAAATCTAATAATTCAATCTTTTAAAATAAATAAAAAAAACTGAATTTTCTTGATGAGAATAAATGACAACTGAATCAGTTTTAAAATGCTAATTTAATATTTAAATTTTGGACGATGCGATGGGTTGTCTTCACCTGCAGAAATATATGATTACAACCAAATAAAATAAAAACAATTGAAATGCTAGTATCATGTTTGATTTGATAAATTTATTGAAAATAAATTTTAATCATATATTTCTACAGGCGAGGACAATGTATCGTCAAAAATTCAAATATTAAATTAACATTTAAAATTGACTCAATCGTCATTTTTCAAACTTTACTCAAATTAATTAAGTGTCATAAATACATCTTCTAATCGTTATTTTTACAAGTATACTTAAAAATGTCAACAGGCCAACTTCCAACGTATATCCATCTCCATATGGGAATTCAAAAATAGAACCATCTCAATATGCAGTACCAGATCCTAGGAATAATCTGGCTCGAAGAACTTATGTATTACCACAGCAACTACAGTCACAATATACAGTGCCTTCAACTCCTTATTACCAAGAAGTGAATAGTCCTCAATCATTCACCGCAAGTCCAGTAGAAGGGATTACAGAATGGCTACAAAACATTCGCCGAAAACTCACAGACAGTCAAGAACAACCAGTTACAACCAATCCTGAATTAATGGTAAATTCATTTGTCAACGATCTTTTTAATCCGCCAGCATATCAACAGCCAGTTAAACAAAATCAAACTTCACCGCAAACAGTACAACAACGACGAGTCATTGAAACCAATGATGAACAATCTCAAGTAATTCCGCAAAATCAAATTTCTTCTGTTGACGATCAAATTACAAATACCCCGGAAAATTCGCAGAATTTAATCTATATAACAGAAAACCCGCAACAATTTAATTACAAAGATAAACAATTTCAGATACCTTCTATGTCTCATGAAAATACACAACCAATTGAACTCACACCTCAAATTTTATCAATAAATAACAATAATGTTCCTAGTTTTAAGACAAAACAACATGAACAACCTTTGCAAGCACCGACATTAAGGAAAAACACTAACATACCAATCTATAAAAATACAAATCAATTTACACAACTCATGCCACAAATTCCACTACTAGGACATAATAATAATGAACCTGTAATGCCAATGAGAAAAAATGCCGCATCAAGCTACGAAGTTACACAACAATTTAAACAACCTACACCAAAAAATATCGAACTCACACAATCTCCAATGTCAATAACAGAATATGATAGACGAAGCTACCAACACCCAAATCTATTTGAGCAATCTACACCACAAATTCCATCAAATACAAATAATGCAAAAAACTACGATAACATACAACAATTTACATATCCATTACCACAAATACCATTATTAACTAATACCAATACTCCCAGTTTTGATACGCAACAATTCGAGCAACCTTCACAACCTGTAATATCTAATAGAAAAAATAATATACCAAACTACAAAAATATAAATCAATTTACAAGTATAATGCCGGAAATTCCAAAAATAAGTAATATTGATGTTCCCAGTATTAATACGCAACAATTAGAACCATCTTCACAACCTGAACTGAGAAAAAGTGATATGTATGCACCTAGTATTAATTTACCAAAATCCGAGCAACCTTCACAAACTATTACACCATTGAGAAAAAACAATGCACCAAGCTACGAAAACATAAATCAATATACACATGTAATACCAGAAAATCCAGAAACAGATAATATTGATGTTCCTAATATTATTACACAACAATTCAAGCAACCTTCACAACCAATGAGAAAAAATAATATAGCCAGTGATGAAAACAATAATCAATTTACACATATTATACCAGAACTTTCAAAAATAAGCAATATTGGTGTATCGAATATTAATACTCCCCCCCAATTCGAACAATCATTACAACCAATGCGAAAAAATGATATATCAAGTAATGAAAATATAAATCATTTTACACAAGTAATACCGGCAAATCCAAAACTAAGTCATAGTGATGTTCCTAATATTAATACACAACAATTCGAACAACCATTACAACCATTAGGAAAAAATAAAATATCAAGCAATGAAAATATAAATCATTTTACACAAATAATACCAAAAATTCCAAAAATAACTAATATTGATGTACCCAGTATTAATACGCAACAATTCGATCAACCTTCACAATCTGTTCTACCAATGAGAAAAAATGATATACCAAGCAATAAAAACATGAATCAATTTTCACAAATAATACCGGAATTTCCAAAAATAAACAATATTGATGTTCCCAGCATTAATACACAAGAACTCGAACAACCATCACAACCACTGAGAAAAAATTATATGCCAGACGATGACAACATACATCAGTTTACACAAATAATACCGGAATTTCCAAAAATAAATCAAATTGGTGTACCCAGTATTAATACGCAACAATTCGATCAACCTTCACAATCTATTCTACCAATGAGAGAAAATGATATACCAAGCAATGATAACATAAATCAAGTTACACAAAAAATACCAAAAATTTTAAAATTAAGTAATATTAATGTTCCCAGCATTAATACTCAAAAATTCAGCCAACTATCACAACCAATGCGAAAAAATAATATACCGAGCAATGAAAATATAAATCAATATACACAAATAATACCGGACTTTCCAAAAATAACTAACATTGGTCTTCCCAGCATTAATACGCAACAATTCCAGCAACCAGCACAACCAATGAGAAAAAATAATATACCAAGCAACGAAAACACAAATCAATTTACACAAATAATACCGGAAATTCCAAAAATACATAATACTGGTGCTCCCAGTATTAATATGCAACAATTCCAGCAACCAGCACAACCAATGAGAAAAAATAATATACCAAGCAACGAAAACACAAATCAATTTACACAAATAATACCGGAAATTCCAAAAATACATAATACTGGTGTTCCCAGTATTAATATGCAACAATTCCAGCAACCAGCACAACCAATGAGAAAAAATAATATACCAAGCAACGAAAACACAAATCAATTTACACAAATAATACCGGAAATTCCAAAAATACATAATACTGGTGTTCCCAGTATTAATATGCAACAATTCGAACAACCTTCACAACCTGTTATACCAATGAGAAAAAATCACATATCAAGCAACGAAAACATAAATCAAGTTACACAAAACATAGCAGAAATTCCAAAAATAAGTAATATTGGTGTTCCTAATATGAATAAGCATAAATTCGAGCAATCGTTGCAACCTATTATACCAATAAAAGAAAGTAATTTACCAAACAACGAACACAGAAATAAATTTACACAAGTAATACCAGATATTTCAAAAACAAGTAAAACTGGTATTCCCAGCATTAATCCGCAACAATTTGAGCAACCATCACAACCAATAAGAACAAATGATATACCAAGCAACAAAAACATGAATCAATTTACACATATAATACCGGAAATTCCAAATATAAGTAATACTGGTTTTCCCAATATTAATATGCAACAGTTAGAGCAACAACCTTCACAATCTGATATACCAATGAGAAAAAATTATATACCAGCCAACAAATATGAACAACCAACACTAATAAATTCACCACTAAAAAAAATTGATGTTCCCAGTTTTGATATAAAATCGTTTAAGCAATCTTTACAACCTGCAATATCAATAACAAAAAATAATATACCAAATTACCAAATTACAAATTTATTTAAACAATCTACACCACAAATACATTATGTACCAGACTACCCAAGCACAATTGAATTTGAACAATCCACAACACAAAGTCCTGTAATACAAATTAGTGATGATCCATATTCTAACGTAAAGTCAGTAGGACAAAATAATATACCAAGCTACAAAAACAAAAATCAAGTTACATATCCAATACCACAAATTTCACCAGTAAGTAATACAGATATTCCCAGTTTTAATACGCAACAATTCGAGAAACCATCACAATCTGTAAAGCCAATGAGAAAAAATTTTGTATCAAGTAATGAAGTCACAAAAAATTTTGAACAATCTACACAACAAATTCCATCATTGGAAAATACTGATTTACCCAGTTCAAATCAATTTAAAATAGAGACATTAGGTTATGAACAACCAGTAACATCATTCCCTAATTCAAAATACCTCCCAAATGATAATTCGCAACTGCCTCATGCGTCATTGAAACAATATGACGTACCCAGTTTAGATATACCAGATTTAAATGTTAGATTACACAAACCAAAAGATGTCAAACCAAATATTCTTCGAAAACTTAAAGATGTTATTAACAATGTCACGAGAAGAATTGGTACTATATGGGACATTACTACCACACAACCTACAACTGAAACGTCTACAATAATAGACCATAGTGATAATAAAAACAAAATTTTGTTTCCTCAAAAATCAATGCCTAATCCAAAGTTAGATAATTATAACAATTATTATCAACCAAATCACCATCCAAGTAGTCTGAGCCAATATTCAACACCGAATAATGAGCCTACTAATAACTCGGATTACATAGATAATATATTACGAAGACTTAATGACAAAATCAAAAACTGGTCATTACCTTCAATAACAGAATTTTCTACTATAAATTCTTATACAGATAATCCACAATATACTGGAATTGTAGATAAAAATTCACCAACAGAATACAATCATAACCCAACAATTGCTCCATTATTTAACAATATTCATCAACCTAAACAACCAGTTGATATAATGCGAAAATCTAACGATAATAATGACGCTGTAACTACAACAGAATTGCCAACTTTCAAACCTCCACCTATACATGATACTTACAGAAAAAATGAAATTATTAACAATCCAATTAAAGAATCAACAATTAATTCTATAATATCAAACCAGCCAAATGAAGTAATGCAGAATTATATACGAAGATTTGGTTCTCCTGACGAATATAATTATAATGTTATGTCAACGTTACCAAATTACATGTTTACAAATTCTCCAAACTATTATCCAATGCCAACAAATTTAAGAAGTTATTACACAACCCCTACATCAAACGCTAATTATGGAACACAAACGCAAATTCCAGATAATTTAAATACAGTAAACTACCCATATATATTTCCAATAAAACAAAGTAATACCGGACGCAGAAATATGGACAAACCAGATAGTAATTCAAATGAACAATTTCCGTTTTCTAATGAACAAAAACAATTATTACCAAATACTCAAGATATTCCAAAAGAATTACCGATAATTCACATTGTAGAAAAAGTAGCAAGTCCAAATGGCAAAATCAATGGCATATTTACAGTACAACCACACTCCTCTTCAGATAACAAATCACCAGGCGTATATACCGCTAATCCAGCAGATGTAGTAAAAAAATTAAATGAAATCAAACAAAATATGCAACCCGAAACAACATGGCAACGTAGTGTACAACCACCTCAAAAAATAACAGAAGAAATAAATCCATCAAATTATGTACAATCTCCTAAAGCTAGTTCAATAACATATATTGAAACACCAACATTAAGTAACAAGCAATCATCAATAGAAGTTACGGAACAAAATCCGATAGCGTATTATGATATACCAAAATTTCCGGAAATAAACAATCAACGAAGAGGACTTGAAACACCTAGTTACCAAATGTATAATCAATTACCTTTTACTATCAAAGATATACCATTGTCAAATGGTGAACCAAATCCAGTCAATCAAAAACACAAACAAAATATTCCATATTATTATGAAACACCATCTACACAATCAATGTATTATAATATACCAAATTTACCAGAAATACAAATTTCCAGAAAAAAAAATCCTTCAACAATATTCAAACAAACACCGTATCAAAGCACGCCAATATATTACGATATACCAAATTCAGTTTATCATAAACCACGAAAACAAGTAATCAAAAAAAATAAACCTTCAATATTTTACGAACAAAATCAAGAAACTCCGTCAATGTACAATTACAAAACAACACAACCAATTTATTATACCACACCAGATTTAATCTATCAAAAACCATATAAACAATTAATTGAAAAAACAAATCCTTCAACAATTTTCGAAAATGAACCAAATGTTCCATCACAATATTATTATGAAACACCAGTTACGCAACCAAATTTAATCGGATCAGCTGTACAGTATATGCAATCGCCAGTACATAAAATATCACCAATACCAACAACAAACCAGCGAAAAAATTATCAAGACATACCGAAAACAACATATCAACAACAACAGCCAAAACAAATAAATCAAGTAATAGATATGATCCGAAAATTTGTAACAAATCCAAGTGAAAGTGTTGAAAATACTACACCAAGTGTATCTCATACTGGTACAATAGACTTATTCTATACATATAATCCCAATTATGATTATCATGGCACATATCCATCTGGTAACAGTAATGGCATTGAACATACTACACAAAGATCTACACAAGTTTTTAAGGAAAAATCTCAAAACATTCCTGTAGAACCCAGTCGAAAAAATTTTGATTATGACAGTTCAAATGTACAATATTCAACCGAACAATATCCAAACCCAACGACAACAACACATAATATGTTTCAAACTACCCACAGAACTACTGCACCTACTGTGCAAACATTTGTAGATTACAGTAGCCTACGTAGAAATCAACAAAGTAATGAAGAGAATGCTAGTCCAACCACAGAAACCATCAATGAACTAGAAAAATTTGCAATCACTACAGAAATACCCGAAAACGCTAAACCTGAAAGTGAAGATCATCATGAAGCATTTGATAATGTCAACAACCAAAGTTTAGAAGAAAAATCAACACCACAAATGGATCAAGGTATGTTTCTAATTAAATATTTACAAAATGATTTAGTACTCAATTTAACTGAAGATATCGATATTGACATGGATTTGTTTGATACAAGAAAATTATTAGTTAATTTAGTTTATAAGAAAAATAAAAAACCTGAAGATATATTCAAAGCAGCTATTGTATTTTTTAAATTAAATTCAATTTTTGAACCATTACTCAATCCCAATAATACTGATTATATTCCAAATAAAAAATGGTTGACAATGTTAGATCATAATATGTACACAAAACTAATACCTTATGTTAATAATCCAGACCATCTAAATGAAGAATTTGAGAAGATTAGAGATGAATTTTTAACAACAAAGAAACCATCTGAAAAACAATCGAGTGAGAACGATCTAAACAGTGACGACATATACCAAAAAGGCGTTTCATTATTAAAGTTACATGCACAAGCTGGTAATCAATTCTCTAGCCCAGATGAAAAAGCCATAATTCAAAAATTAATTTTAACGTTATTGAAAAAACCAAAATCTAAATTTAATGATAGAGATAAAAAAATATATAATCAACTTCAATTACTCGTAAAAGATCCTAACCAATTAATAATTGAATTCGACAAAATAAAAAGTCAATATAATATTCCACCCTTCTTTGCTTTAGACGATGATGAAGAAAATATTAAAAATGATGAAAAATATAAAACAGGTGTAATTTTCTTGTATTCGAAACCAAGTGCTGATTATATTACTACAAAGAATCAATTAATAACTAAAATTATGAAGAAACCATTACAAGATTTTTCTCCAAGAGATCATAAAATATTCGCTACATTATTAATATTATCACAAAATCCGAAACGATTAAAAGAAAGACATAGTAACATAAAAAAAAATGAAGGAAGAAGAAATATAGAAAATGACAGCGAAAGTATAAGTTCTGAAGAAATAAATTCCGATATTACAAATGACGATCAATTTAAACAAGCTGTCATGCTTATCGGACTTTATTCGCAAAATAATAACCCAAATAAAAAAGAAATCAATCAACTAATTCAATATGCTTTAAGAAAACCTGAAAATGAATACACAGATAAAGATCAACAAATCAATAATGCACTTATATTATTAATTAAAAATCCATATAAACTAAATAATAAATACAAAGTAATAAAACAAGAACACGAACTCGTACAACCTCCGACAAATGATATTGACGATGATGACATGTTTAAAATCGGTATCATAATGCTTAAACTCAATCCAATATCGAAAAACAGAGAAAATGTGCGCCTGGATTTAATAAAAAAAGTAATGAAAAAATCGCCAGATCAATTTACAGAAAAAGAGAAATTAATTTTTACTAAATTATTATTAATTGCCACAAATCCAAATTTACTGAATGACAAATTCGAACAGCTTCTACGTCGAAACGCTAACTTAAATAAAAACGGTGAAAAAATTGTGGTTGCTATTCTAAAAGTTCCAATTCAACGACGAAATGGTCTAACCGATGAAAGAGCAACAGGTGAAATGATCAAAAACTTGGTTGAAGACCTGCGCAGAAGAATATCTAGTGGAAAAATCAATGATAATGAAGCAGTAATCATTACACCCGAAAACAGTAACAGAAGACTTAATCCTGACGAAGAAACTAATTTAGCATCGAAATTTCAACGTATTATATCAATTATGCAAGACAGAGACAATAATCCCAATATTGCAAAAGATGAATTGCCGGATCTTCTAAGCGACCTATTAATTACTCTAACCAACATTACACCTGGAGATAATACTGCAGGCAGCCTAATCAGTATAAGTTCTGAAGAAATAAAGCCTTTAATAGAAGATGGTAATGATGCACCATTGTTAGACAAATTCACTAAAACTTTGCAAATTTTAGAAACACACAAAAACAATCACACAGCAATTAGTGATTCAGACTTGACGCATTATCTATCAAATTTATTAAAATCAATGTTAGGTAAATTAAATCATGATAATTTCAACATTGTACATATAACAAAAAAACCAAATAACAGTCAAGTCGATATAAATGGATTACCAAATGTCATTAATACTCAAGATAGAAGAAAATTATTACCACTAAATGAAGCAATAAATCCCATTAGTCACTGGTTTAATTTACCAGAACCTCTCAAAAAATCAAATCAACCATTACAGTCACCTATTAACGCAGTAAAAAAATGGTTCAATTCAAACCAAAATCCGGAAAGAAAATCAAAATCAGATAATATTTGGTACACCATCAAAGAAAGTGGATCCGTAACGCCAAATTACAAAAGTCATTCTACAAATGCAAACGTAAACCGTCCCCGATCACGTCTTGATGATACTTCTGACGAAAATTACAATAATAATTATCGAAGAATCATTATAGATGACGATTACGAAGACGCAGATGATAACGATCAAATTTATCAAAGATCAAATCTGGGATTGCGGAAAAACAATGAAGGATATATGCCTTTAGATGACAGAGATTCTATTGAACCACAAGCAGATACAGAAGACGATGCAAGTGTTGCTATGCGACGACAAGAAAGAGATTTCAAACCAGTCAATATTCCTCTATATCAGCCAGGCGAGTATGCACCCAAGAAATGTATTCATCGTAGACATGCTATTGATAACGGTCAGAAATTGGACAATCTACCCAAACTTATAAATCCAAATGAACGTGTTTTATCATTACGAATGGGAAATACTCGTAATACAGACGACATAAATCAAGAAGCACACCATATTAAGGCATAAAAAAAATCTTGTCGTAAAATTAGCATTTATGTATTTTAATCTCTAATTATTTCCTTGTTAAACATAATCATTGTAATGTAATATTAAAAATAAAAATCAAATAATTAGTAATTATTATGAAGATATGGTAATACGTCAGTTCGTTTCAAATATTTTTCTTCAAATTGTTCCAGTTAAATTTCATAGCTCTACCAAAATTAAACAAAAACTTTTTTTCTTTTGCCAGGATATAAAATGTTTATTGTATTTATTTATCTCCTGATCCGACCTAAAATATGTACATTAGTGGCGACTTACTAGAGTTAGTAAGCTTTCCTACCATGTAAATTTAAAAAACAAATGACACAATAACAGTGTTCATTATAACTAGATGTTATTTTCTATTTTAAAATATATATATAAGTACATGATAATCAGTTTCAATTGTGCAGTATACATCTTACTCTACTCTACTCATTTAAAGTCGGTACTACGCATCGGTACTACCCATGCGTAAAATATGTCTAAATTATTGTAGACTAAATTTTATGTGTACGCTCTTAATAGAAAAAATTCCTTAATTAAAATTATAGCAAACATTGTTCACATTTCCAATCTTTATTTCTGCATTTTATTAGAATAAAATAAATCTACCAATAATATTCCATAATTTAGTATTTCTTGTATAAAGATAATGTCATTATTACAAAAAAACGTCTATTCGGCGTAAAAACAAACCGCTACTGGTGTGCAAAACTTTTGTAAAAATATTAAAAATATATGAATAAGTATATATTTTAAACAATAAAGTTAGGTACTGCAACATAATTTTTATTTATGTTAAAATTAGTCTATTTTAATAATAAACTATCTAAACATTAATTCAAATTTATCTTTTTTACAAAAATAAAATTCTATCTACAAATTACTTATTTTCTTTCAATATTTATACAGATTTTTAGTATTAAATAAAATATTACATTCTGTTGTCCACTGGAATAAATAATATATTAGGTATTTTTAGATAATATGAATAAATAACAGTATAAAATTAGTATTATAGTTCCTTTAATAAAAATTACGAATATACAAATAACAACATTTATTTCTTATAAAAAAATTTCAATTTGAAATATTATACAAGCAATTATTTAACATTTTTATTAAAATATAAAATGAAATAAGGAAATGTGTAATATTTCATAAAAATAAATATTTATCAAAATTTTGCTGCATATTTATTCAATAAACCTTTTTATTATCATCACTAATACTACAAACATGTTACGTTACGAGATATTTTTATTTTTTTCTATCAAAAGAAAAAATTCCATTTACTAGAAAAAAACAGAATATCTTATATAACCCTTATGAGATATTAACAGAACCGATTTTTAACAGACTATCAAAAATAGAGTTTTTATTCTTTTTCCTTATAAAATATGATATATTCTCCACAATTTTTTAGGTAAAATACATATCTAGCATCCTATTTCTTATAGTATCCTCATTTTCTATATTTGTATTTTAACAATAATATTTATGATTTTTAATATTTTAGTGAAATCATTTAATATGTGTATTACTATAATCACTAATATTTTCTGAAATATTTAGAAAAAAAGTTTTAAAAAACACTAAATTATTCAACAATATAATGTTTGCACAACCTATTATAGGCTAGTAGTAATGTCGGAATTAGATTTCAAAGGTCTCTGGTTTGTGCCGAACTCATCAGCGTTGAAATAAAAATATTATTTCTGAAAAACAATAAAATCTTGCACCAATGACACCACAAGTAAAATTGTTAATAAAACTATATGATTAATATCTCGATGAGCAGATAATCCAATGTTCCACTTAGAAATTACGAGAACTGAAGTATATAATGATGACTGTTATTCATGAGAACAATAAATTAAATCTGTTACATGCGAATAAAATAGTAAAATTTTTCTACTAGTATACAATGGAAAATTGCATTTTTTTGTTTGATATAAATAACATTTTCAAATAATTATAAGAAAAACATGACTATTACGCCGTATCACAGCATTCTCAATAACGTTGCAACAACAATAACTAAAACCGTTAGATATTTTAAGCGCAATTTTGTGACTAGCTATAAAACTAGTTGAACAAGAACTTACAAAATTATGATTAGCTAGAAATATTGAATAGAAGTAAATTTTTGTGTGACACTCACATTCGTTTCGGGCGACATTTTAAATCAAAAATTGTATGCTAAAGTTTCGAGACATGTTCAATGTGAACGACAATTTTAGTAATTGTGTATTTCTTATTTAAAGTCAATGTTTGTTTGTAATTCTGATATCTGGGTAAGTTATGTGATTTTTACGATTCTGAAA
Organism: Clivina fossor; assembly: GCA_963966155.1. Lineage (NCBI taxonomy): Eukaryota > Metazoa > Arthropoda > Insecta > Coleoptera > Carabidae > Clivina > Clivina fossor. The sequence goes on from OZ014550.1 coordinate 33,781,820, forward strand.
TAATTTAGAACGTATGAGTATGAGTATAAAATTGAAAAAATGTTTTAGCAAAAGTTGGTGTTAGTCAGTTCAGATGGTTCGGACATCTTGAGCGAATGTTTGATGAACGTTTGGTTAAAAAAATTTATATGAATGATTTTGAAGGTATACATGTGCCAGTGGACGTCCGACGAGTAGTTGGAGTGGTATGATTGAGAGAGTGTCTTGCGTGAGCGGAAGTTTCCAAGTAGTAGAAATAGAAGAGCATATATGAGAGGAATTATGAATGTGAATGAAGTTAAAATTGCTTGTCTGAATAGGGATGTTTGGAAAAAACTGATTTCAGGATAGTAGAAACAGTTTGTACCACACCCTTTTGGGTATATGGCGTGATTGTGTATGTATGTATCTATGTATGTATGAATGTATGTATGTATTTAAGTATTATTTTAAGTTTCATTTTGAGTTTATTTTGAGTGCACGTGTTCGCTATAAAGAGTTACTCGCTGAATAGTTACGGTAAAGTCGGTGCTAAGTTTGTCAGCTGTTTTCGAATCGTTTGGTATTCAAATCACAATTCAGAATTCAGTATTTCTGACAGCACATGCAATCGCCGAGTGCGAGTATGTACATTTTAACTATAGTAATGTGATTACTGGTAATGTCGGCTATTTTAGATAATTTCGAGTAACAGTGTCAGTGATTTTATTGGTAAGTTTGATTAATAGTTGAGTTATCAAGTTCGCAAAATCAGTAAATGCTTAAACTTACTCCGACATCAGTCGTGTTCGTTTAGTGTAGTTTATCGCGCGCGGAGATACCGTTTTAAAATATTTTAGTTTGTCAGTTATAATTTTAATTAGTTTATTAAATTATATTTTTTCGAATTTAATTTAGTTGGTGGTTTGGGCTGCTATTAAGAAAATAAATATTTAACGTATTGTCCGTACTACGTGAGTAACCGTTGCATATTGTAAAATCATATCCTACTTTTTCATATCGCATTTTCTTCTTTTTTTATTCTAATCTTTATACTTTAAATTTTTTTCTAATTTTCTTAGCAAATGCGTAAATGTATTCAATTATCTTTTTAGAACAATTACTATCGTGAATAATTTTATGTTTCACCTGGAATAGTAGAGGCGGGCTGGCTGTCGATTCCAGCTGACTTCAGCGAACACACAACTTGGAGTATTCGACCGAATGATTCTGTTTCCAATCGAGACATTATTATTGGAGAATTCAACGGGGCTATCCTCATACCATCAGAGACATCACTGTGGCATTGCCACACCACTAATAACATATCTATCCAATTTTTAAACTGCTGTTGACTGACTGACTCGGTAACTTCGCCAAGTTGAGACCGAGAAGATTCCATAATACCTAGAAATAGGCTCGCTGACTGTTATCATTACTGATATCAGGAAATTGTAAGTTCCGACAATGTTTATGCTCCTTCAGAGCTTTAAATTTATTTATTTTATTGTCATTCCTAATTAAGTTTGTAAATAAATTTTTGTTGAGACTGAATTTATTACCATTTGTATAATTTAAAAGTATTATTTAAAAATTTACAATTTATAATTATAATATAGTATAACATTTTACAAATCAAAAACTTATTGTTATTTCTTCATTGAATTTTCAATCTCTTAGCCTCAGTTCATTATCTGAAGAACTGGATCGTTTTCTTTAATTTTAGTAGCGATTGTAATCGTCATCATTGTTCAAAGTTGAGCAAATAATCTGTCATTTAGGGCATTGCTTTTGATTTTTATTAACTGTTTCAATGACATAAACTAGTGAGTCATGCAAGCGTTCACTAAAATTTTCGGCCGAATAAATATTGTCGATAAATGACACAATGTACAAAAAACATATTCGATATGGTTTTTTTTTTTTTCAAGTATGCCAGAAAGCCTCAATGTCGTCCTACCATTGTCAGAGCACCGTAGTGCTAACGGTTAAGGTGCTAACAGTAGTAGTCACGAAGAGGATATTACTCAAAAGTATAACATCTTCTGCATCAAAAATTTCTTTTAATTCATTCAATATTGTTTCACCTATCACCTTTTGTTTCACTTTCCAAACATTTGTCAAATAACAATTCTTAGCAATCTCACATAAGCTAAAAAAGCGGCATTTCCTGATAAAGCTGACTCGTCTACCTGTATAGAGAATTCAGATGTGTTTTTATGTACTCACATACAAAAATTTCTACGTTCTGAGCTATTTCGTCAATCCTTCTTTGTGCTGTATTATTACTCAGTGGAATTCTTAGACTTTTGTCAAATGTTCCTTAAGTTTCAAAGGTTTCATTGATTCCTTTGACAAGGTTTTATTGCATAGAAGACACATAGATAAATTACTATTTGTTGATAACAGAATAAAGCCATATTTTAAATATTCAACACTATATTGTCTACAAAGACACTAAAGTCTAGTTTACATTAGTCGAGTAAGTGTCGAGTAAATAGTCGAGTATTTGAGCGAGTCGAGTGGTAGAGCGAACAGCACAATTACTCGACCACTAAATCGTTTTTCCTACTACTTCATGATTATTTAGTTCTACTGTTACTCACTTCGAGTAAATATATGGCGATTAACCAAGTAGAATTATCAACTTTTATAATTACAGTAAAATCTCGCTTAACGAGCACCTCGTATAACAAGTAATTCGCATAACGAGTAATTCTCATAACGAGCAAAATAAATTGTAAAAATATGACTCGCTTAACGAGCGACGTTTCGTGGAACGCGTAACGTGGATAGAGCAATCCTCGAATTCTGCGATGAAACTTTTCGTGCCGTTGCTACATCAACCTGTGTTTAGAACAAAATGTAGCAAAAACAAATGTCTCCGGACAGCTTTCTAGTAAAAAGAAATTAGGTATGTTACTAATTATTTAGATTTTTTTGGTTTCTGCAAATCGAATTCTCATTCCAGATGAAGATGAATCGCGCTACTTAACAATTTATATGTAATTTTCTTTGAATAAACATTACACATAACGTTTTTTTGAGTATTTTTTTTTGTAATTTCATTTTTTGAGTATATTTTCGGCATGGAACGCATTATCGTATTTTACATTAATTTATATGGTAAAAATTGTTTCGCTTAACGAGTGTTTCGCATTACGAGTAAGACTCCGAGACGAATTATGCTCGTTATGCGAGGTTCCACTGTATTTTAGTAAAAGTTTTACGTTTTTTCTGCTGTTTGCGTCATTTAATAACAATAATTGATTTGATATTAGGGGTATATATATATATATATATATATATATATATATATATATATATATATATATATATATATATATATACAGTGTGTCCCCGGATTGAGTTCACTATAGGTGTAATCGGCAAAAAATTTAATAATTTCATTTTCATGTTTTGGGATTCCGCCCTGCTTTTGCATTTTTAATTATTTATTAACTAATTAATTACAATTTTAAATTTTTAATCGCTTTTTTTTAAATACGTAAGTATTTTCAAATATATTTGATATCTTCTTGTACTTATATTAAATTTATATATATATATATATATATATATATATATATATACCGGGTGACCCATTTTTAATTAATCCACTGGAATATCTCGACAAATATGTGTAGTACAAAAAAATGTTTCGAATAAAAGTTTAATGGTTTTGAGAGAGACATCTGATTCTTCTAAATTTTCTTCACCCCCACATTCTAAAATTAAATGCAGTTGGTAAAGATTGAAGATTCAGACGCGATGTTGCGTTAGCGCACTTTTTATAAACAGTAATAAATATTAATAATGCTAAAAATATAATTTTAAACATGATTTTCTTTATGTAATTGCAGATAATTTAATGCTTTTATCGTATTGAAAGCTTCCTATTTATCAATATTGCCAGTGCCAGTTTGTGCAAATTTAAGTAGGAAAACTTTTTCAAGCAATTTTGCCATTCTAATATGTAATCTGTCTATATACACCCTTCAAGCAAACACCCGATATATATATATATATATATATATATATATATATATATATATATATAATTTTATTATATAATATTTATTAATAAGGCTTTATTCCATTATCAACAACTTTATCTATGTGCTTTCTATGGAATAAAATTGTCAAAAACGAATCAATAAAACCTTTTAAGTTTAAGGAATATTTGACAAAATTCACAGTTGCAAAAAAGATAAAGATTTAACTTTCTTTAAACTAGTGAATAAAAAATAATTTTGGAAACACCGTCATTACAACAACTCTGAACGACATCTGAGCGAGACGAGCTTCTTATAACATTTCTTTACTAATTGCGTAATTGCAAAATCCAAAAAGCCGCACATCATTGGTGAAGAACTATTTCTACCAGCTTTCGATATTATAAGAAGAATTCCACTGAGTAATAATACAGCACAAAGAAGGATTTAAGAAATGGCTCAAAACGTAGAAATTTTTTTATGTGAGTACTTAGAAACATCTGAATTCTCTATACAGCTTGACAAGTCAACTTTACCACGAAATGAAGCTTTACTGTTAGCTTATGTGAAATTTGTAAAAGAAGAAAAAAACTGACAAAAATTATTATTTGTCAAATACTTGGAAACTGATAAGAAAAGTGAAACAATATTTATTGAATTAAAAGAAATTTTCGATGCAAAAGATATTATGCCTTTGAGTAATATCGTCTCCATTGCTACTGACAGTGCGCTCCGGCAATGGCTTTCTGGCATATTTAAAACAAGCTATACCACATATATTTTCTGTACATTGTATCATTTATCAACAATATTTTGTCGCTAAAAATCTTAATGAACATTTGCATGCCTAGCATTGAAGCAGTTAATAAAAATCAAAAGCAATGCCTTAAATGATAGATTATTTGCTCAACTTTTAACAATGAATCGTTATCATTCGCTACTAAAATTAAAGTAAAAAATCCAGCTCTGCAGAAAATGAATGTTATTTTTTTAGATTCCATGCTAATCAAATATCTCGATTACTACAAAGCAGAATTATATAGTATAAAAGTGACTTACGTTTGAAACCACAATCTACAGCTTTATCAGAACATTGTCATAAATTAAAACTTCCATGAATTTTGATTCGGTTAAAATTTTAGTTATAGAGAAAAATTCTTATATACAGCAATTTCTATAAATGTTTCATATAGTTTCAAACCACGTCATGAAAATCTCAGCCATATTTACTGCAATATTATTCAAATGTGCCAAAAACAACAACCAGACCTTTCTAATGCAAATTTTGATTAGAAACATTAGGTTATATGGCGCTTTCATTATCTAGCATTTATGAGATAACATTACATCCATTTAATAATTTGAAAGTAACTATTATATTATACATAATAATTTTAGTTTAAAAAATTTTAAAATTCTGTCATTGAATAATTTTTTAAATAATTTCTTAAAATATATTTTTCAATTTCAGTTTTCTTTATCGCTCAAATGGATACATTACATCCGTTAGATTAATTATTATTTAATTATTCCATTTAATTGTCACTATGACGTATCTCAATGTTAATACCTATTTCATCTGAGACTGGAGTTGACTGTGGATATTAATCTCGATTTAAATTCATATTTCATACAAATTACAATTTTTTGAAACTTTAAATTTTCCATATCTTTTCCGCCAACCAACAAACTTCATAATTACAAAAACAAAACTGTTTACAAATTACAAAATGTTTAACGTGTAAACATTGTGTACAATCTCTTAAACCAAATGTCTTAATCAAATATTGTTTTTATTATTTCTAAAACTCTATAAGTTTTTAATTGTTGTTATAATTATATCGTATAAAGATTACCTTATAAAATGTACTGTTTATTAAACGAATTCAGTTTCTACTGTCTCTGCGAATTGTAAGTTAAACATGTGCTTTGATGTCATTAACGTAACTAAAAAGAATATAAAATTAATTACATGTATACTATTGTAGTTCCCTGTTCCCTAATGATGATATAATATATATATATGTATACCGAAAACTTGGATTAGTATTTCAATTGAGTTTTATTTACCAAAAGTCCTAACAGACTACTTTTAACTCACAAAAATGTTCTCTTTCTCTCTTTCTCTCTCTCTCTCTCTCTCTTTCTATATATATATATATATATATATATATATATATATATATATATATATTGTACGTAAATAGTATGCAAATGCCACAACTTTAAGAAACACTGGACACTGTATATACAATGTTACAAACCCCATTGAAATTGATACAATAGTTCTTGAGTTTATCGTGGCAGACAGATAAACACATACACACTGTATTTTACAATTAGATGTATATTATACTTTATTTTTCTTCAATTGTTAAAACAGAGAAAAAAGTATATACATTTTTGTAGTTATATTTTCTGAAATTCCGAATAAATGAGCCGTTGAACCAAACCGAACCGAAATTATAAATCAGTTTCGAAATTGTTTCAGTTTTCTTTTATGTTAAACCGAAACTAAACTTAAACCCACACTATATTAAAAAGCACAAACCGAATATAGTTCAGAATTTTTTCGTATTTACAGCCTTGATTTTGAGATTAAAATTTTTATAGTTAGTAAACAGTATCAAAATCTATTATTTCACTATATACGAGATAGATCAAAGAGTAACGCTTCCGAATTCATATTTCTGTTAGAAATTACTGATTAAAATACAAGTGAAGTAAATAAACAAGCATATTCGATGGTAAGTATAAGAATTTTTCTCTACAATACATGTTGACTCCTTCGCAAATTTCAAGAAAAAAATCTGAAGGTTATAAAACAATAATTATTCATTTACACTACTAAATTTTAATTTTATATGTTGACAATTAACTATGATATGAATTCAAAGTGATTACTTTTTGATTAAGGCTCGTATAAACCAATAAAATAATAAATTAAAGGTTGTAAAACAAGCAAAACAAATTAAGCAATATAAACCTAAAAATTAATTAATAATTATTGAAAAAATGAAAAAATGATATCGTAAAATTCTTAAATTTTATAGTCAGATACAAAATATTATTAATTAACTTTATTTACTAATAATATACAAAGTGTTCTATTTTCTTTGTATGCTTCCAGTAAACTAACCATCTTTGAAATGATAGAACAAAACTAACCAGCGATTTTTCCATTACAACTCATTCATTTATCATTAGTTAGAAAAACAAATATAATATAAAAATAATAACCAATGCTAACTTACGTAAGCAAACTAGCAATCAAAATTGATTGCGTAACAATAAAAAGAAATTTGATCTATTATTTCAAATAAAACTTGAAGCGTACACGAAAAATAAGATACTCTGTAGATTGAATCAAAATAAATTAATTTACAAAATATGTTAAAAAAACAAACAGATTTTACAAATGAATAATTTTTAAATTAATTAAAATTTTCAATTATTTTTTAGAAAAGCTATTTTGACACATTTCCATAAAACATGCGTATTTGCTAATTGCAACGAAATGAAAAATGTATACTATAATAAATTACAGTGTTTAATAATACCATATTGATTTATCGATTCCGATCGATATATAAAAACATTTTGAATACTTCATTTCAATTTTCAGATATACTGTGAAATATAAAAAAATGAGATTATTTTTTATTCTTGTGATATTCTTTCTCCACTTTTCGGATAATTACGCCGCCCAATGTAAGATTCTTACAATTATTATTGCTTCAAACATTCATCCATTTCATTTACATAAGTTACCAATTATTTTTGAAATACAAGAAGTATTCAAAAACTTAATTGTCTTTGAAATATTCACATTTGCACGTGTCTATTTCATTGTTATAACATTATTTAACAACCCACTTATTGTCATTTTCTCTGATATCCATGATCAAAAATCAATTTTTACTATAAAAACATAAAACAAATTTGCTATATTCCAAAATTATTTTTGATTATAACTGATCTACGAGTAGTACCACAGCCATGTAACATCGATTCATAAATGAAATATTTTATTTTCACATTTTCCTTGTTTCGGTACATACAAAATGCGCTCACAGCATAAGTTCACTTTCTATTATTACTTGATCACTTTTAAATCCAATTGTACTGTCCGTAGATAACTGATTTTTTCAAAGCAGTTCTCAATAAGTAAATTCTATAGCTTCTAGTATTTATTTTACAAATTCTTTTTACGTTTCACCATGAATTTATAAGCGTAATTAAAAATACAACATTTTTTCCCAAAACTCGCAAACGTATGCACATAATGAATTGTATGTAGAACACGAAATGCGCTAGGCACTAGCTGACTAGCGTTGTAGTCACATGACTGTATCTCAAACAGTTTTGGCGCTAATGCATTCTTACGGGAAGTTTTTGAATACTCTTCGTATTTGAACAAAGATACAATTTTAATTTATACAAATTTAAACGGACTGGAGTCATGTTACAATTTCTAATTTATAAATATATATTACACTAAAACAAATTTCCAAATTAGAGTATTTTGTATTAAAACTTATATTATTTTAACCTATTCTTGTTTTGGCGAACAGAAATACATATTTTATGTCAGACTTAACAACACAATTTCAATGTTACATAATTATTTTGTATAATCAGTGGAACCTCGGTATACGACCGTAATCAGTTCCTGATGTGTGGACTTATACCGAATAGGACGTATACCAAACCAAAAAAAAAAAAAAAAAACTCCTCTTGATATGATATATTAATGGGGTTGTAAAATAATTTAAACACTGTTTGAGCACATTAATAAAAAAATTAATTTTATTATAGATTTTTAAAGTTATTATGTTGTATTATATTATTTAAATCATTAAATCAACCAACCAACGACACTCTCCACCAGAAATTACATAGTTTCAAAACAAATGAAGTCAATATATATTCGTGAATAGTGTAGATATCATAGTGCTACTTGTTCATAGATGACGCGTATAATTGAATTAAGTCGTATACCGAACAAAAGTCGTATGCCGGAGCAAAGTTTGTTTTGCCCAAACAGGACGTATTCCGAATTGGACGTATTCTAAAACAGACGTATACCGAGGTACCACTGTATTTATAATTTAATTTAGAATTTTCTTAATTTTAATGAAAGTACAAATTTAAATTTTACTAGATGATCCTATCTCTTCGGAACACAATCGCAATAACTTTATTCATAATTTCTGTTCTTTCATAAAAAATCTGTACTTTACAACAAAAATCGATTCATATTATCCGCTCAGATATGAAACATTTCCGTTCAGATAGATATCATGTCAGACACCATCCATCAGATATTCTTACTGGTTTTATTTTATCTTGTACGATACATTATCTATTGTCAAAATTATAATAATAATAATTAAATTAAGCATTAATAGAATCGCTTCAATTAATAAAAATGATAACAATATTTGTAAAAGTAATAAACAAAAAAATCAACATAAAAAAATTGAACTTTTAAATTATTAATAATTCTCTTCTTCTATATATTAAAAATGTGTTTCCTGAAAAGAAAAAAAAACAAAACAAAAACAAAAGACACACTGAATCATGTGATAATCAAGTACTAAATAAAGTGTGAAGTAATTGCCTAGCAGCTATCAAAGTTATCAGGGAAAATCAGTAACGCTAACTAAGCAGCAGTTTTACAAAATACTATTCCGTTTCTGATAACACAAACAAATAGTTATGTACCTGAACGACAATGTTTTTTTTATTGCCTAAGAAGATAATATATAAATCGATTTATTTTCCTATAATATAACTACAAAAATGTAATTTTTATAAAGTACCTACCCTTAATTAAATCAACGTAATATTTTCGAACAAAATTATTATGTTAAAGATTCCCGTTTCAGCATTAATGTATATGTTTAGACCTCATTCGCATCTCTATATTGTTCTTTGTTTTTACGTTTCACAAGCAATTATTTAATATTTTAATTATATATATTTGTTTACAATTACGCCTGCACAATGCTAAATATTTTTACTTCATATATTATTATAACTTCGGTTCAAGCTATGCTTGAGCAAAAACAAAATCAAAAAAGTCAGTGTTCATTGTAAACAATGTTATAGCACATGATCATAAATGATATAAAAATTCAGTTGATAAAACAAAAAAAAATATAAAGATGAGAATGAAACTTTTACATTGTAATACAAATAAACTTTAAACATTTTTTTAGTCGAAGATGCCGTTAGTACTAGAAACTCCTTATCGTCAGAAACCGGAAGATTACCTGAAGTATCACAGTCATATTATCAGCAAAAACATGTAAAGAAACGAAAAATTTACTTTTGTGAATTATACGAAGTAAACAGTATAACAATTCTGAATCAAACAATTGCAATATATTTAAAAAGCGAAATATATATTTTAGATAAAATTAATACAAACAGTAAAGCTTTAACATGTCAATATTGTTCGAAAAATGAATTAAAAAATATCGTCAATCCTATTGAAATAATGTGGGAAAAACTAAACAACGCCGTAGAGAAAATATATGACAACATGGATCATATTGATAAAACAAATGATCGTATTATAAATATGTTGACAAATTATGTATCTGACAGCATGACATTCATGAACAACATGTTGTACGATTTATCGCTCACTATTTTAGCACTATTAAGTATAGATAATCCCAGCAAAGATCAATTAGAAGTTCTACATCATTCTGCTGAACATACCAATGAGTTTGTAATATCCATATTGAATTATATTGTCAATGTCACAGGAGACTTGAGTGAATCAGAATTAAGTAGTAAGAGTGTTGATGTTGCACAATTCAAAAACAATGTCAGAAGTACCTTTAAAAATATAGAAGCATCCATACATCTAGTCAATAGCAAAATTAGTTCAGTGAAATGCACCCGATGTGACAAAAAAACGCTAAAATCATTCAAAACTACAATCGAAATACTCATGTACAACTTAGAAATCGATTTAAAACCATTAAAAGATCAAGTTTTAACATTAACATGTACTAATTGCAAAAAAATACATATAGATCGCATAGAACAAGATCTAAATTACGTCGAATTTCTACTAAATTTCGTCAAACAAATATTCTTTTCTTGTGCTTCCACTAATTGCACTAACAATGGCTATTTAGCAGAACAAACTAAAGATATAAAGGAATATATAAAACACGCTAAGAAATATACTCAACAGGTAAAAAGAATTGTTTCGTATTACAATGATACAACTGCAGAAGAACCATTAAACAATATAGAATTGCTTAATCCCAGAGATTTTGTGGATCCGACTTCAGATCCAAACATTAGTTATACGCTATCAATTATAAAAGCTGCGAATAAATTATTATCTTTAATTAGCAATAATATAGAAATAGACATTTCAAGCGTGAGATATTTATTAAGAAAAATTATAGCTATTAAAGAAAGTATACACACTTTACCAGGCAATATAGATATTCATTTGTTAATAACAACAAGTCAGGAACAATTGCAAAATATAATAGTAAATATAAACAGACATATAGAATGCATCAAAAACAGCATTAAAAAAATTAATCAAGCGAATAGTGACAAATACAAAAACGCTATTCAATCCATTCAAATCTTTATAATAAGTCTTGACGTTATTATACCTAGAGAAATAAATAAGACAATTTCTTTATTAGATTTAATAAACGGTTACTTTCAAAGTAATAACATAGAAAAAGCTCTTGAAAATATGAAATATCTAGATGTGATACTACAGCAAATAGTAAGATACTCGGACAAAAAAACATTTAAAAAAGTCATGGAAAATTTTAATCATCCCATAGAAGGAGGAAGAAGAACTGACATTTTGAAACATGTAAATTATAGACAAACTGATAATCATAAAAATTTTGAAAAAATGTTTAAAAAAAAATATTACAGGTTAAAAGAAGATTTAAAACAAGTATTTAGCAATAAAATACAAGAGTACTATGATTATTTACATAATTTATCATTTGAAAATGTAGATACAGCATACAATTATAACGATTTCAATGAAGACAAAGATTTCGAATCTATAGAACAAATACAAAGACCTATAATACCTTATAGTATGATTCATACCAATGATTTAGTTGTGCGAAAAGATGGTTATAATTACAATAATAATTTTACTCAAAATTTAGCAAAGTCAAATGAAATTACTGCAAATAGTGATAATAAACAAAATCATACAACACAAAATCAAACTACTAATGTAAAATCAATAGCAGAAGTTTTGCTACCTATATATAATACAGATGAAGCAAATAGTTTCAATTATAAAAAAGATTCACAATCTACCAATCAAATTAAAAAACACCAGTTGTATTTTTCGCAATCGGATAATAAAAATTCAAAAGAAATAAATAGTAATAAAAATAACATAACAAACGATTTAATTGAGCTAGAAAATAATAATCTTCAAGATTTAATTGACATTCTAACAAATACATCTCAAATTAATCTACACAGTGACAAACAAATTGATCAAATAAATAATACAGAAGATTTTAGTAAAAAATATTCTAAAAACGATAACGAAACACGAAGACTTTCAACAAAAAACAATCAACTAGATAAAAATAATACCCTAGAAGATTTGATTAATAAAATAACATTTCAAATTAATGCAAATAGTAACAATGAAACAAGAAAATCTGTAATGCAAGGCAACCAAACCAAAATAGATGAAAACCTAATTATAATTAATACAATAGAATCACTAATAAAAGAAAATGGAAATAATATAAATTCTAATACTAAAGAAATATCAAGAAAATATAATGACGGCGATTATGAAATACTAAAAACAGTAAAGGAACTTTTAAATACAACAGAAGAAAATGTTCCGGAATTATTACTACTAGATTTAGTAAAAAATTTAACCGAATTAGAAAAAAATGTAACAAATAATAAAAATCACAAGTATATAAAAATAGTTCTTAAGAAAATTAACAATAATACACAAAGTAATCTAAATGATAATAACACGCAAATAAATTTAAATTCCATGGAATCAAGAAAATCTATAATGCACAGCAACCAAAACGAAATAAATGAAAATCAAACTAAATCCAGTACAATACGATCATCACGAATGGAAGAAGCTATAAATAATACAAATTCTAAAACTCCAGAAATATTAAGAAAATATAATGGTTATAACTATAAAAAATCAAGCAGAGAAATACTAGATGAAATAAAAGATCTTTTAAATGTAGTAAAAGAAAACGCCCCAGAAAAATTATCTGACTTAGAAAAAAAATTATCCAAATTAGACAAAAATAGAGAACCTAGATGGCATTCAATGTATAGAAAAAATTATGGTGATAATTATCAGTCAAACAGAAAAACCACATCTGATCAAATAAAAGATCTCCTAAATATAATAAAAGAAAACGCTCCCGATAAATTAACTGACTTAGAAAAAAATTTAACCAAATTAGATAAAAATGGAAAACACAGATGGCATTCGATGTATAGAAATTATTATGATAATAGTTATGAATCAAAAAATAAAATACTAGATCAAATAAGAGATCTCTTAAATGTAGTAAAAAAAAACGCTCCAGAAAAATTGCCTGACATAGAAAAAAAATTAACCAAATTAGACAGCAGAAATACAAGAAATAGATGGCATTCAATGTATAGAAAAAATGATGGTGATAATAATCAGTCAAACAAAAAAACAACATTTGATCAAATAAAAGATCTCGTAAATATAGTAAAAGAAAATGCGCCCGAAAAATTACCTGACTTAGAAAAAAATTTAACCAAATTAGAAAGAAATAGAAAACATAGATTGCATTCGATGTACAGAAATTATTATGATAATAATTATGAATCAAGCAGTGAAATACTAGATCAAATAAGAGATCTCTTAAATGTAGTAAAAGAAAACGCTCCAGAAAAATTAGCAGATTTAGATAAAAAAATTACTAAATTAGAAAGAAATGCAAAACATAGATGGCATTTGATGTATAGAAAACATTATGATAATAAGAAATCAAGCAGAGAAATATTAGATCAAGTAAAAGATCTTCTAAATGTAATAAAAAAAAACGCTCCAGAAAAATTACCGGGCCTACTAGAAAAATTAAACCAATTGAAAGATAGACGACGAAATTTAAATGATGATGCACAAATGTATGATAATATTTCAGACACAGATTTACAATCAAAAATTGCAAAACTAATAGAAATTGAAAGTCAAAATAATAACTCTGCAATTATTCAAGTTGAAGATAATTCTACAAAAGAAACATTATTTACTAATCGAACAAACAATTTAAATGAAAATAACACAAAAGGAATTAAAAATGTTGATGACCAATTACAAGACCAAGAAAAAAGTCGCAGAATTATTAAAACATCAAATTTAAGAGAGAAAAAATTTGCTTTCGACAAAACAATTCAAGAAAAAGCAAATGAACTTGTAGATGCAATTTTAGGAAAAGTATATGTAATACAAAATTTCAGTTTAGAAAAAGCAAGCAAAATAAAAGATTTTATTTTTAAAATAATGAGCGAAATTAGTTATGAAATAAATCAAAAAGAACTTACAAATTTGGTCAGTGGAAAATTGCATTCTTTAAAACAAAAAATAAACAAAATAGAACAATATTTAAAAGAAAACGGATTAGAAATCAAAGATAACATTGCAGATAAGATAAATGAACTGCGTATTATAATAGATGGACACTCGTTAATATTAAAAGAGAATGAATCTCCAAATAAAAATGATGTTAGCGACACAGTGCATCGTAGATCATTAAATATTTATAATAAAAAAGATTTCGTAGATCTGCAATTATTCAATAAATTAATTGAAGAATTATCTTTAGCTATAAGTAATCTACAACAAAATAAAATAATTTCATCTCAAAACCAAGAAGAGGTAAATGAATTTATCTATGATAATTCAGCAAATAATGTTGACAGCAGATTTTTATTAATTAAAATACTTACAAAAATTGTTAATGTACTGCCACAATTACTAAATTCAAAAGATATGACTACATGTGTACAGAACGTAATAACACATTTAATGGCACTGATACAAATAGTAAATGAAAAATATCCAATTTCCTTATCATCCAATAACCATAGAACAATATTAGATAATACTGACAAGTTAGATAAAAAAGAAATCGAAACAGGATTATCCCTTCTCAGTCCCCTACTTCCAATTGTTTTCAAAAAAGAAAATCTGACATGTGCTGAAACATTAATACCATTGATACTACAAGAAGATGCGGATAATATCAAAAAACTAAGTTACATAAATAATTTTACACAAACATTCTTTGCATATATTCCATTATTAATGGAGCCAACAGAAGCTAAATTTATGCATATTATTCATAATATGAATCAGTTAATTAAAAATTATAATTCATCATTAATGTGGAATAATCGAAAGGCAATAATTAACGAATTAATTGATCTTAATCAAAAAACAAAAAAAATCGTTTTTCTAACTTTTGAAGTAGAATGTACGGGATTAATGAAACATAATTTGGATTTTGTCATACGTATTATCAAGAAACTGGTTCATATTTTACAAGAACCACTTACTAAAGATGACACTGATCAAACTTATTATAAACCAACTAGGTATTTCAATGAGATAAAACACGCAGATTCTAGTTTTCTCGAAGATTATACAAACAATATCAAAATTGTTAAATTCTTATTTCAAATATTGAAAAAGATCTTGCATCTTACATTCCAATATCCATACATGTCAGATTCTGAAAGCTATTTTCTAATAACACAAAAACATATAAAAAATAGCATATTCCACTACATATACCAAACATCAATCAATGAATATAATCAGTTTTTCAAACAATTTAAACGCATCGTCCAATCTTTAAATCCAACTCTTCGCAATAACCTTAAAAACCTGATCAAAACTTTACTATTCAACATAGTAGAGATATTTGACAAAAATAACAAACAACCAACTTATAATATAATTTCTGAAAATTATTCGAATTTTATATATTATACAGTTGCTGGTTCCACAAATGAAGCATTTATGAAACGAAAACTACATGCTGAAAGATTTACAAGACTATTGAAACAATTCAGCATCCATTACTTAAATACTATCGATTATAACATGCTTGTAATTTCGATAAATCAAAAAGAACACGAAAATTTGAAAAAAGCCATTCAACAACTTATAGGAAAAATAAAAAATTATCCAACGGATGGTTTAATATATGGAATACGCAATTAAGCAACTTGATACAGAAATATGTACGAGATTTTAATAAGTCAAAATATATGTATACTATAATATTATTATAATTATGTATTAATACAATAAAACTAACAATTATTAATATACAGTCAAATATTTTAAAAGATACTTGAGAAGCATTTGTTAAATGTATCAAAATTTTGACAAGTATTTTAATAATATATTAATTATTTATGTTACAGTTATTATATTGTTTTTTTTTTTAATTTCAAGACCTCTAACAATTGTAAAAAAAATTAACATAATAATAAATCGATTTATTTAGACTTTAAATATAAAATTTCAAATTTATAAATGTGACAAATGTAAATTAATAAAATTACAGTAATTCTACTATACTAATAAATACGTAATCAAAAAAAATCATATCCAACAAAACAAACGCTAGTAAATTCCATTGTATGTACAAATTCAATAAGTTCATTTTTAAATTATAATGTATATATATATATATATATATATATATATATATATATATTTATATATTTATATATTTATAAATTTATATATTTATATATATATATATATATATATATATATATATATATTTATATATTTATATATTTATAAATTTATATATTTATATATATATATATATACATATATATACATATATATATATATATACATATACATATATATATATATATATATATATATATATATATATATATATATTGTATATATACCGATACCAATATACCGATGAACAGTTTGCATATTGTGCACCATTTTAAGTCACGTGTTTTAAAATGCCTAATTAGAGCGAGTTAGATTAGGATATATTACGACAATTTACAGATATATTTATGATATATATATATATATATATATATATATATATATATATATATATATATATACATATTTATACATATACGTATATCCTCTCGCTATAATATATTTAAAAAAAAATAATATCCATCATAATTTTTGAATAAATAATCAAAATGTATTTGTTATATTTATTTTACATAGCCAGTGGTGTGTGTGTGCTGCTGGAACTCGCAAAGGCTCGCGCGGGCCTATAAAAAAAATCGCCTGCAACCCATTTTTACCGCACTAAGCATTACGAGCTCTATACAAATTTGATATTACGGCATGAACCCATTTACATGACAATATTTATATTTGATCTATATATTGTATATTTAAAAAAATTAATTTATATTTTTTTTCGTACCAAAATCTCTGAAGTATCTTTAAAAATATACTGTTCATACTTTGTCACCTTAGACAGAAGCTTGAAATAAAGCAAGAAATACGATTTTTGTCTATCAATAAAAAAATTCCTATCTAATTCCATTTTAACCAATTACCACATTATCTCCGTCAGTTAAATTTAATTCCAAAATAAAGAAAATTTATTGATCTAAAACATAAAAAAAAATCTATAACGATATCTTATGCTCAACAAATGACAATAGTTCCATAAAATATAAGAATTAATTAAAATTTTTACTAATTCTTATTAAATAATTAACAATAAAATTATTACAATACAATAAAAGAAATTTTTTAATTAATTTGACATAATTAATTTTTGAAGTTCTACTACCAATATTTACAACAATACCGATTCATGATTCTATATATTCGGAATTTTTTGTTTGGAAAAATAGTTTCACTAAAATGGCATTTTATTTTTTCCGAGGATTTCTATGCCTTTTAATTCTTGTGCAAGTACAATGTAAAACTGAAAGTAAGTATAAATATTCAATTGTAACACAGAAAATATTTAATAATAATCTCATTTAACTAGAATTATTAACTGACTACATTTTAAATGTTATAATCATTCAATTAGATAATATTTTCTGTAACACTATATAGTTCTTCAATCTAAAATACAAATTAGTTGAAATTAAATTGTTATTTCAAATAAAATTTAGATAAATAATCTAAAGTTCAGGATAAATCAACAAACAAGAATATATTATAAATACATAACGGATACGTAACGAATAGTGAAAAATCCGAATAACCGAATACCGAATATTCGGCCGACTAGTTCTCCCCTCTACTATATTTTTGCAAATTCTCTCCTGCAACATTAATTAAGTGAATATACTATATGTGAATTTATAATAGATTATATTAAAAATGAGTAAAAAAAAGTCTTACTGTGTCATTTCTATAATTGTCCGATTTCATATCAATGTAACTATATTTCTTTCGGAATATGATTGGTACTGTATACCTATAAGTAAAAATATTTTAAATTTGCTTTGTAGGTATTTAATAATTACAATAAATATTATCTACTCCTGATAAGCAAGAGGTCCACCTAAAAAAAACTAAATACAAACTCAGTTAAAATTCATCTTTCTAGCTTTTGCTTTCGCTAAATCTTTTAAAAAATTATCTATATATGAAAGAAATATAATTATATATATGTATATATATATATATATATATATATATATATATATATATATATATATATATATACATAGGGTACGACCATGATGAAGAAATAACAACACAAGATTATTAAACAAAATATATTACTGCTATTTAATATTACATTAACTATCACTATTTTATATGACTAAATTAAAATTAAGTAATTTAAATACCAACGTAACGTATTTTATTTATAACGATTTATTTATGACCACTCGTCACCGAGTTCACAACATGACTGACATTACCGAACATCATGAAATTGCTAAACAACTCGCAAGTGCTCATCTTAACAATATATATATATATATATATATATATATAGATTTTCAAAAATTCAATTTTTAATTTTTTTTTCTACTAAACGATGCAACCTAGAATAATGGTTTGTTCACCAAATTATAGTACTCATTATTCCTCATTTTTCCATGTCATGTTTATTTTCCTACACCTCATAGTTTTTGAGAAAAAAAATAAAAACCAAAAAATCAAAAAAAAATTCTAGAGCCCACACGGCACATGCTAGCAAATTAAAACTAAAACCAAATTATAGAACTTATTATGCCCTATCGAAAAGTATTCTAAGTATTTCTTCGAATTTTACTCGAGAAAATAGTATATCGCAATTTATCGAAATTACATGTTAAAGTCCTATGTTCCGGAGTCGCGGTGAACACACTGTATATATATATATATATATATATATATATATATATATATATATATATATATGAGTAGATAATATTTACAGTAATACCTACGAAGCAAATTCAAAATGTTTTTACTTATTTATTTACACTACCAATCAGATTCTGAAAAAAAATTGTGAAACTGGACAATTATATAAATGACACAATAAAACTTCTTTTACAAATTTTTAAAATCTATTATAAAATCACAATATAGTGCATAAAAAATTCTTATGCTATAACAGCTCACTTAACTAATGTTGCAGGTGAGAATTCGTAACTTATAATAGATGAGATATATATAAATAAATAATCACGCATTGTACCCAAAAGAATATTTCACAAACTCTTTTCATTCAACCAAATTTCGTATCCAGGGAAGAAACTTTTGCTTCATCTACATTTACAATATCTCTCATACATGCTTCTTTATCTTTATCCATATCACTTGAAAACATTCGCGCCCACAAAACACTTTCAATCAAGTCAACCCATTTACTAATACATCTTGAATATTATTATTTTAAGTGATACGATACAAAATCGGGTCAAACTGTTGGGCATCAGCTCTAAAATAGATGAAACTTTGCCAAAAAATTCCAAAAAATATGAGAAATATGGGAAAAATTGTAAACCTAAACCTAACCTAACCTAACCGCCACTTGTTACTATTTTTTCTCATATTTTTGGAAATTTTTGGCAAAGTTTCATTCATTTTGGAGGTGAATATATAGTCTTATTTATTATTTATTCAATGGTATTAGTTATATTTTCGAAATATTATTTCTTTTCGCTTCTACACGCGTGGCCGTATGCTCGGGGACAGTATGCGTGGAACCTTACACTAGGCCACTAGGGAATCGGTGGAATTTAGTTAAGACATTTATCGTTTAATTTGACCTATACTAGAAGTGATATCAGTGCTTTCGGATAATGCAATTTCACTTTTTAGATAAGCACGAAAAAGTCCCGTAATAATAATTCAAAAAAATCAAATTATAAATTTTTTTCCCATATGATGCGGACATTGCGGCGGAAACTGTATATTTGCATTTTATATTTTTTTTCTTTTTCTTTGATCTATATATATATATATATATATATATATATATATATATATATATATATATATATATATATATAATTTTAATGGTAAGCTAGTTAAAAGGTTAGAGATGTTCGAATCAAACTCTCATTTAAGATTCTGTGTCAAACTTTCGGTAGTAATTTTCCATCTTCTTCAGGATATGCTCTCTTGAAGAATTGAAAAAACAAAACATAAAGAATGGTACAGAAATTATAAAATTTTGCAGAATATATAATTCATAATGTCGATAATAAAATATAATCAATAAATTCAAAATAACTAACGATAAGTAAATTTCTTCTTTAAAATCAGTATCACCAAATTGTAATCAAATATAAAAATAAATTTTATCTTCTTAATCTTGTGATATAATCGTGTTTTTGTTATTTAAATTAAAATAGTTTTCAGCTCATACTGTAATTTTTGCTGACAACTACTGATATATTACAAAACCATATATTACAACAAAAAAAAAAAAAAAACAACCTAACAGTATATTATTTATATAATGGACAGTACTGTAATCGACGTTCTGTTAGTAAAGAATAAAAAAAAGTTGTCAGCTCTTTCTTATTACATACTTCTTTTTATTTGTAAATTATATTTTAAAGAATTTGTAATTCAGTTGTATCTCACCGATTAACTCTTTCAGATAAATCAGCAGAGACATCAAAACCAGCTAATAATAATAAAGAACTATTAAATGAAGCAGTAATGCTTGGTGCAGCACAACTAAATAAAGCTAAATTTCAAATTAAAAACAGCCTAAATCTAATGAAAAAACATGCTTTAAAATATCATAAAAAAGATTTAGTTCACACAATAAAAATAATGAAAGAAATCATTAACAAGGCTTTTAAATTATCCGCATATTATTGGACACATTATACGAATAAGTTATATAGATCATATGCTAATCTAAAAGAAATTTTACCAGCATTTGAAAATATTGTGAATAAAACTGAAAAAGAACTAGAGAAAATTTTTTCTATTATCAAAAAAACATACCATACAAATAATGATAGAAGCAACCATATACTCCAGTCCAATATAAATAAAATGGAGAAAGTAGTTTTAGATAATCTACATTTCATTCAATTGCAATCATATTATAAATTTAGAGAATTATTTCTAAATAATTCACTAATTAATTCTCACGTTATTTTAGAAAATAAAACGAAAACAATAAGTCGACTAAAATATTATGTTAAAAATAAATTCCAGACTAATATTAATATTTTAACTATCAATAAAAACTTAATAGAAAAATCATTCAGTTCTGCACAATTTATAACACAAATTTCTATAATTTTATTAAATAATAAAAATATTAAGATATCTCTGCATAATGAATTACATAATATATACAGAACTCAATACGATAATTTTCAAAATACAGAATTGCTAAATATCTTAAATAAATTTAACGAAAAAACTGATGATTTACTGCAATACAGCGATTTCGAATTACATACTATTAATAAAATGTTGCGAAAATTAATTGCCATATTAAATAAGGCTACAAGCTTCTGGCCAAAAACCGATAATACTAAAAAAAAATTAAAATTTGTTTTAAAACAAACCAAAAAAAATATTGAAGCACTAAGAGATAATATTGACCACAAAATAGAATTAATTCAAAAAATATTACAACCTGCAAAACATCTTTATCATACGCCTATAAATAATAATTCAATATCTTATTTAAATTCTCACAAAAAATCAGATACAGAAGAAAATAATCACAATAATTCGACTACTAATATTTTTGGAAACATATATACATATATAAAAAATATGGTTAAAACAAATTATAACAGATTAGCAGATTATGGTAAATGGCTTTATAAAAAGCTAGGAATGGAATCAGAGAAAGAACCTATAGCAAAAAAGCATTTTGCTAGTGAAAATAACTTAAAGATACTTCCTGAATCTGAAGACAAACAATGTTACATTAATTTATTCGATGAATCTTTAACTGCATCAACCAGTAAAACGAAATACAAAATCTTTACACACATGCTTAACGCACGTGCTAACAATTTGATCAAATACTTTCTACAAAATGTTTATTGTCGAATTGCAAATTTCAAAAATATTAACAAAGAAGATAAATCACTTCTAGTACAAGTAATAAGAGATATGTTTATAAGTCAGCAAAATAATTCTGAGACAAATTCAGTGTACATAACCAAAGAAATTGAGGAAAATCTGAATAAAATCGTAACTCCAAAAGATGAAAAAATTCAGGAGAATAAAAACAATAATTTCTTAAATAAAATAATTAATTATTTTTTGAATGATGTAATAGATTATCTACATTCACAAGATCGAACAGATTTATTTGAATTTACTAATACAAGTATATCACCGAAATCACTAGAATATTATGTAAAAAATATAAAGATAAATAAAAAGTAAAAGAAGTGACAACAGTCAAATATGTATTTTGACATACAGCATGCTATATTTAAATATCTTCTTGTATATAATGATAAAAAATTTAATCCGATATGTGCTTGCCAACTATTTGCCAACAGATCTTTAATTTAAAAATGTAAAATTAACCCTCCTTATAATAAAATTAATAAAATTTTATTAAACATCTTTTTCCTTCCTTATCTTTCTGTTGCATGCATGTAGAAAAATAAACCGTGGTTACTGAATAGTTTGTTTATTATTAGTTTTGATTAGGGCTGAGCGATATTAATTAATATATCAATAAAAAGATATTGTTATTCGATAAATCGATATTTTTAAGATAGCGTTATCCAATATATCGATAAATTATCAATATATCGATATTATTTTCTAACTCTGGTGGCTGTGGCAGTAATATTAACTTCAAATAAATTATTTAAACTTTTCTATCATGAGGAAGTTTAGCATATTTTTGTTATTTCTTTATTTTGTTGGAAATGGCTTAAAAAGTGATGTTTAATTTATAATTTTTCTCAAAGATGCTCAGATTTCCTAAAAAAATGCAAAAACATGTCGTGATGACGTCAGTAATGTTTTCGGAAAAATTTTGTCGACTTCAGAATAAGACGCACATGTATTGCAATGATTACCGATACAAGCTATTGAAATACAGCTATCAAATTTCAAATATCAACATTTGCTACGACATACGTTTTCAAAATTATATCTCACCAACTCTTTTGCGCTTGCGCATAATAGCCTTGTGATGTCAGTAATGTCCTTACAAAAATTGTTAATAACAAATAAATAAAACAATTATTAAAAATTTTAATGATAGTTTCTGTTATTATTTTATAGTTTTATATATATATATATATATATATATATATCCCTGAGAGTTATGCAACCAATCTTACATAATGTGACAGTTATTTGAAAAAATTGAATTTCTTTCAACAAAATATTTAGAAAGCATTAAACTATTCGCATTATTTCAAGAAATTTGTTGAAAAATGTATACAACAAAAGAAAGATACGGTACAATATGTTGGCCACCTCGATCAGCTGATTTATCCCCAAACGATTTTTTTCTTTCAGGGTTACTTAAAATTAAAATTATTAATTAAAAATTATATTTTTCTTTATAAAATATAAAATGTCTTATTTTTATTTTTATAGTATTATTTATTAATTATTATTTATTAATTAGTGTGCGTTCAGCAATTTACAATAAGTGACCATATTCTATTAAATCTAATACCAATTATTTAATGTCATAGATTATTTTCCATACTTATTAAATATTTTGTTGGAAGAAATTTAGTTTTTTCAAATAACTGTCTCATTATGTAAGATTGGTTGCACAACTATCAGGGATGTATCTATGCGATTGATGTGTTATTTTTAAAATTGAACATAGGAAATTTATATGTAGTTCAGTTCACATGTTCAGAGATAAAAATATCGCATTGTATATATATTTGAGAAAAAATAATTTTACACGCAACTTCAATCACGCTAAACTTCTCCATTTAAAAGCTGATAATATAAGTATATATATATATATATATATATATATATATATATATATATAATTTTCAAATAAATACTATAGACAGTAACATGTATCAACTTAGTCATGTGACTAAGAAGCGATTAACGGTGCTAATCGCGCCTAGTCGCCCAACCAACTTGGTACATGCTACCATTCTATATAATATTCTAAAAATGACACTATATCAGAAAGGAAAAAAAAAACAATTGTAAACTACATACTGTTTAATATAAGTGTTCTTAATAAAAAATATTTTTTTTTATTATTATTATTGTAAACAGCTAAGTAACTAT
Source organism: Clivina fossor (assembly GCA_963966155.1). Taxonomy (NCBI): domain Eukaryota; kingdom Metazoa; phylum Arthropoda; class Insecta; order Coleoptera; family Carabidae; genus Clivina; species Clivina fossor. The sequence continues at coordinate 33,806,528 of OZ014550.1, forward strand.
TTCAATTAAAAATAAACGATTTTTATTTGCATTAACCACGTGTGTGTCCGGCTTGAGAAACCATCTCAAATATTTTCAGCTTCAGATATCATCATTCGTAAATCCGCTCATACATTGTTATATCGATATTTTTCCCAGGCCCTGTTCACAGCCTATGATTTTCGTACGTTTGACATGCGAGAACTGAAAAAAAAACCCCTGTTCACATAAACTTTGACATAGAGAAGAACTCTTCTTTCTATTCTTCTACATGATAAAGATACGAAAATCGTAATATGTAAAGAGTGGCTAAGATAATTTTACGGTTTCTATAGTATGTACAGATTGAAATATATGCACGAATTTCACCTGTGTCATATTTAGCAATCATTATGTTTTTGTTTTCATGTTAGCAGATATTTTCAGCAAAAATGCGTTCCTAAATTTGTAGTGATAAATGAAAAATATTAAATGCATAAATAGTTAATGAAACATAAATATTTTAAAATCTTATTTAATTTTATAAGTATCTAGTAAATTACTTTGAACAAAAACAATGACTTTTGTTTTAAAGTGCAATCCAATCTTATGAAAAAAGCATAAATAGCTATACGCAGCAGCAATATTCGATATTCCGCCAGCCGAAAAGAAAAATCCTATTTACGCAAAAAATCACTTTTCTTGCATCATCATTTACCAAAACTTAACTTCGATTATTAAATTGATAGATATTTTTTATTATTTATTTATACGATTTTTTTATTTCTTTGTTCCTGTAGTAATTTTAATTTATATTTGAACCGTTCGGTTCACAAGTCGTAAGATCAATCAAATAAATTTAACTGTCCAGGTTTAAACTTGAAAGTAGTAAGCTTTTTACACAAAACCGAGAAGTGGTTTGAAAGTAAAATTGGCTCTCGTATAAAATCTATTTTTTGGACTTACACCATTTATAAACCACACAGGTCCATGTATTATAATAAATATGTATTTTAGGCAAATTAACCTGACTCAAAATTTTAATGTTTCATCCATAAAATTTTATATATTTCGACCAAATATTCGGCAAAAATGTAAACTAAATATTCGATATTTCGTTATTCGGCCAAATCAAACTTCTATGCAACTCTTTTAAAATACACATATTTTATAAATCTTTAATCTATATATTAGGGTGGTCCAAAAAACATCATTTTTTTAATCACCCGCTAAAAAAAACTTCATTAAAAAAGAAATTTTTTGAGCCGTTTCGTGAGAAAATATTGATACTAACCCGTGCTCCACTCAAGTTGAAATTTTAATGGAGTTTAACATAGGTTTTGAACAGTTTCATATATTGCGCGTTATAACTGCCTTGATAAAAAAAAAACTACTTTTTTACTTAAAACAACTTCATTAAAAAAGAATTTTTTTGAACCAAGTTTCGTCAAAAAATATTGATATTATATATATAATTTGCATTTTGTTAAATTTAGTGATTCACAAAATATTTCTATTTCATCATATATTTTTTTCCTATTAAATAAAACATAAAAGTATGCACATAAAGATTTTCAATAAAATCATAAACATTATCATCTAAATAACCGTATAAAACTGAATATAATTAAAAAAATCGTGTAAGACGAATTAATAGCAAAGTTCAAGAATTAGAATTTAATTACATCGCGTCAGTGGCGCAGATGGTATAACTGCAAATCAGGCCACAACAAATTTCCATTTGCCTTCTTTCCATCAAAAGAATTGTTTCGTTTCAAATTCAATCAACTTCAAATTATTGTAATACTTTCCAATCTTGCACGTGTTACATAAATGATCTTTTTTATTGCAAGAAAATGGCATTACTTATTTTTAAATATGCATCTAACATTAAAAAAATTAAAACAATACTTAAAAACACGCATAATTTCAAAATTAATTATTTGATAAATGAGGTATTTAAACTCATCAAGAAAAACAAAACAGTTTAAAGTATTTTAAATTTTAATAATTTTTTAATAATGCATAGTACAATTTGAAAATAAATAATGATTGTGTATTTATTATTTAATGTAAAATAATTTGTTATAAAATTTTCTCTAGAACAAATTTAAAAAAAAAAGATTCAAATTAATAAAGCTACGCCACTGGATCACATAATAGCATTCATTTTACTACTGATAATATTTACATGTTCAATGATGAAAAAAAGAATAATGTACATTTTATTCTCATTTTAATGATTTCGAATTACTATAAATTTGTATCATGTAATGTAACTGATATTTATTTTAATTTCAGTTCAATCTGAAACAAAAATGTCACTTAATTATCATATATTATTGTGCCTAATTATCTTTCATCAAGTACAATGTGATAATAATATTAGTAAGTATAAATCAGATAGTTATTGTCGTCATAACTCCTGATTCGTAGCCAAGCTAAAAAAAATTCTTTATGTGTTTTATTCCCCATCCGCCAGACGCTTATATACCTTACATATCAAATCATCCGTTAACAAATGTCTTCATTTTTTTTTTTTATTATTTAAAAAAATCAAATTCAGTGGCGTAACTAGCTTTTTGGCGCTCTTGTCAATTATTGTCTATTGGTCGTCACATGATTAGAATTTTGTCATTATTACGCTTAAAAATAAATTTAAAGAAAAGTCTCACGTAACAATTTTTTTTAAATAAATTCCTTGCTTTTAAAAACAAAAACACCTTTTTTTGACTTAAAACTTTTTATTAATATTTTGTTATATTCTGCATTCTGAATAGAAATCTCAAATTTTGGTCAGTTCACTAGAAAAAAAATTAAGTTCCAATAAACTCCAAAGTTAGTCGGTTTAACTAATTCCATTTTGGTGGATATTATCTAAATGATAATTTATATTATAATTATCAACAACTGTTACGGCAATATTAAAATGTAATTCAACGCTTTTTTTTTTCAAAATAAAATATACGAAGATATTTATAAAGTAATAAATTCAAGAAAATTAATAAATAAACAATTCATTTTCAGATAGCAACAAAACGAAAGATTACCAAGGTAAAATATTGAAAAAATCCATATCCAAATCGTCTAATAATAAAACTGATCTAAATTTGACGAATATTTTACAAGAAATACGAACGATCGGTATCAATGAATTGCAAAACGCACAAACAAATGTTAGTAAGAAATTATCAATTCTAAAAGACAACGCCACAAAACTAAATGAAAAAACTGTCATCCACAGTATTACAATCATACAACAACTTACTCAACAAGTTTTCCAAATTGCTGAACGATATTGGTCTGAGCAATTAAATCAGCTAAATCACTCCAATAATGTCCGCGAAGATACAGAACAACGATTCGCTAACACAATTAGTATAACAAAAGCTATAGCTAAAAAAAAGTTCCGTACGCTCAAAAATGTCTATAAATATATTGTCAAATATAATAATGTCGTTACAAATCAGCAAACAGACAAAATGCAAATGATTTTACAAGAAGAAGAACAAGATATTTACGGTAATTTAAATCAATTACTACCTAAAGTAATTATAAAAATTGATTCATTACAATCAAGTGAAAACATTTGGCCAAAGATAGTTGCTGAAGTAAGTCAGTTAAAAAAAAGACTAAAAATTCAATTAGAAAACATTGACAGTATACTTGATAGCATTGATGAAGTTGTTGATCAGTCATCATTGCATTTGGTTAATGTTGAACAGTATAAAGTAGGCACAATTTTAGAAGTTTATCAAGCACAATTACTAGCAATAACAATTTTAATTTCTAAGAAAATCGATGAATGGAATCGTATATACAATAGTGACGTAAATGAAACATTTAATTTATTAAAAATCCTACTAGGAAACACTCAGTCCAACAACACAATGAATACTGTTTACAATAGTAAACAAGATTTACTGAAATTCTGTAGTAATAAAACAATAGAAATCCATAAAACTATTGAAAAAACAAATAAAATAATAAATGAATTATCGCATTCTTTGCCACCTGAGATTTACAACAATACCCAAATCAAATTTACGGAAATACAGCTACAAATTTCACAGGCTCATAAAATAACACAAGAAATAATTTCCAAAACTATGAAAGAATTAACTAATATACAAAATATATTACAGAATGAATTAAATGAAACTCAAGTTATTTTTGGAAAAGAAACTCACTACTTTACGCCAAAAATTCAAGAAATAAACGATCACATTAATACAAATGAAATAAGTAATGAATTAAATGAATTTATGAATTTTGTTGTTTCCGCATTTATTAATAATAAGGAATTACCTTTTGTAAAATTCCTAATTGAAACAGTCATTAAACATATGCCAGATTATCTTCAAAAACCGGTAGATGATTGTACTAGGTATCTTAGCATCGAATTACCACGAATCATATCATCAATTGAATTAAAATATAACGAAAGTTTTAAACAAGACATTTCGAACAGTATAAAAAAAGTTCAAAAATTAATAATATCACAGGAACCCAATATAACAAATCGCGAGAATTCTACATTACACCACCAACATTTAGAACCTGTACTATTGGATAGAAAACAAGATATTATAGAAAATATTATGGATATAATATATCCCAGGCTAAATAACTACTTCAATAGTAAAAAGTTTTCCTGTTTAAAATCAATTATGTCAAAAATTGCAGCAAAGCAAATGACAAATTTTTCATCCTACGAGAAACAACAAATGATAGAAAATGCATTTAAGAAAAAACTAATTCAATCATATTTGTATAAATTCATTAACAATTTATTGGACATGAAAAATATTCATTTACAAAACTTATCAACTGCAATTGATCAAATGAACAATGCATTTGATAATCTTACTATACCGTCTGAGGCAGTTCACAATTTTAGAAAATACCAAAACTCTTTAGATAAAGAAAACGAAAAGAAAGTAATATGCTCGGACAGCTTGTCAAATGCGAAAAAAACGACAGAAAAAATGCGCGCGTCGAGTAAATGAAGATATTAAAAAAAAAAATTATAATAATAATGTCTTCGTTAAGTAAAAAGAAAATTAGCAAGTTAACAAAATAGTAAAAAAATATGCGTAGTTTATTCAATGATTCAATCGAAAATAAAAGTAATGGGTAAAATAAAAAGCAAAACCATTATAATCTAATGTATAAATAATAATCTTTAGTAAAATTAAAGATACTAAAAGAATATAAAAGTCTAAAATAACTAATAATTTAAAAATATTTAAAAACTATCTTATCCCCTAAATGAATATCCGTAAATAAATTTTCCACATAACCGCATTGTTAAACAAGTTGTATAAATGTCAATAAAAAAAATCATTGTATAAAATTCTTATTTATTAAAATATAAAATATTTTTTTGTAAAATTTATAAAAAACCAACATCCTTAATGTAAATATTCTGTTCCTAATTTTAGGATAACATTATAACACTGCTTTTCATGTCATTCAAATATACAAAAATTAGTGTTAAATCAATTACCTTCTAATGCCTGGTATTATAAACTCTAGTTAAATAAACAATTTGTAGAGTAAAATTAACTTTAGAAAATAAATAAATTTATTCTACAGATATTCGTATCATATATGTAATGCATCACAAAAATATCTTACAATTCATGTATTTCGTGTTTCAGCCTATTTTTCTATCACGCTAGCAGGCGGTGTAATAGCAGCTGATCACTTGTTTCGTTATTAAATAATGCCCAAGCTTCAATTAAGCGAAAGTTGCTTGTTTGGCTAGGAATGTTTGGAGGCGATTGATTTCGGAATGATGAAAAGAGTTTGTACCACATCCTTTTGGGTACATGGCGTGATTATGTATGTATGTATAAAAAATATGCAATTTGCTTGATAAATGTCAGTTTTTTCTTGATAAAAGTCAATCGATCTCTATTTTCTATCGTTCGTAAAAGTTCAAAAAAATTTATATTATTCTGTATAACATTTCACATCTCATATATTTTTTCGAAACAATAATAATGATATTTAAAGAAAATATGGCTTGTTAAATAAAAAATATATTTACTTGTATTTTATGTAACTTTTATTAATAATGGAATATTGATATTGAATTATTAATTATAAATATATATTTTTAAATATTACGAATAATCAGTTATATTAAATATGCTCTACAAAATTAATAAATAAATATTTATTCAATCGTCCTCTGCAATTTTGTGTAATCGCCCATACGAGTGTGACTGTTCACCTTAAACGAAATTCTGATAATTAACTTTTTACAAAAAACATAGTATTTAAATTGGCGCCACGCCTTTGATTTTCATCCAAATGACTTGAATTTTAGCTTTCAGGCAGTTATTTTGAAATATTTTTAGTATGAAAACAAAGAAAGTTATACGTAAAAATATCGGAAAAGGCAACTTTCACATTTAAACTACATGCAATTTTTGGGCCCTCTTCCGACACGTTTTAACATCATCTGACGGACCTGGAATCACTCCTCCATTTTTTATTTATTTATTAAGAGTAGTTTTAGAGGGTGAGAGCAACAAATTTCCGACTTTGCCAAAATAACGGACACCCTAATATGTATATATATATACTGGGTGTCCCATTTTAATCCGCCACCTGCAATAACTTTAAAATCGTGCATCGGACAAAAAAATGTTTCGGATAAAAAGTAAATGGTTTCAAGGGGGACATCTGATGCAGAGACCCTTGCCCCCTCTGGACCCCCTGAGGGGCGGGAAAGGGGGGCAACTTTGAAATCTTAAATGGAACACCTTATTTTTTATTGTAGATTCTGATAGGCCATTAAAAAGTATGTAAATTTTATTTTAAGACTTTTTTTTTATCTTTGATAGATGGCGCTGCAAACAGCATTTTTTTTCTCAGTTTATCAATCTTCAATTTGAAAAAAAAAGTGTAACTAAGTACGATATTCAAGATTTTTTCAGTTCTTTGGGAAGAGGGGGGGCAAGGGTCACTGCATCAAATATCTTTCTCGAAACCATTAACTTTAAGTTAATGGTTTCGAGGGGTATAACTTTAAGTTAATGGCTTCGAGGGGATATCTTATTTAGTGACCCTTGCCCCCCCCCTCTTCCCAAAGAACTGAAAAGAACTTGAATATCGTACTTAGTTACACCTTTTTTTTCAAATTGAAAACTGATAAACTGAGAAAAAAAATGCTGTTTGCAGCGCCATCTATCAAAGATAAACAAAAAGTCTTAAAATAAAATTTACATAATTTTTAATGGCCTATCAGAATCTACAATAAAAAATAGGGTGTTCCATTTAAGATTTCAAAGTTGCCCCCCTTTTCCGCCCCCCAGGGAGTCCAGAGGGGGCAAGGGTCTCTGCATCAGATGCCCCCCTCGAAACCATTTACTTTTTATCCGAAACATTTTTTTGTCCGATGCACGATTTTAAAGTTATTGCAGGTGGCGGATTAAAATGGGACACCCAGTATATATATATATATATATATATATATATATATATATCATTAATATTATTAATAAATAAGATAATTTTCTTTGATTTATTTTTTCAGTAACATAACATGATAACAACGTCAGTTCACACATGTTTAAGATTACATAAACGTAACGTATACGCAATCTTTGTCGATTTCCAAAAAGCCTTTGACTCGCTAAACCATGAAAAACTTTGGATAAAAATGTACGAACAAGGAGTTAGTGGCAAAATAATTAGAATAATTAAAAATCTATATGACAGTACTTACATACAGATAAAATCAAACCAACAACTCAGCAAGCAAATCAAAGTCACCAAAGGAGTCTTGCAGGGTGATACTCTCTCTCCATTACTGTTCTCAATATACATAAGAGATATAGAAGAAGAATTTAGAAAACACAATCTAACCGGCATACATATTAAAGATAACAAAGATCTGCTACTTTTACTCTATGCCGATGATTTGGTTATTTTTGCAACGTCACCTGTAGATGTCAAACGGAAATTAGTGGCATTAGAACAATATGCAACAACAAATAATTTAAAAATCAACACAGAAAAAACAAAAATTCTTCAATTTCATAAAGGGAGACCCCGCCAATTACCTGATTTCTACCTCTTAAACGGGCAAAAATTAGAAGTTGTTAAAAAATATACCTACTTAGGTATACAAATGACATCCTCAGGAATCTTCTTAGAAACTAGTAACTACATGATAACTAAAGCAAGAGTAGCTGCAGGTAATGTAATACAGACGCTAATAAAAACAAAAACATCATCTTGGGAAACAAGAATGAAACTTTTCAACACAGTGGTATTACCAACTCTTTTATATGCAAGTGAAGTATGGGCTTTACGCTATCTTGACAAACTTGAAAAAATTCAGACACAATTTCTAAAAAATATACTCCATCTACCAAGAAACACACCAGACTACATGATACGAATCGAAACTGGAAGCTGTCACGTAGCATTAGAGGTTCTCAAAAGAAACTTAAATTGGTGGAAAAAAATATTATTAATGGAAGAACACCGACTCCCAAAACTACAATACAAAAGACTACTGGAATTACAAGAATTTGAAAACAACAATGAAAAGTATAACTGGACTACCCAATTACAAATTGAACTCACCAAAATAGGTTACGAAAACTTATGGATAGAGCAAGATCCGAACATGTTAGATTTTGAAATGAAAAATATCATAGAAGCATATAAAACATACAAAAGAAACGAAGACCTACAAAAACTACAAGCATCGAGTTACAGCAACATATATAAGATTCTTAAAACCGATTATGAAACTGAGGAATACCTCAAATACAAAATCGCGATTACTAAAATAAGATGCATTAATCAATTACGTCTCTCAAATAAGAACAACATTAACATATACATAAAAGGTTGTAAATACCAAATACAGACAGACATTATATGCACATTATGCAACACCCTAGAAAACGAAAATTTAATTCATTTCTTTGTTACATGCCCAATATACAATGAAATCAGAAATCAATTTATTAACGACTATGTACATAACAGGCACCACGTCGAAATAGAAAAAAAGTTACTTAATATAGACTCAATAACTAAATTAAATAATATTTATAACTACACTATCAACGCGCTAAAAATAAGAGCTTTCATTCTAAACGAATAATTAAATTTTAAAATTTTTATATGATAATTTTTTAAAATATGAAAACATCTAATTCATTTAAATTCCAGACAGGTTTCCAGTTCTCCAGATCTTCTAATTGTCATTAACTACTGTTAAAATAGACACACTCAATTATCGAATGTAAATATATATTTTGTACTCAAATTATTCACTCCTTTGTATAAAATTGTATATTTTTAAAACAAATAAATTATATTATTATTATTATTATTATATATATATATATATCATTAATATTATTAATAAATAAGATAATTTTCTTTGATTTATTTTTTCTCAAAAATGGCCAATAAAATTATAACAGTTTGTCTGATTACTGCTAAGTATTGTCAACTAACAAATTAAAATTTTAAAAATAGTTTGTCAACCTGCCACCCTTTTTGTTATTCACAAATTAGTCAGCAGAGGCGCTGGAATAATTAATATGGTCTATTGTATTATATGCGTAATGTATTATTGCATTTTGTGGTCTTTAAAAACGTCTAAAGCTAAGTTTATATGGAACGGCATGGAAAGGACGGTTTTTGTTCTGATTGACTAACATTAAAATAAAATCGAATTCTATTCTTACCAGTCGGTATTCACAGTACGCATGCGTATTTTCATTGGAAAACAGTATAACCAACTCTATGTTTTTGCAATGTAAAATATTTACTTACCACTAGATAATTCATTGTCAAATTCAACACTTCCCTCTATTTCCCAGATTATATATATATATATATATATATATATATATATATATATATATATATATATATATATATATATAAAAATGCATTAGGTAATTTTACATAACAAAATCATTTTTATTATTACTATTCACAGTATTATATCTGTATTTATTTATGTATATCGTATTAGTATTTTTATGACATACCTTACACTGTGATCTGAATTTACATATGCTATAAATGTACAGAAAAATGTAATATTACATTTATTATCGCAGGAAAAAATACAAAATGCTGCTATTTTACTGTTAATAAATATGTAAAATTACATAAATATATGTTACATTTTTTACAGTGTACATTTACGCTTATTTCCAATCAATTTTATTTTTCGCGCGCTAATACAAAATGTGTATTCAGGGGGCACAAACAAGTTTATGTCTGCTGAATACGATAATTAAGTTCAATCGTCTATTTTTGTTTATATAGGTTAGATGTATGTTAAAATCAAAGCTATCTTTATTTGTTTATTACTAAAAAATGTCAAGGAATAATATTAAAAACAAAAGAAAAATTAGACGCTGGTCGTAAAATTTCATTCACGATCTAGTAAGTTTTTATATTTTTAAAATTACTAAGTGTTACTGAGAAAATTTTCCGTGCTATCTAAATCGAACTGACAAGTTTACCGGAGGTACCGGACGATACGGACGGAAATTTTATCAATAAAATCGTTCCATGTAAAGTTAACTTAAAGCGGAGATAAAACTTACTTTTCAAGTTTATGATTGATTACAAAAGAACCAAGTTTACATACCTAAATTTCTAATAATTTTTATTTCATTATAATTTTCCATTTATCACACGGTACAAAAAAAACAGTGAAAGCTATAATATATTTCATCTATCTATCGTACAAATTTAAATTTGACTAAAAAAAAATTAAAAATATAACCTTAAAAAAAATATGAGTCTTATTAAAATCCACACCAAATCAAAACATTCTTTCGGTAATTTACTCAATACTGTCCGGAAAAAACACAAGTATTAAATTTTAAAAAATCATATTAGTCAATTTAAAAATGTATCGTTAGTATGTACTTTAATATTGAATTTATTTATTTTAATAAATATAAATAAAAATTTATGTTATCGGTGTATAACCTATAAATAAAATTACCTCTCAAAACTCTCGTCCAGATCCGTGCAATTACAACAGCATCCCAAAATATGACTTCGCTCGCTCTCAGTATTATAATATTCACAACAACACAACGTATTACTGTCAATCCATTCAGTATTTCTCATTACGAATACTAATCAACCAGATTTTTAAAGTTAGGCATCTGTCAAATGTCAAGTGTCTCATGCTCTGAACGTGGGTTGCAACACTAGAAAATATTTTATAGTGTTCTTTCGAACACCACACAGGTCACACTGATGACCTTAAGTAAACAAAGTTATGATCGAAAAAACGCACCTATAACACACTATTATTGAGTGATTTTAGGACCCAACTATTATGTAAATAAATAATTAATTTTTGAAAAACCATATCGATCTTTTAAAATCGCCGAACTGCGAACATGACAGCACATAAAAATGATTTGAAATAAAAATCACACTTAGTTTAACTATTGTCCATTTATTGTGTATCAGAAGTTTGAAGTTTGTAAAATTATATAATTATTTAAATTTCTCAAATATTTAATGTTTATCTATATTTTGTTTACAATTTCATTGAAAGATTTTGAATAGCTAGTTATTGGCGGATTGTTAGTGCATTTTTGTGCGCAAATAATAATTTTGATATAATATAAATAACAACGTACATAACTCAAAGAATTCTTTATTATACTTCAGAAGGTGTTATATACTATGTGTATTTATTTATATTTTACTATTTTATTAATCATAAGAAGAAATAATTTTTAACAATTTTTTTTCATGATGAATGTGAGTGGCAAACACATTTTTTTTTACAAAAGAAAATGCTTAAATTTATTTAATCAGTGATTAGTGTAATAAGTAATTATTAAATAACAATTTCTTTTAATTTATGTTATTTTTTCATTGAGTTTGTAGTACATAAATATTATTTGTGGTAGAAAACAAAAATAATACTAATTTCTTTACCTATAAAACCAATTTGATTTTCAAGTTAGTTGTTATTTATTTATTTGTGAAATGTGCAATTTACATTTTAAAATATATTTTGTTTGTTTTTTTATACTGTAACATTGAACATTGTATGTTAATTAATATTTATATATTAAACAGAAACTTTGTATTAATTTGAAATTTAAATTTAAATAAACGCGCCAAATTCAAAAATTTACACTAGCGATTCACAAGAACGAGCGGATATAGTCTGCCTAATGATCTGATGATGTTACACAGTTTCTGTATTTATAATATCGTTTCTGTATAAAATCTAGCCATAGATAATATATTAAGAGGATTATAAGTATAAATCTAGGGTTAGTTATTTTGTATTTTGAAAGTTTTTTGCCACTTTTTATATTTGAAACTAACAGCAAAATATATTTAAGTGTAGACACCTATTTCTAAATAAATTTTTATAGATTTTATTTTTAGTTAAACATCTTATGAAATTGCCTTTAAAAAAAGAATCTAAAATAAAAATAAAATATTTTAATATTAAAAATATGTTTAATTTATATTTATTCGTTTCTAATTTCATATGTGTACATCGATGTGACATTCAACTTTTATACAATTTTTTTCGTAACTGTTTCATGTGTTCACTTTTTCAAAAGAATTATTAAATAAAAATGAAAAATTTGTTTGAACAAATAAAGGTTTTATATGATCAAGAATTGTATTCAAATGTTGTTCGCTTGGTAAGTTTTCATATATTGGCATATATTTGGAAACTAAAACTTCGTTATTTTTTTAGTGCTCTCTTGCTATAACAATTTCTGATGAAAAACCAGAAATTCTAACAGCTCAAACAAAATGTCAAATGTATGTATATTATGCAGATTCATTGTTTCATTTAGAGCAATATTCTAAAGCTGAAACTATTTATATACAAATTCTACAACAACGCAAGAACATGATTAAAAATAAGAGTGCCACTAAAATTAATGAAAACATTAAAGATGTTACTTCAGATTTAGAAATTAAATACAAAATTAATTTATGTTATGTTAAATTGAAACAATTTGAAAAAGCCATTAGTGTTTTACAATCTATTCCTGCTAAATCTCGAAATGCTAAAATTAATATGGCTCTTGGAAACCTTCACAAAGATACCGGTTTGGAAAGATCTGCAATATTTTGCTACAAAGAAGTTTTGAGAGTAATTCTTATGTTGTTATATATATATATATATATATATATATATATATATATATATATATATATATATATATATATATATATATATATCTTATGTTGTCTATATATATATATATAGAATTTTTGTAAATACATTTTAAATAATATTTTTAGGAATGTCCTTTGTGTCTCGAGGCTGCAGAAGCTTTGCTAGCATTGGGTGTAAAGGGAATTGAAGTAAATTCTTTAACTTTAGAAGGTTGGTTATTAAGAAGGGCACATTCCGTAATTTTTATTGTATGTTTATGATTTGCTAAATTTAGGAACGTCAGATGTAATGACAACTTCTTGGGTAAATCAGTGGATAAAAGGACAGGCTGAAATGCAAGCTAGAGATTATAGAACAGCAATTAATACATTTCAGGTATTATCATATTTATAACGTAGTAAAAAAAAATTCTAAACTCACTATATTAAGATAAAAAATAATATATTATAATAAATATAATTGAAAAATCTAATTATTTTATTTATTTTGAATTTCAGGAGATGGATTGTCTCGGATTGCTTAAAGACAATGTACCACTTTTGGTTGCATTAGGTCAATGTTATCATTACTTTGGTGATTGTGAAAAAGCATTTGCTACTTTGCAAAGAGTAAATTGAATAATTTTAAGAATAAATTAATTGCTTGTGTATTAATTTTATAATTATTTTAGGCGGTAATTTTAGATCCACACATAGAAACCGGCTTAGATATTTTAGCCGCGCTGTTATCAAAAAGAGGTAAAGTTGATGAGCTAGAAAGACTGATTCCCGTAGATTTAGATTTAAGTCAGTATAGTCCCGAGCATTGGCTCGTTATGGCATATTATATGTATACAACTAAAAAATATAATAAAGCAGCTTATTTCGCTCAAAAAGCTTGCGTCATGGCACCGAAAAATGTCGAGGGACTTATTTTAAAAGGTAATATATTACTTGACATGAAGAAATATCAAGATGCTGCCATACATTTAAGAGAAGCTATGCAAATATCGCCATACAGGTATAATAAATTACATATATCATTCATTATTCAATCGAAATACTATTATTTGACTATAATTCTAGATATGAATCTCACGAATATTTAGTTTTATGCTACGTTGGTATGAGTCGGGTTAGAGAAGCATTGACAGTTGCAAATAATGTTTGTAAACAGTTTGGGCAAACACCACGAGCTTTAACAGTAAGTACAGTTAAATTAACGAAACTTGGTACAAAAAAAAGCAATTTAAGTGCGTTATAATATAATATAAAGAACGGAACAATAGATAACAATTCTAGAAACTGTTACGAAATTAAGTTTTTCTTTATAATTTAGTTTTCAATGTTTGTATCTCGCGGTAACTGAGTATTTTATTCTTCGCTCACTAGATGACGTTACATGTTACTTTTTAAAAGCTGTATGTGGCTTGGAGACAGTGCTGCATCGAAGCACATGTCTTTTCGTCGTGAATGGTTTACTACGTTTAAAAAAATTGAAAATAATATTGCAGTCCAAATTGGAGACGATTCTGAAATACAGGTAGAAGGCATAGGATCAATCGAAGTTTTGGCGCTGGTTAACAAAGAGTGGGAGCCACGTACAATCGAAAATGTCTACTACGTACCAGAACTTAAGAAAAATTTATTTTCAGTGGGAGCAGTAACCAGTAAACAAATGAAAGTAATTTTCGAAGGTAACAAGATGGAGGTGTACAGCGATAGATTGATTGTTTCAGGTATAAAACAAGAAAATCAATGTTACAAGATGCTTTTAAAATTAGCTACTAAAATACAGGCGAATGTCTCGACAGAGAATTTGATTATGCTATGGCATGAAAGAATGGGACACGTGTTTAATGAAAGCTCTTTCGACAATGAGCATACGCAAAAACCTCATTGTTTAACATTTACAATGGAAGATAGCATACAAGAAGAAGAAGAAGATGACATACAAGAAGAAACAGAAGAAGAAGAAGATGACGAAGAACAAAACTTTGCACATCATCCACAAGATGAAGAAAGAACACTTCGAGATCGAAGAACACTACGTCCACCTTCTCGTTATGACAACTACGTGTGCGCTGCGATACTTCTAGAAGAACCACAGACGTATCAACAGGCTATGTCAAGCGATGATGCTCAAAAATGGCGCATAGCTATGGATGAAGAAATGTCATCATTAAAATTAAATGAGACATGGTTTTTGGAAACGCTGCCGCCAAATCGCCGTGCAATAGACTGTAAGTGGATCTTCAAGATCAAGCGTAAACCTGACGGTACAGTTGAGCGATATAAGGCACGTTTATGTGCAAAAGGTTTTCTACAAAAGGAAGGCATCGATTACGGTGAGACCTTTGCACCTGTAGTAAGGTATGATTCAGTTCGTGTACTTCTTGCACTAGCCACAATTAATGATCTAAACATCAAACAGTTTGATGTAAAGACGGCATTCTTGCACGGTGAACTCACGGAACAAGTGTACATGAAGCAGCCTGAGGGTTACTCGAATGGCAATCTCAATCAAGTGTGTAAGTTACGAAAAGCTCTGTATGGCTTAAAGCAGTCTCCACGCTGCTGGAACGAAAAGTTTATCGAATTTCTATCACAATTTAACTTCACACAATTGAATGCTGACAAATGCGTCTTCAGGTCGGAATACGAGAATGAAGAAGTCTACTTAGCACTTTACGTAGATGACGGACTCATCATGTGCAGAAAGCACGAAGCCATTGACAAGATCTTGACAGAACTTGGATCCAGATTTGAAATTAAAATATGTGAACCAGAATGTTTTGTAGGACTAGAAATAAAAAGGAACAGAACAACAAAAGAAATGTTTATCAATCAAGAGGGCTACATTTCAAGAGTTCTAGAAAAATTCAATATGCAGAATTGTAAACCAGTTGCAGTTCCAGCTGATTCAAACTCTGAATTGACCACTGATCAGAGCCCAAAGAATGATGAAGAAAAGCAAGAAATGAGCAACATACCATATCGTGAAGCAGTTGGCAGTCTAATGTTTGCAGCAATAGTATCACGTCCCGATATTATGTTTGCTGTAAGTCAAGTGAGCCGATTCCTGAGCAATCCTGGTCGACTGCATTGGATTGCTGTAAAACGCATTCTACGATATCTCCAAGGAACAAAAGACATCGGAATTTTGTTCAGTGGTGGTACATGTGATTTTAAGATGTTTTCAGATGCTGATTTCGCCGGTGACGTGGACACACGCAAATCGACATCGGGATATATCAGTACCATGGCAAACGCACCAATTACATGGTGCTCGCAACGACAGAAATGTGTTGCGCGTTCAACGACTGAGGCTGAATATGTCGCAGCATCAAACGCAGCCCAGGAAATCGTTTGGCTACGGGCGCTACTACAAGAACTACAGGGACCAATAGATCAACCAACGAAGCTGCTGATTGACAATCAGAGAGCTATAAAATTGGTGAAAAATGCGGAACATCACAAAATGAAGAAACATATAGACATTAAAGTTCATTTTATTCGTGAGTGTGCTGAGAATAAAATACTTGAAACTATTTATGTTCCGTCTGAAAATCAACTCGCGGACTTTCTAACGAAAGCACTACCCCGTAACAAATTTAATATTAATTGTAGTTCTTTATCACTTACTCGATTTCAACAAAATCAAAAGTGGGAGTGTTACGAAATTAAGTTTTTCTTTATAATTTAGTTTTCAATGTTTGTATCTCGCGGTAACTGAGTATTTTATTCTTCGCTCACTAGATGACGTTACATGTTACTTTTTAAAAGCTGTATGTGAAAGATATTATATATATACAATATATGTTTTGTGGGTAATAAAAAGACCACGTTATATTGAACAAGTTTTGTCGTGATATATTTTTCTACATCCCAGATCTTCAAAAATATACGATTAAAGTCATTAATCATAACAGAAACAATTCTATTTTAAAATATGTTAGATAACATGGTGTTCATTTTCCAGTTGTACGCTTCAGTTTTATTGAGAGATCCTATGACTGTTCCTAAAGCAAAATCACTCTTGGAACGTGCTGTTCGAATGGATCAAGACAGTTCGGGCACATTTATACCAGCTATTTTTCTTTTAGTTGACTGTTATGAACAAGAAATGGCATTAGATTCTGCAGCAGCACTTTTAACTAAACATGCCGAATTAACTCCAACTCCTAAGTTTCATCAAATGTTGGGTGATATTTATGCGAGATTGTCAAACGATGAAAAAGCTTTTGAACATTATAATATAGCTTTAAAGTAAGAATGAATGAAAATATTGATTGATAGTTGATTTTTTTAACTGTGCGTTTCTAGTTTGGATCCGAAAAATCGAAGAGCGTTAGAAGGCTTACATTCTTTGGGAAGAGGTTCAGGCAATAACAAATTAGATAATAGTTATTATATGGGAGCCGGTAGTTCATCTCAAGGTACAGGCGAAGGAGGTCCAGGGAGCTCTGCCCCACTGTCGGATCATGAACCAGATGCTGAAAGTGATACTGAACCTTGGCCTCATATAGAATTACATTATACATAATTCATGTGATATATTATTTTAAAAGTGTTAATTTTTCTTTAATAATTTATATTTTAAATGTGATTAAATTTAATGTGTAACAAATTTAAATTATTTTTTTTTTCACATTTGTAAATCCATCTTTATGTTGTCTAGAGATACTATACTAGAGTTCGCAGCTTCTGATTGGTGCCGCCATTTTTCCTCTTAAAACAAATGATTTATGAATTCGCGTGCAAGTTCGACTCATTACATTTACATTTTTTTTTTTTGAAAATATTATTGTCGCATATTAAACTGTAGCTAAACGTACACTCTAACTGCTAAATAAATGTATTTTACTGCGGGATTGCTGTACGAAAGGTATTTTTATCATTTTCATATTTGATTTGACAGTTTTCAATATTTCAACAAAAAAAATATTCATGCGCCACTTCGATTTATATGTTTTTTGTGACATTTGACATTTTTGATATTTTTAAAATTTTTTAAAAAAGAGTATATTTATTATCATAATAAACGTCATTACAATATTATACATTGCATTTTTATGTTTTATATGTTTTTTTTGTATGCAGAAAACAAGAAAAAATATTTTGTGTTCATTTGATGGAACAAATTTTAATTTAAATTTGACGCGGGAGATTAATGGCGGCGCATCGGCCGACAGTGAAATTCGAAAACAGTTAACGGTCGTTATATTTGGTTGAGCTGAATGTTCAGTAAAGTAATAGATAAATTTATGCTTACTTTTCTGTGATAAAGATATGCACACGTAATTAATAAATTGTAGTAAGTTTCTGTTTAATAATAATTCATGTGTTTTAATTTATTATAAAATATTTTATTCAAAAACAGCAAAAAATGGAAGCTCATCGTACGCCTGACAAGACACCACCTAAATTTATTGAAAATCTTCCTCGGGATATTAGAGACGCTGTAAATCCTAAAAATCCATTACAATCAAGTCCGTTTTGTAGTCTTCCAAATCATACGACTCCACCGTCCCGGAACATTAAAATAAAAAATCCATTTGAAGCTGCTATTAATGAACATCTTCATTCACATATTTTCAGGTTTGTACTTTATTTGAATTGCCTTTAACTGTATAAAATAAAAGATTTTAAATATTTTTATAGTCCCTCGGTGTTCGCGGACGCGAAAAATCCTAGAAACAGTGACAATTTTAAATGGAATATTGATGATATTTCAAGTCTAAAACCAGCTCATATTGACGAACGGACAATTGCGCAATTTGAGCAAACAAACTCGGAAGATGATGTGCACGTGCAGGCACGAATTGAAAAGTAAGTTCAAAGTTTTTATTTTTTAAATATTAAAAAAAAAAAGATTTTAACATCTCTGTCTTAGATATTTTAATGAAATCCACATAGTTCCTAGTCCCTGGAATTCTGAAATGAGCCAAGCTCCGTTACTGCGAGAAACAGAATCACCTCATAATACGAAAGGATCTGAGGCAAGCAGTGATACTTCTAACGGTAATCAAAACTCATATGCGCTAGACAGGTTAAGGTTTTATATATATATATATATATATATATATATATATATATATATATATATATATATATATAATGCAAATATTTTAGTTTGGACCCAGACTGTATTGAGTTTGCCTCCAAAATTACCCGAAGAAGTAGAGAAAATTTTAACGCCTTTTTTCACCTTCAACGAAGATCAACACCGACAAAGTGTCGATTTAAATTCATCATTATGCCGTCGTTTATTTCATTCCGAATCAGCCGGCGAATCGCCGAAGTTATCAGTCTCATCAAGATATTCGGAAATCTCTGTGATCGGTTCTCCAATTGCTGCGGTAAGTTATTTATTTTTGCACCCCAAAGGTTTTTATTTCTAAAAAAAATCCTATTTCTAATATTTCATTTTTGTACCGTTGATAGTGATAGTGGTTGTTGTCTCTTGACTACTTTGAAAGCCATTCTAATCTGTAGGTACGTCTTGCGTCTGGCTAATGGCCCAACCTGCCTGTTGACAATACAATAATTCAATATCATAGATATTTAGGTTAGAGATATATGTAAATTTGTAAATAAATTGTAGAAAGAAGGTGATGGAAGAAAACGCAATTTTGACACATCTATCGATCGCGACTTAATCCCAGTCGAAATTTCACCAATACATAATTCCACTCCGCGAAAATTAACCGACTGTGAAATTTCGCCCATCGTAATGAATATAGAAGACGTACAATTTAGAAATGCGATAAGCGAATCATCGTACGCGGACACTATGTCACCAATTATGGTTCCAGGAACATCGAAAAATAATCAATCGTTTGCTCGGATGGATTTCAGTGGACATATGAGCGTTGATAATTCATTTAATATGGCACCTGAAAATGATGTTGGAGATGTACAGAATCAAACGAATTTATCGGGTAAGAATATGCAATGAATTAATTTTATTGTATAATCGCTTTGACTGGCATATGCTTGTGCTTTCGCGGTCTTTTTTTGGCGCGCGTATCTACTTTCAAGATGGTGGAAAATAAATACCATCTTTGTTGGTTTCCGCTACTCCATAAATTTCAAACGAATTTTTTTTTATACAAATGAAAAAGTTTATAAATTTTTATATGGATAAAATAATGATTATGAAATTAGGAGTAAATTTGCCAATTATTAACATTATTAATTTATCATATTATCATTATACAAATTATTGTCCATTATATTTGAAGTCATTTTTGTTTTATTAAAATCATTTTTTTAGATTATGAAATAAATAAGAAGATGCAACATGAATTATTTATAAGAAAATGTGGAATAAAAGTAAAAAACTGATTTTTTTGTCGTCTATGATTTTGCAAATGTTTTAAATTATTTATTTAGTGTACTATTTGTGATAAATAATTTTAAGGTTTAATTAATCTTTGTATTCATATACTGGCATTACTAAATTAAATAACTGTAAATATTTAAATTATTTACCTCACAAATGTATTTATTCTTTTAATAAACGTGATAATTAAAGATTTTATAATCTTAAACAGAAAAACACAATCTTTCTAGTTGCTTCAGATTATGACATGTTTAATTTTAATTTTCGTACATTTATTCTTTTTAAAAGTAATCTAAGGCAATTGAGGAGCGACGTCTTTCGATAATCCAACTGTAGTTAAAAGTGATAAACTATTGTCTATATGTAAAAAAACAAAATGTGTTTAGAGTCACCACTACGGACCAACGAATTTATGGAAAGTTCCTGTAATTGGGGCATCGAATACAATAATATTTCAATAAATGACAAACCAATTCGAAGAAATTTATTTCATCATCCTATACCACACAGCAGTTCATGCATGGATATATCAAATCTCATAACACCGAAATCAAAAATTATAAACAGTCAGCGAAAGAAACTATCCGACAGTTTCAACTTAAACGATTCTACTGACGATGAATTTATAAATATCGAAGAAGAGAATACGCGTAAATCTCGCAAATATAACTACTGTGATAATGCGACCACGTCTCGTGTGGACACCTCTGAAAATATGACTGATGAAAATATAGTTTTAAGTCAAAATACGCAGGATACTGGCTATAATACTTGTACGGAATTTAGTCAAAAAAATTACTCAAAGACTGATGAAGAAATGACCATATCTGATACGTCCTGCCCTTTATTATTAGATACTGACGATGATTCAATTGAAGATGATAAAAGAAATTGGAAATTTTGCGCTTCTACGCCGAGTAAAAGGTATTTTCCAAATATTGGAAAATAATTTTTCTCCCGTTCTCATCTTAGGACTTGATGCAATTCATCATTTGCATTTTATTTCGTTGTAAATTTGTATATATTAAGGCCATGTACACATCTGACCACAAACGCGAACGAGGCAAGCCGAACCAGTGATCGATAACCAAAATGGACTGGAAACTTGCATTGTGACTTTGTTGCCAAAATTTTTTATGCAAATTCGCACACGGCAAGTTTCCAGTCCATTTTGGTTCTGATTCGGTTTGCCGCATTCGCGCTCAAATGTGTACTCGGCCTTACACTTGTTTTTTTTTTTTACTCGAATCATTTTTGACCGCATTTTTTCTTTTGAAAAAATCGAGGATAATAATTTAAAAAATTAAATATATACATACCTATAGTGTTTAAAATTTACGCTTATTAAACGCGGCGTGAATTTGTAATCAAATTATTTAACATTTTACTACTACTTTTATTTATTTATAATGTAAATGATTCATTTGCAAACATGGATTTAATTTTTATAAGAAATTTCATACTTCATAAAAATTACTTTAAACTTCTGTTAAGTCACAAAACTTAAGTTATTTAAATTTTTATTTTTTTTTTTTTTTTTTGTTTTCAGAGAAAGTATTTAAAATAGAGAAGATATAATAAAATTATTTCACATAAAAAAATAAAGCTTTTAGTTAAAAATGGATTTAGCTGATCTTCAAGTAAAGTGGAAAAATGAAATGAAATTTTTTTAAGTTATTCATATTTAAATGTCACAAAAAGCAGCGTTTTTATTTGCAGCAAGTATGAATCGATTTCTTCGTTTATGAAATAAAATTTGTCATAATAAAATTGTTTGATTACGGTTCAATGTCGCCTTATATTTTTGTAAGTCAATTTATTAATTATTCCGAATTAAATTGGGATAGAATGCTTATATTTTTATTATTACGCTTCTATTTTGAACTGAGATCATTTAAAATCGTGAAAATTTTTCTCGATGTAGGTAAAAATCACTGCCAATTTTATTGTTGTCAAGGATTACAAATGAGAGGTGAATGTTCATTAACTTATAATTTATTTTATTAAGAATAAGTGAATAAATAACTAGCTATAACACTGCCAATATGCATTTATAATTATAGTTATTTAGTTTATATCATGTCTATAATTATAGATGTTCGTGAAAAAATATTAGGTTTATTATATACAAATATGATTTTTATATATATACATATATTTTTATTGTGTGCAATTTTTAAGAATTTTAAATATATACATAATTATGAAATGAATAATTATATTTTATTTATTAATGTTACCTTTTTCAACATCCTGATTGAATGTTTAGTACTCCGACAGCTTTGCTAATATTAGTTGACGTATTAATGTTAGATTTAACACCTAATAAAAATGCTTTTTCTAAAATTCGAACCGCATGCTCTGTAAGACAAAATATAATTATATATAATTAGTCAAAATTCATAATTAATAACAATCAGGGCATGTAACACCGTTTTCAACTCAAAATCAGAAGGCAGTTTATAATTTCGTAAATTTTATAGATTTGAAATAAATTAATAACACCGGGTGTCCCATTTTAATCTTTCCAGCAGAATATCTCGAGATGAGTGAGTTCAACCGAGAAAGTTGTCGAATGAAAAGTTATATGGTTCGGAAGAGGACATCAGATTCTCTCAAAAATTTCACCCCGCCCCCCCACTCGGCCCTTAGGGGATGGATAATAGGGGTTACTTTAAAATCTTAAATGGAAACCTCTATTTTTTATGAATGAGGCTATTTATACATATGGTATGTAAACAAAATTGGCTATTTATACATACTAAAAAAAAAAAAAAAAACAAACCAACCTACTAACCTAACCTACCCTAAATAGCCAATTGCGTAAAAATACTGTATGTATAAATAGCCAATTGCGTAAAAATACTGTATGTATAAATAGCCAATTGCGTATACATACCGTATGTATAAATAGCCACTTTCATTTTTTATTGCAGATTTGGAAAGAGCCATAAAAAAATATGTAGGTTTTATCTGGGAACTGTTTTTTTTATTTGCAACAGGTGGCGCTATAATCGCCAAAATGTAATTATTTTACATTAAACATAAAATTAGTGTTTGGAAAGACAATTTATGAATAAAAAAAATACTCAAGTCGTTTAAAATGGACACATCTCTCCCCCCCCCCTCCCCAACCCCCCTAGAGTTGGGAAGTGTAATAATCAACTGCGCAGTTGGTAGCGCAGTCCCGGGTTCAAACCAAAGCAAGGTCAATGCATTTTTCTTCATTTAAAAATTAACTAATAATTTAATTAGTTCATCAAAATAAATTAATTGCGATTTAAGCAAAAACAAAATACTATAATCTTAATATATAATACACACTTGTATGTAGACATACAACCTTGTATGTAAAAAGAAAACTATGCAAATTTAAAACTGCGTAAGGATTTTAAAATGATTTACAATTAAAAATAAACCTACCTTGCAGATATACAGCATATTCAGACAACCGATCCAAAACACTGTTAACAATCTCAGCATTAGTTGAGTCTAAACTTTGTAGTACAGCAGCTAAAATCGGACTGGAAGACGATACAGTCACAGGTCCATGTTTCAAATGTCTCAAGAGTAGAATGTGAGCCAGTTGTCGTACTGCACTAATTGGCGATAATATCAATATACATAATTGATCCACTACTGCATCCAAAATTGCTGGTCTTCTATTCGATATATGATCGATTTCTTGTAATATATTTGGCAGCTCTGTAATTTGAATTGATTTTTCATTGTAACTGATTTTGCAAAAGAATTTAATCGTATTTTTGTTTTACTTTTAAAAATCTTTTTTTGATAAAAACGCTTTTTTATTTGTCTATAAAATTCGTGTGACACGATACATAATTAATTCTCTAGAGAAATGATGCGTTAAAGTGTGCAGTAGTTTAATTTTCTATTATTTTTACGAAAATTGCATCACTACGCACTTTCACGCTTCGTTTATTCAAAAAATTCTGCATCAAAAAACGATTGATTTCAAAAGTAAAACAAGAAAAATGTCAAATGATTAGAAACTAACCATCATCTTGAAGACGATTTAAACTAGTCGTTAAGTTGATCCAATTTGCAGGTACAAGCTCTGGTGATGGAGCTCTAGCAACAGCAACTAAAACTTCACTACAATCGCCGGAAGTTTCTATAAGAGGATTTTCTTCTTTTGGCAAAGAAATACTTGACATTAAAACTCTCAAAGGCCGTAAATTTGAATATGTTAAATGTAAGTCACTGAAATTTAAAATTATAATAGTACACATTTATTTACAAACATATACAAAATTTAATTGAAAATTTGAAACTTTAAAAACATTGAGATTTTATTTTTTCCAAAACTTCACGAGTTACTCAGTCATTGACATTGTATTATGCAGGTATTCTACAGTCGTTTGAAATACGGATGTTTATTACGGAGTAATTCGATTGAGAACCATCAAATATTTCAATTACAAAAAAGCATCCATTAGAACTTTAACCGACAATAATTACAGACAATGGTTGGGATTCTATAATTCTGAGCTAGCGTGATCTCTGCTGGCATGAGCGAACAACAATAACTTGATGTGCTCTAGCTTTTCTATTGCTGCTAACCTAATCAAATCTGGCTGGCACTATAGATCAGTAGTTGATAGTCGATCGATGTTGAATAATACCTTAGCAGGGGCTGAGGCGAAGCATTCAGCCATTAAACAGTCACAACTAAATCTAGCCTTAACTTATCAATTTGATTGAATTTCTTTTGTTACAATTAAATATTTACTAAAACATGGATTTTAACGACATGAATATAAAGTTTTACGACTTCACATTCGATTATCTATATCTGGTAAAATTTTTAAAAAATAATGTTTCAGATAAAAGTGAATTTTTTTTTAAAAAGTACCTTTTTGGCTTAACTCAAATTGCGAAGTACTTTCAGAGTTCTAAAAAGAATTGTTTCAATGAATTACGGTTTGACAAATCAATCTGTGCAGATCTTCTTGTGGTAACAAACGCAAATAGCGTTCAAAATAAAAATACAGAATAGCGTAAGCGCGTTGTTGAATAGCCTGTACACGTAATCTGGAAGCACTGTAAACAATTTTTAAACTTACTTGAGTAAATGTGCATGATATTGAAGATATTTTAAAGCTCTGGTTGCGTCAAACATTACATACGATTGTAACAAAGTTACAAATTTTCCAAGAATTGAATGTAATTCTTTCACATGACCATGATACTGAAACGAATTAAAAACTATATTCATTAATTGAAGGTAGAAAAATTACATATATCAATTCTTCAAATATTTTTACAAACATTCTATAACATTTAGACTGAATTGTAAAATAGCAAATTTGACTTCTCGAGTTAGTGAAATATTGCTATTTATAATAAGACTTATTCTAGAAGTATTCAATTCAATTATTTCACTAAAAAATCAATAAAAACTAAAATACTTACTCTAAAAAGTGCAAAATACGCCATTAATACTTCTTCAAGTCCCTGTCTATATTCAAGTTCAAAAATTGTCGGCTGCATCAGTTCAACAATGCCCAAAATTTGAACAAAAAGATTCAAATGATTTCTCGATTTAAAAACGGAAAAATCTAAATGAGTACGACCTTTTAAACTAGCAGCCATCATTGGCAATTGACGTAAGACTAAAGTTGGATGCACGGCACCTAATTTACGTGCTAACATCTCAAATTCTTGTGATTTTCGAGGCCAGTCTTTAGATCGAGGTGTACTTGCTAATGCAGTAAATAAACTATGTGTTATTTTATCTGTTATTGACGTAGAATATTCTGAAATGAATTTGCTTTGTCAGAAATTCTATTTTTTTTTTAATGTACATCATTAATTTTTAATTAACAAAATATTTGCTTTATTTCTATGTAATATTGATATTAAGAAAGAAAAAAAAAGAAAATATTCACCTGTAATTTTCGAAATACATTTAATTTCTTGCTGGTCCCGTGTTGGAATGTATTGTATAATTTTTGGAATTTTCATATATAATAATACTAAAAACTCTTGCGCTATTTCTAGTTTCTTCTTCGGTTCAATTTCAGGAATTGAATCGTCTAAATTGATTACCTAAAAGTATTAATTATTACAAATTGATCCAATTAAACATAAGAATGATTCAAATAGGAATGAATTACTTGCACGCTTCCTTGTACTTCCTTTACACTTTCCCTATTTTGCATAATTTGAATTAGGTGTTTAACCACAAGTGAAACAGCTTCAAAATTTCTGTCAAGACATTGTAATAAAAGTGGCAATCTTTGTTCAATTTTATGAACAGCGTTTTTATCGTTATAAGGTTTAATTGCATTTGCTGTTATTGCTTCTTTTAGTACATAATTTATTAGAACAATTATCTGTAAAATAATAAACCGTTTAGCGCAATTAATATTAATCAATACACAATTGGATTATGGAAAAATTTCTTTGTAAAAGCAATACTTTTAAAATAGATATAATTTAATTACATCTTTAACTTGAACAAGTTCTTTCGATAATCCGAATGCATAGTGAATTGAATAAGCAAACCTGTTCATTGGTCAATTGTAGAATATTTTCCGGACGATAATTTTTAGGTGTAAATTTATCTCTACCTTGCCATAATTTTGGATTACTTGTTAATGCCCAAAAAAAGTCTAAAACAGCTGACGAATCATAACCAGATGTAATTTTTAATTCTGAATTTAATAACCTAGTGACGCAAGCATGTAGAGCTCTCCAACTCACTCTATGAGTTAATAAGGTTAATAAATATGGTCTGAAAGATATATTTGATGGATTTTTCGAAAATAATAATTCCATCTGTAATAAAAGAAATATTTCTTTGAATGTATTGCGATATGAGCGAGCTAACGTGTGTTAAATCAAATAAAATAATAAAAATATAACAATAAAAAAAGTGGAATAATTGAGGAGCAGACTTTCAAAATGCGTTTTGTCCAAATTCCATAATTTTCAGAAAGAGGCAAAACGTTTTTGACTAAATCTGAAAGTACATTACGTGCCCATTGGACAAAACGCGTTTTGAATGTCCAAGTAACTTTCAATATTTATTTCAGACGGGACAATATGCGTTTTAAATATCGAATTTGTCTTAAAAGATGCGTGTTTGCGCATAGAACGTAATACCATCACTAACTAAAAATTTTACATTTTGGAAAAAATGCATTTTGAAAGTCTGCTCCTCAATTACTTGTAAATTTGATTCGGTTCCAATGAGTTCCAGATCAAGTTCTGCTATCCAATCAACTAGTAAACCAGTGCGTTCAAAACGTTTATTTTCAATGTCTGTTAATAAAAGTTTTGACATTGAATCTATCAAATTATTATCAGATTTTTCCAAACTCTGTTCGACTAGTGACTTTGTTGTGCGTTCCAAAGACACTAGATCTGCTTTTTTCAAAACTAAAATACAAATTATAATAATTAACATTTAATAGAAAATGTTCAAAACACGAAACTACTATAAATTGATCGTACAGTTTTCAATTTATATTTATAATAAATTCAATTTATAATACTATTAACTTCGTATTTGAATCATGTAATTTACCTTGAAGAGGATCGTCGCTACAAATAATTTTCTTGGGAGGAACATCGATGATTTTCTTCTGCTGCTTACGCATGTAATGTTTCAAAATAATAGAAATTGGCGATCTTTTATTAGCAATTTTATATAAAATTCTTCTCGACAAATTCGTCAATTCTTCGAAATTAGTTTTCGTTGAAAAAATTAAACGGAATAAAGTACAAGTATATGATTCATTTGTCATTAAACGAATTATAAAATCTGGTGAGCTTAAACTGGATGTTAAATAATCTACGAGAATTTTCAATGATTTTTTAGGTACATCGTTTTTACTGTGGATTTCTTGCGACAAAGTCTGAAAAACAAATAATATTTTACATACATATTATTTCAAAAAAAAAATAGATTTATACATTGAAAAAATAATTAAACTAACCTTTAATAAATTAGCAAAATCTTTGTTAATATCACATTCATATTTTATATTTAAATAAATAGCATTTAGTAATGCAATCATAGAATTTGCATCAATACTTTTTCTTCTACTGATACTAAATAATTTTTGAGTAAATAATTTTTGAGGAAAAATTTGTCTAATCGTGCCAGTTTCAATGATTATTTCATCTAACAAATAAAGGAGAATAATCACACATAAATATTTGAATTAAATCTAAATAAATACAGTGTATAGATATGAGTGAGATAAATTTACTAACCTGGTAATTTTGGTTCTTGTAATTGTAAAACTTGAACAAATGTATTACCGCCTGTGGCTCCTCTTCTATGTTGTACTTCAACTAATTGTGCCATATAACATTTATCCAAAACTGCTTCACCAACTGAATTTGAATCAATTGTTACAGCTGAATCCAGCATACATAATAATTTGCTACGAAACAAAAATTTATAGGCTAAACAGTTTAGTTTATATGTAGAATGTTTGTTGTATTGTGTAATTTAAAAAAAAAAAAAAAACAAGCTAAATTACCTCATGGATGAAACAGGAATTCCAAAAGATTGAATAAAAAGTACTAATTGAGGTGGTTCTAAATTAACTAAGGCTGCATCTACTAATCGAGAAACAGTTGAACGAATCATGCGTAATTTTAACCAATCAGGAATAAGTAAAGCTTCTTCTGATGTATCGACAAGAAATGCTTTTGGTGGTTCACCATTTAATGGAAACCATGTATCCAGAAGGGTATCAAATAATTCTGGATCTATAAAAATATATTTATTTATACAGGGTGTTTCATTGGTAAACGGAAATACTTAAACGGTGAATAGAGGTCACCGAGGCGGTTCTAGAAATACCGCATTTATTGGACCTGACGGTCTTTGTAATCGAGATACAGGGTGTTTTATCGATTTTGCTTATTTCTTCCTGAGGTCATAACTCTCGAACCACCCCGTATATTTTTTTGATATTTGGTACACATGTTTCTTATTCAGAGCCCAAATGAGCCACTTACTATTCACAAGAAAAATCCAGGTCCGGATTAACAAAAAAATAGATAGCAATTTTGACTTTGAAACAACACCCTGTATATTGAAATTTTCAAAATCCGTTTGCATATTTGGAAAGAGCACAAAAAACTAAATTAAAATGTGCACTTTAAATTTTTCCGCAGAAAATTTAACTATTCACATTTTGAACTTAAAGTAAAATTTTTAAGAACTTAGATCCAAAAAAATAGTTATTATTAACTTTTAATAATAAATTATAAAACTTTTGAATCCATACTCATTTTAAAATTATTGAATAACTATTAAATACATTGGTTTTTATTTTTATTTATTTTTTTTATATTTTTTTTTTTATTTTTTTTCTATTTTTTTTTTACTATTTTTTATTTTTTTATTTTTTTTTTTAACTATAAAAATAGAAACCATTGTATTTAATATTTATTCAATAATTTTAAAATGAGTATGGATTCAAAAGTTTTATAATTTATTATTAAAAGTTAATAATAACTATTTTTTTGGCTCTAAGTTCTTAAAAATTTTACTTTAAGTTCAAAATGTGAATAGTTAAATTTTCTGCGGAAAAATTTAAAGTGCACATTTTAATTTAATTTTTCGTGCTCTTTCCAAATATGCAAACGGATTTTGAAAATTTCAATATACAGGGTGTTGTTTCAAGGTCACAATTGCTATCTATTTTTTTGTTAATCCGGACCTGGATTTTTCTTGTGAATAGTAAGTGGCTCATTTGGGCTCTGAATGAGAAACATGTGTACCAAATATCAAAAAAATATACGGGGTGGTTCGAGAGTTATGATCTCAGGAAGAAATAAGCAAAATCGATAAAACACCCTGTATCTCGATTACAAAGACCGTCAGGCCCAATAAATGGGGTATTTCCAGAACCGCCTCGGTGACCTCTATTCACCGTTTAAGTATTTCCGTTTACCAATGAATCACCCTGTATAATTATTTATTTGGTTGACTTAAGAATGCAGTAAAAATTTTATTTTGCACAGAAATATTTTTCTTATATTTGTAATATTTAATTTTTATTTAAAAATATAAATAAAAGAAATTTGTTTACTGATTAATTATGTAAAAAAAAAAAATATGTAAACAAATATTTTGAAATATAATTAATCATTATAAACGCAGAAAAAAAAAACTAAATTTTTAAAGAATAATTAAAGTAATAAATGAAAAACTTACCATTTCCCATTCCATAAGTCAACAAAATAATCATAGCATGAACGACCAAAATATGCATTGTACATTCTTCCCCGGAAGCCCACGTTATCAATACCTGATCCTGACTTTCAGACCAGGGATAAGTCTCTTGTCTCGGTTCTTTAACCTTATTCAAATACGAACAAAACATATTCATTAACGAATGTAACGTGCTTGAAGCGATTCGACTATCTTGCTCAGGAACTGGCAACACTGCACCAGTTATTGTTGCTCGTTCAACAATTAATTGAGCTAAATCTAAGACCAAATCTGACATATCAGATAAAGAATCGTGAATTGTCTGTTGCGCCAAAAAACTAATATAACTACTAATATGATTAGGATCTGTTTCGACTTGGCAAGCTTGCCGTAAAGATGATACGATTAAAGGACGAATTTGTTGAAAATGTGGCAACATTGGTATTTGTTTCAATAACCAATAATTCGATAGGTCTCTGTCATTTAATGAATCTAAAATATAATTGTAATTTTCATGTTAATAGACGATGATATTATTTATTGGATAACATTAACTTAGATTGTCATAAATTTCCTATTTTTTGACGGAAAAATTGTAAATAAAATTATACGATTTCGAATTTTGAACAGATAACTCAAAGTTCTAGTTAAGAATTACGGGAAATAGGAATATATTGATCTAAATCTAAGTCAACATGATCATCCAATCCAATTCAATAGACACCTAAAATATTATCTTCGTCCATTGGTTCTTCTTCGACTGTCACAGTTGCTAAAATAATTTTCAATCCTTTGATTGCTTGAACACGACTTGCACAATGTAATGAAGTTAGTCGACGTAAGAAATATTCGAGAATTTCGTATGCAGCATTCACTTCTTGATTCGGATCAGTAAGAACAGTTTGAAGATGAACTAAAACTTGCGAATGTTTCTTGTGTTTTTCATTTTTCTCACTGGATTGTTGCATGCCAGATATTAAAAGATATTCGCAAAGACATTGTACTGGCAAGTGACTAAAAACAATCAATTATTAAGTAATTAGCTCTACATATATTAGTTGTATGTATGTATGTATATTACTAAAATAGAAAAGAAAAAAAAATAATTTCACCTCAACGCTCCTTCGGAATTATGCACCAAATCGGCCAACCAGGGCATATGTTGCGACGATCCCTGTCTTTGAATAATCTCTAATAAAAAATCAGGATGTCTCGACCTGCACAATAAATGTCCCATTCTATGAGTACCATTAAGTGAATGCAACTGATCTAGAACAAGTTGAGGGGGATGCCTTGCGTCTCCCGATGGTTTCATTTCGATTAATTGCGACAGCAGCAAACTATTCTGTTCGGTAATAATTGTTTTCGTACTCGCTGCTGCCAAATGACTTTCAAACTCCAAAATCTGTTGCTTCTCGACCGCGCAAATTTGCAATTCTTTATTTTTCATATCGTCAAACATCTCTCCCATTGCGACCGTTGGTGGTGGATAGGAAAAATGATTTGTGATGCACATTTCCATAAACGTACGAAGCATTGGATATTTCTTCCATGCTAAGTTGCCAAATGTTGTTGGATTGTGTGCAGATAGCATCAATAAAATAATCCAGCCCTTCCAATACAAATTAGAAATTGCTAATTGTGGAGGCGTATAGCCTTGGGGTAAGCTAATATTTTCCGGATGATGATAGGCAGTTAAATTAAAAATAAAATCGATTATTTCGATTTTATCCGCTTGTAAAGCAGGATAACCTTCCATCGGTAAACCAGCGGCCCTTTTAATTAATTGATCAGCGAGCTCCAACGTATCGGCAGCGTTCAATGGATGCTCTTTCGAAATGCCAATTAACAATATTCGAATTAAACTTGTTTGAAGTAAAGGTACCTCACTAGCTAAACGCAACAGTAGATTCCTATCAGATTCCGAAGGCCACATATCAACTTTATAATACTGTTCCGCGGATTCTAAGAAAAGTACTTTATGCAAAACGTGGATAAAATCTGGCATACTTGGTCGGTATAGACGGAGAACAGATTCGTGCAGCCAAGTGACTGCTTCTTGTTGGATTCGCGCTACCAACATTTGGTAACTTTGTAATGTTGGTACTTCTTTTTTGTCGCCGCGGGCAACAAGTTGAGCAGCTTCTTTAACTTGAGGAGAGATTCCAAGAAACATACATAAGCAGAGTAAGTCACCGATAGCGAGAAATACTCGCTCTCGATATTCAAAATCGCGTAAAGTTGCCGTCATTTCTTTACGTTCTCGGACTAATGAACGACACAAAGCGTATAAATTTATGTCAAAACGCAGTACACGAACTATTTCACGTAATAGAGCTCGAATTGAACGTAAATAATCGTCTTTGTTCATTAACAGATCCTAGATTTATAAATTTTAATCATTATGATAGATTCATTCAATTTAATACATACGAAATATATATAAACGCCAAGTCAAGGAATGTACATAATAAATTTTAGTAAACAAAATGACATGTATTACTTACTTTGTTTGCATGAAATTACTAACATCAACGGCAATACGAATTACCAATATAAATTAAAAATATTGTAATTAGTAAAATAAAACTGAACAAATAAAATACTACTTTATAAGGCTGCGATGATTTAAATCAAGTGATTTAAATCATTGATTTAAATCGCGATTTAAATCAAATGATTTTTTTAAAAAAATCAATGATTTAAATCAACCAAAAAAATTTTTTCAGCAAATCATTCGCTCTGATTTAATCAAGTGGTTTAATAGACACATTTTTTATATGTATTAAAACAAATAAATAACTGAGGAGTAAGGTTTTAATAAAGTAAATGTTATTGTGAGGAAACAAATATTTTATTCCTTACACAGTGAAATAAAAAAGTATAATCTGATTTTAATAAAATATAATAACTCAATCTAACAAAATAACAATCATTTAACAATCCGTACAGATGTAGCGATGATGGCACAAACGTCTGACTGCGAAATTAAAAACTGTTAATTACGGCGATACAGGGTATTGAGATGGAATTGTTTTATGAATTTTTAGTTCTACTTGTAATACAAGTAAGAATCAATTAATTATTTAATGAACAGTGCACATAAAATTGAAAAAATCAAAAATATCTAATTTAAATAAAAAATTCCGATAAATCAAAAAAATCCGATTAATTATTTAATGAACAGTGCACATGAAATTGAAAAAAAATCAAAAAAATCTGATTTAAATCAAAAAAATCCGATTTTTTTGATTTTTTTTAAAAAATCATGATTTTTTTCAGCCCTACTACTTTATGTACTTAATGTAATTTTTATATATGTATATATTAAATAAGAAACATAATGTACATCTTTGATTCGGCGTCTAAATATTAAAAAAAATCCAAATCCCTACCTGAAAGATTTCAGCTAAAACATTAGCAGACATTTCCGGAGCAGCTTGAAACATAACAGCAATCATTGGCATATTATTCGGATTTCTCGAATTTGATAATTCATTGTAAATCGTGTGTTTAAGCATTGACGGCAAATTTTCCGAATGAATAGTGATTAATTCTCGCAAACAATTTAAATAAACATTAACTAATGCTTTAGTTTTAAGTCGAATTTTTGTTAGATGAGCTGTAACCTCCATATCCCTCTGCGTTATACTTAAGCAATTACAGCATAAATAAGCTAATAGTTCTTGAGCGGGTCGCATCAATTTTGGATTATGTAGCCACATTTCCAGGCGAGATACCGCTATCATTCGTATCTATAATTAAATTATAATTTTATTTGTTTGTGTCTATAAACGATAAAAAGCGAACGACAGGGCAAAGTTAGCTAATCTCATTTTATCATCCGATTAGTAAACGCGCATTTTGCTCATTTTTAAATAGAAAAATAATTTGGTTGTTTATTGAGATTGATATTAAATATTCTATATTTAGAAATGAAATAATTGAAACTAGTTATTTAGTTAGTTATTGGCACAACACGCACGTTTTAACTAAATCAATTAATTAATTACGTAAATGTAAAATAATAGATTTAATATTCTTTAGATATTTTGTATATAAATTTTTTAAGCACAATGGCTGGTATTAAAAGCTCCATTTTCGGGTGTTCTAGTTCATTTGTTTAGTCCTGTTCCTATGATAGTTGCATTGTTTTAAAACCAGTTTTAGTAAAAACCAATTTTAAAACTAACTACATAAATAGAATTGAACTAACCTCAACTAATCCACAAGCAGATGATAATAATCTCAAAAAATTCCTAGTAATAGTTTCAGGCGGTTGTCTCCTATTCAATTGATCTTTGATTGCTTCCAAAACAATCTGCTCAACAATTTCGTACGATTGGGAATATCTGGGTTGTATCGGTACATCAACATTTTCTCTATTATCTGCACCAGAAGAAACATTTAAGACTTCTGGAGTGTTCCGGCCTTCTCTTAGAGCGTCATCATCTGTTGTAGTTGATGAAGAAGGTACAGGAGATGATGTTGTGTCTCTCGTATTGCCTAAAGCACCAGATAATTCGGGCGCGAGCAAAGATTTTGGCGGTATTCGAGTATTGAAAGCGGTCACTATGTTATCGACAAAACCTTTGCATTCTTCGTGATCTACCCAGATTCGATCGCCTAATGCATCTTCTACATACAACTAAAAGAAAATTAATTTGTAAAAAAAACAATAGTTTTTGTTCACATTATTTTTCATTTTAAGTTGATCTTGAAACGCCGAATCAGTTATGCAATATAAATTTTTAAAATTTACCGTCAGTTTTTAATTTAACGAGTTATTTTTTATTTGATTACTTTAATTAGCCAAGTACTGTATTCAAAGTATTCAAATATAATATAACCAAATATTAACGAATTTAAATGATTTCTGATTTCGAAAACAATACCTAATATGATACACGTTTTCTAATATAATACGAAGTGGTACCCAAAAGTCGCCGAAATTTTAATAACGCGCGTAAAAAGACGCA
The DNA here is from genome assembly GCA_963966155.1 of Clivina fossor. Taxonomy (NCBI): domain Eukaryota; kingdom Metazoa; phylum Arthropoda; class Insecta; order Coleoptera; family Carabidae; genus Clivina; species Clivina fossor. Next base: position 33,842,178 of record OZ014550.1, read on the forward strand.
GCTACTGTCAAACGCCGCCAGATAAAGTTGTGTATAGTCTTTGTGAGTCAGCATGACAAGCGGATTAAATGTAAGTGGATACATTCGTTGTTGGTGAACAGTTTTTCATGGTTGTGTCTGCTTGTGTTTGCAATGGTCGATTTGAATGTCGCATGTAGAGATTTGAAAGAACAATTTCGAACTGATACAGATTTTCTTTCTAAAGTCGTCACAGGTGACGTAAGTTGGGTTTATGGGAATGTTCCCAAAACCAAACAACAATCGTCACAATGGAAAAGCCCATCTTCATCACGACCAAAGAAAGCCCGTCAAGTCAAAAGTAACATCAAGACTTATTTACTGTTTTTTTTTAAATATTGATGTAATTATCCAAAAAGAGTTTATACCTGCGGGTCAGACGATTAATGCATAATTCTACCGTGATATCATGAGGCGGCTGAGGAAGGATATAAGAAGGAAACGTCCACAGAGGTGGCACAGGAACGACTGGATTCTTCATTATGATAATGCGAGGTCACATACCGCTTTCATCATAGAGCAATTTGTGACAAAAATACAACATGGCCGTTGTTCCTTATCCAACTTACTTTCCAAAAATAAAAATCAAGTCGTAGATTTGATCGCAGAAGATGCTGAACATATTAACAAAATAAGACTTCCAGAATGCTTTCCTTTCGTGGCAGAAATGCTGGGATCCCTAGGGTGACAGCGGTGAATAAGATCCCAACTATTCTGCAGTTTTGCTTATCGGTACATTTCGGGAACTTTTGGGTACCACCTCGTAATAATCATGATTGAACTAAAAATTAAACATTAATTTTACTTTTTACTCTGAAGTGGTCTGTAACCGTTCGGGTATTGCTTTTAGAGTACACAGAGCAAAATTTTAAAACTACGGTAAACTATAAAAAATAATGATTTTTGTTAAAAGTTACAATATCAATTTTTTTTATATAATAATAATAATAATGACGTGCACTAACTAACTCGGAGTCTCAATTTTCCATTCAATTTTAAAGAAAGAAAGAAAATTACTCTGACAAACAGCTCGGGCCAATGTCTATCCGTTATATACGCCCGAAGCAATAAATTCGCGCATAGAACTGGTACAGCCGGGCTACCTTTACTTTTCAGACTATGTGCTGCAGTATCACCGGCGGAGCGTCGCAGTAGACTAGCTAAAGCAGCACAAACATGTTCAGTAGCAAAAATAGCCGGTCGTAACTTTGCTAAATACAACAGGCCCAAATAAATCACTTTATCCGGTTTGTAACGTTGAGATCGCAATGTTTTTACAGCTCCTGTTATATACGACACAATTTTATCATTATCGCCATTATCAATAGCGCGAATAACATTTGGAACAAGATCAAACGGTTCACATTCAACAGTTAAAGTTTCCCAAATTTCAACAGTTCCGTGTAGTTGTCCTGAACTACCTGGAGCATTATTTCTATCGCCTGTATTTCGATCGCGCTCCGAAGAGCTTCCCGAACTGCTGCTACTACCGCTGGCCCCACTACCGCTTGAACCAGAAGTAGAAACAGCTCGAATTACTGTTCCGGTTACTTTTGGTTTTTTCGTTGGAGGAACGGCCGTTATTGCCGTAGATGAATGCTCTCTTTTGCGATCTGTTGACGCTACAAATAATAAAAATGTGGTTCCTTGTATGTATTGATAATGTAATATTAATATTATATACCTTTACTACTACTTTGGTGACTGCTTGAACTTGATTTATGCTGAGAACTACTTCGCTTAACTTCTGAATCACGGCTAGAACTCGGTTTTGAGCCAAGAGCAAAAATATCCGGCGGATACTGAGTTATTTTACTTTTAGCTCCACGAGAGCTCGACGACGATTTACCACGATCCATTTCGTTTACAAATTTATCATAAACTTAACCTCAACTACACTTACACTTATACTAATTATGTAATATAATTAATTAAATAATCATATTAAACAAACTCTATAGTACAATCACACAATTAAAACACAACATTTATATTATAAACTGGATAAATAAAACAAATGTCAAAAACATATCCTATAGATGCAGAATACAGATATCCACATAGGGGACAACTTCACAATGCTTCACAACAGGGACGACCGGGATGACGCACTCAAAGATAAACAGGCATGACCATGTGACGTCATAAAACAGATACTTTGCACCACGACCGCTCTGCTTGCTTTCGTGTGGCGCTAGTGTACATTTTTGAATTTTGCGCATTTATTTAAATTTAAATTTCAAATTAATACAAAGTTTACATTTAATATATAAAACTATTTTATGATCTAGTTACTTGTATTTTGTTACCTAGTAACATGTTTCTATGTCCTATTTATTTACTGTATATGTCATTTGTATCATTTTATCATTTTTCCGGATGAAGATGTATGTTGAGTACGTCGAAACGGCAATTATCAATAAATATTAATACAGTAATACAGAACTTCAACCTTAAGCAGTTTTATTTTAATATAATGAGTTCTGAAAGATTTTTTACTATGTTATTATTATTAATGTTATCTTTACGAATTAAATTTTATTAAATACAAAATATACTATTTGTGATAAACTATGCTTTTTATTGAACTTAGGGCTAATATTTTCAATTTTTGTTTATTCTTAATGAAAAAAAATCGTCTGCAATTGGCTAAAAATAAATCCTTAGAATAAATGTCAATATTTCATTGGCTAATTTTAAAATTATTCCAAGTGTAAATTTATTCTAAACTTTGGAAATATTGGTCCTTTATTCGGAAAATTTCGTTATCTGGAATCATGTCGGATAAAAGAAGCATTCGCTGTAATAAGAACAATTGGCATGCATTGTTTAAAAATTCCAAATTTAAAAGTTATGTTTATTTCTTTAATTTATTTCCGAACATTAATATAAACACGGGTTTAATTAAAAAAATCCATAAAATAAAAACGATAAAATATATTATTAATTTCGATTTGTTTAAATTATTTAGGTAGTTTGTTTATAATATCATATGATTCATGTTTTATAGCTAAGAATGATCGAACACCTGCATAATAATTTTAAATATTTTGTTTGTTGATATATTAATTTATAATTCACAACAAATGCACATGCTAAAGTTTTATTTCTTTGACTCATTTCTGCTTTCAGCGAGAAAAAAATAAACATACAAATAAAATTATTTGTTTTTTTTTTGCAAATTTAATAATAATGTGTCGCATAGAATTAACATAACATGCCACAAATACATTACATGAATTAAAAACTATTTCATTAGAAAAATTGAAGATTTTCTTTGTAATTTTCTCACCGTGACAAGTTTCATAAATATAAAATATTTAATTACAATTTTAAGGGGGTAGCTCAGTTCCCTACATACATACACAATCACGCTATGTATCAAAATTAGGGTGTTCAAGACCGAAGAAAAGCAATCATTAAATTTTCAGCAGACATTTCAAATGAAAATGACTGCTGTGGAAATGAGATTTTTACGTGGGGTATGTGGTGTAACTAGGAGAAATCGGGTACGAAATAGATTAGTGTATGATGAGTGTGAAATTGCGTAAAAATGTTGTAGCAAAAGTTTATGTTAGTCAGTTAAGATGGTTCGATCATGTTGAGCGAATGTCTAGTGAACGTTTGGTTAAAAAGATTTATTTGAATGTTTTGATGGTATTCGTTTGCGTGGACGTCCGATGAGTAGTTGGAGTGGTATGATTGAGAGTGTTTTGCGTGAGCGAAAGTTTTCAAGTAGTAGGAATAAAAGAGCATGTATGAGAGGAATTATGAATGTGGATAAAGCGAAAGTTGCTTGTTTGGATAGGAATGTTTGGATTCGACTTATTTCGGAATGATAAAAAGAGTTTGTGTCACACCCTTTTGGGTACATGGCGTGATTGTGTATGTATGTATGTATGTATTTCAAATTTTTTTAGAATTTGTTAAAACTTCCGTAGATTATTTACTTTTATTGTATTGCTAAAACCTTTAAGGCCGAGTTTATGCAACGTTGTCTTTGTCTTACAATTAGTTCAAGTCGTATTCTTAAAAGTTGAAAACATTAGAATGCATTAGACTGTTTATGCATTTGGCTTGAGGGGGGATCATCCGAAAAGGTAGTCGAACTTTGGGCTTGGCTTGAAGAAACACTACTGACGAGTAGACATATCGTCGTGTTACACTCCGATTAAAATGAGTTTCAGGTATTCAAGTAGAAGTAGTAGTGTTATGTAAAATATTTTTTTTTTTTTAAGAGCCAGCCACCGATGGTATTAGTTTTTTTAATGCGATTTATAAAGTTACCCTTTTGCACCCCTGACATAAATTTTACTCTATATTTAATTGTTATGTAATTTTTTCAAAATTTTATTTTATATTAAGATAGTCCAATTAAAAATAAAATTGACATTGTTTTTGTTGAGTACACTCTAAAAAAAATTATGTAATTTTATCTACAAAGTATGAGACACTTATGATTTCCTGTATTTCTAGGTATAATTACTCAGCTGCTGTGATTTTATTCATAATTGTTTAAAAATACATAATATCAGAACTATTACAAACATTATTTAATATGATATATTACCAACGGAGTGAAAAAGTACATATATATATATATATATATATATATATATATATACCGGGTGTTTGTTCGTTAAGTTCGTATCGGTGTTTAACATGCAGTTTCGATAATTTGCGATATACTTCTTTCTCGAGTAAAATTCGGAAAAATACTTAGAGTGCTTTTCGATAGAAGATAAAAATTTATATAATTTGGTTTTAGTTTTAATTTACTAACATATGCCGTTTGGGCGCTAGAATTTTTTTTTTATTTTTTGGATTTTTTTTTTTTTTTCTCAAAAACTATGAGGTGTAGGAAAATAAGTGTGGTACAAAAAAATGCGGAATAATGAGTACTATAATGGAGTAAAGAAATTATTATTCTAGGATGCATCGTTTAGTACAAAAAAATTAAAAACTAAATTTTTGAAAATTTCTTAAGGGGGTACCCCTGAGATTTTTTTCAAAATAAGACTTTTTTTCAAAATTTGCTTAAAAAAATTTGAAAAAATTCAGTAAAATAAAGAAAAAAATTAGCTACAGCTGTAGTATTGCTGCAAGATAAATCACAGCAATTTGTACAAAAACAGGTTTTGTTGGATGCTGGATCGCAAAGTAATCTACGGTATGTGTGAAAAATTAGGATTAGAACTAAAGCAAATTAATATCGCGGTCTCAGGGGTTAATTGTGAAACAAGATATGTAAATAATATTAATATTAAATTAAAATCAAAAGTTAACAAATTTACAACTCGATTAAATTGTTTCGTTCTTGAAAATTTACCGGTAAATTCATTGAACAGAAATAAAATAAAATAAACAAATAATTTCAAGTTAGCCGGTCTACATTTTAATGAAAGTAGTCAAATTGATTTATTGATAGGTGTAGAATCGTTTTCGAAATTATTATGCAAAAACAATTTAAAAGCTACAAATAATCAAACGCATTTACATGAAACAGAGTTAGGTTGGGTAGTAGAAGGATCATTTAATGCTAATTACGATAAAGATGTTATTAATTTGTCAACTATAGTTAACAAAAATAAGTTACATAAACTAGTAGCAAAATTATTTTGAGAAATCAAAGAGACTATAAATAAAATAAATTACTTACAATTAGCTGAAGAATAAGAATGTAAAATTTATACAATATATTGCAAAGTTTACCTTTTAAAAATAATGATAACAAAATGAGAAAATCTAAAGAAATTAGTTTAAAACAATTTTGTTCCTTAAAAAGAAAATTAGCAAATAACTTAAAATTATAATCAGATTAGGTTAAATTCATGAAAAAATATAACCATTTAGATCATATGCAATTAATTAGCAAAGAAGTATCATTTCAAGTAACACATATTTCGATAAATAAAACAAATAACACAAAAGGGTGGAGGCTTTTATTCTGAATACAACCTTGTAATATTATACCTTCACATAGGTACAAGGTGATTTAATACCAAGACAGATTGAGTCATAGCCGCTATTTGATGTGTAATTTTTATTATATTTTTCAAATTAGTTATGCCATACAATGAGTTTTTGATAAATTCATTAAAAAAATTTCATTTTTGGTTTAATCGAGCTTAAGGGGGTAGTACACTCTGCAAGTTTCAAAAAATCGATTTTTTTTATTTTGGCTTAGAAAATACTTTGGAGTGTCTACTTTATCGTAAACTTTACCCAAAGTTCATGAGACACTCCGTTCCAAAGTTACAGGCCGAAAAGCGAAGCCGTGTAGCACACTGAAGGTATGTAAACGAATTTGATGAAAAACTGGACTCAAAACTTCAATTGCGATTATCTCGAGACCATGTTTTCAAAGTTGGCGGACATCATAACTCAGAAATGGTTCGTCCGATTTGAACGCGGTTTAAATTTTTGAATTTTACACAATTTTTTCTGTCATCGTACGTAGCCGTTTTTCTTTTTCTTAAAAAATGGCTCTTCGGTGCAAGCTTTTATGTCTATTTTTGCGTCCGAAAACCTGATTTTTTTTTAAAACGTTGTCAATTTTTCATTTTTCAACATAATCAAAAAATCCTACGTACGATGACAGGAAATTTATTGGAGATTAAGGGAAAAATATCGATTTTGTTCGAGCTCCAACGGTGCGGCCTCTATGATGTTCGCCGATCAGCAGGTTGCCATCGGAGGTGCCACGCTGAACCTGGTGTAGCGGCCGAAGGAGTTGCCCAATGTAGGCCAAAAAATTAATTTTTGTAGCCGAAGAACGGTAAAATAAACATATGTATTCCATTTTTGTCATACATTTATAGTTATCTTTAAAAAAAATCCCGAAAATCACCTTTTCTTCAGGCCGACAGAGTGTACTACCCCCTTAAGCTTAAATGAACAACAGCGCCGCGTTAAGTAATGTGAACTCGAACTAAATTGTTTCTATCCACCATTGACAAACATTACCTATATTCCAGTTGGTTAATTGTCATGTTTTCGTAAAATACATAAAGATTCTATAAAGATAAACACAGCTGATTCAGATGTCATTAATATTATCGATAAAATAACATACTGTATTCCCGAAATTGTAAGTATGGTTTGAATAAAAAAAAATAGGTTATGAGTTATTAATTTAAAACTACTAATTATGCATTTTTTTATTTTTATTTCTAGGGTAACGAAACATTGAAAAGCTACTTTGAAAAATTATCACAATTTAACGTTGAGAAATCCGATTTAATTATACAAATGCAACGTGTAAACAATAGTGAAATGATGGCGGAGAATGATAACGAAAATACTAGTACAAGTACTACAAATACCAGTGAATATGGTTGTGGAATGTGTAATGAAAGTTTACAGAGACACATTTTGACACATCAAAATACTGCCAATGTCTCGGATGAATCAACTTCTGTTTCTGATCATGTCTCGGATGAATCAACTTCTGTTTCTGATGACGTCTCGGGTGAATCAACTTCTGAATCTGATGATGTCTCGGGTAAATCAACTTCCGATTCTCATGTCTCGGGTGAATCAACTTCTGATTTTGTTGATGTCTCGGATCAATCAAATTCCGATTCCGATGATAAAGAAAATATTTGTCCGTTGAAGAAAATAAAGATGTATTTATCAAGTTTGAATACGATATCGGAGGATCGTTATTGCGAGATTTGTAAACATGAAAAGGATACACTGTCACAGTAAAGGTTATATTTGCAAATATTGTAAGAAATTCTTTAGTAAATAAAAATATTACGAAACTTATGTTATTATTTATTATTTTATTTCTTTACTATGATTTTTTTGCTAAATTTTTGAAAATTATTTTGTTTAACAAATGAATACAGTACAATTATTTATATTTTGTAATAATTTTTGTTTAATCTGGAAAATTCTGGAAGTTTGTCAGCTATATTCAAAAAAAAATCCTGTTTCTGTTATATTAGGGATTTGTCCACAGAAATTGCTATTCAAATAAAAATTTAACAGTTTTACAAACTTAATACATATTTTTGAGGATATTTATTAACTTAAAAAGTAATACAAATTATTTACATCGTTTTGTGCAAATTAAAAGTTAAAGTACATTTTAATTTGACACTATATATTCTAATTTAATACAAAAATATATTTTGATTTACGCTTATATATATATATATATATATATATATATATATATATATATATATATATATATATATATATATACAAATATAAAATATAAATTGCACATTTTACAAATAAATAAATAACAACTTGAAAATACTCATTATTAAAGTTAAGTTATGGTACTTGATTTATTAAATAGTTGATGTATTCCGATCTCAATAAAAAATTGCTATTACTTATTTTTTTAGAAATTTATTTATTAGAAATAAATTTTATAATTTCTTATTATCTTACCAACCATTGGTTAAGTAAATGGATGCAATTTTTTTGCTAAAAAATTCTGTTTTATAAAGTTAATAAAAACCTGTACGTATGAATGTAAAATAAATAAGAGGAAAAAATTATATATGATCTTTTTAAAAATTATTTCTACAAAACACTCGGTCTCATAATAAAAATATGTTTCTTATAACGGATTTCTTCAATCTAAAAACTCGTATAGTTGAAGGTGCATGCATATCCATAGAAAATAATATTGTATGTTAAAATTGAAAAGAATATTGTTAAATCAAATGTTTTCGCAATAGTAATATTTGATAGAATACCGAAACGTTTTATAGAATAGAATAATATAATTCAAGTAATTTATAGCAAACATAATTGACACGATTGTCTCAAACAAACATCATAATAAACAACTTTGTGATAGATTTCTAATATTTTAAATATATAAAAATTTGCCACATAACATCTCATCTTATGATAAGTTCCCTGTGTTTGTTGGGCGACTACAATTAATTTCATTCATTCAATTTATTTAACAAAATAATTAATATGAATATAAACGGTGTATATAATAACAAAATATTTTTTATTTTTATAGTAAATATAGAATTATTATTCGTTCTTTACTCATATGTTCAAATTTTATTTATGATTTTATGCATTATGCATTGTTCGATTAAAATGAAAATATAAAATATAGAGCAAAAAAATAGATAATTCATATTTTTCATTTAGTGGTTACAATATAACCTTACCATAAATAATATAAAAAAATTCCGAATTTGGAAACCTACATTTCCTTTGATTCTGGTATTGGACGCAAGACGGTACGCAACAAGAATATTGGATCTATAAAAAAATATTATACATTACAAAATTGCCATAAGATACATACAGGGTATTAATTTCAATAGCTTTTTTATTCATATGCAGTAATAAAATGTTTAACTTACCTTCCTAAATATCAAATAATATTCATAAAAGAAAGCCTTGTACGAAAGCGCCCAATTATCGTCAGTAACCAAACATAAATCAGTTGAAAATCCAAATCAAGTACCAAAAACACAGCCAATGATAAACCAAATTATCCAGTATTCCAAATCCAATTTGATAATCGCAAATAGAGGCAGGGTCCAAATATTTTAAAAAAAGTATCACGATCGCAAAACTCAGTTCGCACAATAAAGACAAAATTAAGAATAAAATAATATTTCGTTTTCCAACATGTACATATATTTTTTACCAAGGTCGTCCCTATTTCTACCTGATAAATTTTTGACATTTCTAAACAAAAATCGTCTTCAAATCTTAATTGTTTTAATTAATTTAATTAATTAGTTTAATTAAGCTAGTGACATCTAACAAATACAAAATCATTTAAAAAACTTGGCACGTCATCTGTCGGAATCGGTTCAAAGTTTTTCACGGTTTATGTTCTGCTATTCAAGTGAAAACTCCCGGTCCTCCCTGTGTTCAACTAACTTCACGTCAGACATATGGTTTTTGTGTTTGTGTAGAAGTGAGTGAGTTTACGTTTGTAAACGTTTCTTGTGGAAAAAATTTATTATAGAAATAATCTGCATCCATGGTCGGTTTAACCGTGGTTGGTTAAATATTCAACTTTAGCTCAAAAGATACGTCAATATTAAATAAGAGTTATGGGTTCCAGTAGTAAGAAAGCTAAAAGCAGCAAAGAGGGTAGTAGGAAAAGGCGTCATCACAGTAAGTCCAATTCCGATGACTCGCCACGGGAAAGAGAAAAGGAGAAGCAGCATCGCCACAGAAGGCATCATAAAGAAAGACGACATGAAAAAGCATCAAGACATAAGGATTATGAGAGCGAAGGTTTGTAGATTTTTTTCCATTGAGTTTTAGGTTAGATTGTATTTATAATTTGTTTTTGTAGTTTATATAGATAATATTTCTAATAGGTCATTGTTATTTGAATATGTAATGGTATTGTTTTAATGAATATGATTAAATACTTAGGTTCTGATATTGCTCCACCCTCACCACATACTCGAGATGAAACACCTCCACCTCCAACAATTCGTGACGAATCACCATCAAATAATCAATCGGTTGAAAGTCTTTCTATTGATGAAACAAATAAGCTTCGAGCTAAATTAGGTCTTAAACCGCTTGATGTTAACAGTATAAAAGACTCGTTTGATTCATCAAAAAGCAAAGATGGCAAAAAAGAAAGTAAAATTAAAGATGATTTAGGTGAATTTTATCACAAACCTGCTAGTAACTTAGCTGAAAAGTCGAAACAAGAGAAAATCAGGCGTAGATTATCGGATAGAAAAGAAAAACGAAACATTGAAACCAAATTATCGAAAGTTAAACCGCTTGGTGAATCGGATAGTGGGGATGATACGGAATCTTGGGTTCAAAAAAATCGACGAATTCAGTTTGAAAAAGACCAAGCTGCTAAAAGAGTATGTAAACTTTATATATATATGTAAATTTGAAATATATGATTTAATAATTTTGTTTTCCGAATAAGAATATTTCGTATTTTATTTACTTAAAAACAAAATTGATTGCAGTAATTTTTTTTTCAATTTTATTATGTAATTCATCAAAAATAATTAATAATTCTAATTAATAATAATTGTCAAAAATTTAATAATATATATTTTTCTTGTATTTATTTAGGCAAAAATGTTAGAAGAATTAGATGAAGAATTTGGTGTTGGCGATATTATTGAATCGGAAACTAAACGTAAAAGAGCTCATGTTTATTCAGATAGAAATTTAAAAGGATTAAAAGTTGAACATAATCTTGATAATTTTGCGGAAGGAAAAAGTGTTATTCTTACATTAAAAGATCAAGATGTTTTAACAGCAGATGGAGATGTTTTAGTTAATGTCAATATGATTGATGATGAAAGATATGAAAAAGTAAGTATAACAAAAGTAGATAATCTCCAACTTACGTAAGGATTCAATTCCGTAAACTCTTATGTAACTTAATACGTTATTGAAGCATCTCTTCTCGATAATTGAAAAGTAAAAATCTAATATATTATTTTGGATCTACGTAAGTTGGACATTGCTTGTGTAGTGTTTTTAGTATTATACTAGCTAGTGTTCGGCGTTGTTTAGATGTTATAATCTGAATTATTTTGCAAAATATTTTAACATTGTTATTTAAACAATTTATATAAATGTATATTTTTATTAATTTTTTTTTTCTTAATTAGAGCAATGAAAACAAAAAACAAAAGCCAGGTTATCAAGCCTACGACGATAATGAATTTGATGAATTTGGTAATCCAAAAGTGAAATCGCTTTTATCGAAATACGATGAAGAAATTGACGGTGTAAAAAAATCATCGTTCGTCATTGGCGAATCAACGTCTATGGAATCGAGAAAATCTATTGCTCTATCAGTAAAAGAGAAATTATCCAATAAGAGATTAGAATCATTAGCTCTTCCCGAATTGAATCTTGCCTCGGATTATTATACTGAAGAAGAGTTGACAAAATTCAAGAAACCAAAGAAAAAAATCAAGAAACATAGAGGAAAAGGAAAAATATTAACAGCAGCTGAATTAGCTGCACAACTCGAAGGTACTGAAACGAAAAATGATCATGGATCAAGGAAGAGAAAAGATGAAAGTGGAAGCAGCTTAGAAATTGGAAGCAAATTGAGTAAGAAAGGAGAATTTACTGATTGGATGGAAATTGATGATTTACCAGGTACATATACAATAAAAAAAAATTAAAAAAAAAAACATTAAAACAGATTATTAACAAATAATATATTAATAACAATGTGTGATGACTACACCATCAAATTTCATTATTTGTTAACTTATAGATTTAGCTATAATTTTACCTAATTTACGCAGTTAAATTTTAAAAAACATATTACACTAAACTTTTATAAGTTTATTTTTCATTATGAGTATGAAAGGTAAAATATAAAATATAAACATTAAATTATATTTATTGAAGTAAATATATGTAAGTTATCAAAAAAATCTATTCATATATATTTTTCAATATTTTTGCACGTTAACAAGTTTTATATTATATGGTTTGTTATCATGTTGAATGTTATTAGTACGCATGCGTAAACCTTGTTTAAAATACGTAACATAAACGTTCTTTATAATCTTAACACAATTATTGTACAAATGAATTTTTATTAAAGCAACAGATAAAATTTTCTTGTAGAAATAAAACCAATAATGGATTCAATGATCAAAGCTGAAACGGAAGACTCAACGCTAGAACGTGCCCTACACAAAGCTCGTAAACTAAAACAAAAGGAAACATTGAAAACTTTGCCGCCCGTATTGGATCTCATTAAAACTGAACTAGTTAATGACGATTTGCCATCGAATCCTGAAAGTGGTTCCATTGTGCTTAATTCAACGGCGGAATTTTGTCGAACGTTGGGTGATATACCAACTTACGGTAAAGCTGGTAATCGGGATGAAGATGAAGATTTAATAGTAAGATTTTTCGTTAGATTTTATTTTGCCAACAATAACTATGTTCATATCTCGGTATTTGAACCACTCGAAATTAATAAATTCTGTTTCGATCTTCAAAATAAACAAATCTATTTGAAATTTCGATCCACTTCAAATGTTAGGTTAATTCTGTAAAAAAGCAGGATTAACTTATGAAGCCGCATCATTTCATTACAGATAAACTCATCAGTTTGAAATTATAATTACTCTTAAATTTAGTTTTTTAATCGTTTCATTATTATTGTAATTATAATATTACCAGAATGCATACATTGCACATAGTCCGGTATGAAAGCCATTTGAAAAACAAGTAATCATATGTTTATGTTTACGACATGTAAATAGGAAATAGAGTCATCCAGTTAAAATTTAAATCAGTATTTTTTAATGTAAATCGAAACTTTATGCTAAATAAAATAATACATATTTTTTTTAATGTTTATATATTTAATGTCAATAATTAGTAAAAGTTGAAAAGTAAGCCTATTCAAATCGCAATTATGACGTTACATCAAACTACCATTGATTAGAATTGGCTGGGCGAAGCTGAGAAATACTGATATGTTAAAATAAGGGATGCGACGCGGCGGTTGTTAAGTTCCAATATTGAAATCTCAAAATATGATAAACAGAAATAAATAATTTGTTCGATTTTATTTGGTGTTATTCAATCATTTTTAGTATAAAACAATAATATTCATATTTTAAGAATAGTAAATGTTATATATGCATATTCATGTAACTTTAACAAAATTTATAAATATCAGATTGGCATTTCTAAACGTACTCAAGTTTGATACATTTTCAACCCACCATCTCTCTCTATATTATATCAATTCCTATATCCATATCTAGTTCGTTAGTCGTAGCTTAATCCGATTGAATCTTCGGTGTAAGTTTGGGCGTGTGACGTGTCATAATATGGAACAACTATAAATTTTAGCAACTTTAACAATTTTTGTCTGTATTTGCTCATTCTATTCAAAAATTAAAAAACAAAAATTTATTGGCTGAGCCCATTAGGAATATATCTATCTTTTTCTTACTTTACAAATAAATATAGATATAAATACCTCTTCTTAGAAATGAACGCTTAAATTAACCCCTTAAGCGGTTATGTCGTATATATATACATATACGTCATAGCCTATTGTAATGCGTAGCGCTTATGTCGAATATATTCACATTCATCTTTAATCATTCTTCTTCAGAAAAATGTCAAAATGTCATAAAAATATTGAAAATATCTTTTATAAAATCTATTTGTTTATCAGTTAGGGGGTACCTCAATATAATATTTGCGAATTTTTCTAAACAAAATATTTAATAACATTTTAACTTCAAGCGTTAGCGACAAAAACACATGGCCACTTAAGGGGTTAAGACTGAGATTATCTCAATCCATTTTAAATCTTATGTTGTTAAACAGTATGAATTCGTTTAAGGGGAGGTTCTTTTATAATTGTACCAAAAGTACCTGATATTTGACAATTTTTTTTTCAGGAACTGAAATGACAGACATGTGTGCTTTTTTGCAAAATGTTTATTCAGGTTTTGTCTACAAAACAAAATTTTTTTAGTTTCGGATATTTGAAAATGTCGTCCAAAATGGCGGTTCCGGGAAACGATGTTTTAAAAACAAAACTTATCGGCGGGCACGATACAGGTCGCAATTCGTCACCTAGAAGCATGAAACCAAAACGACCTTAAAGATTATATTCCATAGAGGCATCTCTACCTAAAAACATCAAAAAATTCGTTATAGAAACAAAATGGCGGCTACTTGAAAATTAGATATTGTTTTTTCGCATGATTTTTCCACTTTGGCCTGCTGTAAAAAATCGTTAATGATCAAAATGTTGCAATTTTGTTGGTAGAGATGCCCGAGGATTTTGTTTCCTTTTGAGGACGAAACGCGAAGTTGATTGGTTGAACGGTTCGAAAGTTACAATGCCCGCCGATTCGAAAAATGTAGTTTCGTATAAAACGCGTTTAAAGTTTTGAAAACGGTTTTTTCTTGTACAATTTGAGTTACTTGATCAATTTGTCCAACAATAAGTGAATTTATAGGTTTTTGGGGTCGCTGAACACGAATTTGAGGTCAGATTTGAAAAATTAAAAATGGCGGATCCAATAAGTGATCGTAATCAATTTTTATGAAATTTTGACCACAAGGATTTTCGAGAAGATTGAACAAAAAATCGTGATCAGTTTTGAAGAATTCAAATGATCAACTTACAATCAATTTACAGTAACTAGTTGAGGAGCGCGCGGCGAATTTGCTGCCTGAGCGCCCGTCACCGCTCAGGACATCGGTCCATTCAAAACCGTGTAGCGACGGAACTAAGTCACGGATCGCCTAATCATTTTACCCACATATTCTAGACACTTATAGCATTCGATTTATGCAATTAAAAAAATCGATTTTTTAAAAAAATTATAAAAGAACCTCCCCTTAAACTGTTAAAATTTCAAGCGGTTTAAGTTTATGAGATAAACGTAGTTTATGTGTATATAAATCTATTGAGATAACCTCGACATCATATTTGACATTCTCATAAATATTGAAATATTTAGGATTTTGAACGCGATGTAAAGAAATCACCATCGAATTCACCACCCCATCCGTCAACAACGGGAAGTTGGAATACAGTCGATCCCTCTGATATTGCCGAATCTTTATCAGCACCACAAGAGACGCCTATCCTTGATGAGGAGCCCGATGTCGGTAGTGGAGTTGGTGCAGCACTTAAGTTAGCTATGAGCAAAGGTTATTTAGACAAAGCCGAAAATAACCGTCCTTCTACCAGTAAATTTGCTCATCTTCAAGCACGACATTACAGTATTGAAGATAAAACTTATGGGTTAGTTAGTTATATGCGTTCTTAATAAAGTCTTTTCGAGATCTTTATTCGATAATTTCATTTCGAAAATATATTGCAGGGATGATGATAAATTTGGAGGTCGCAGAGAACGCTATTCAGGACCAACGTTAGATTTTAAAGAAAAAGATAGCTTTAGACCAAATGTTAAATTAGAATATATTGACGATGAAGGCCGCGTTTTAAATCCGAAAGAAGCTTTCCGCTATTTATCGCATAAATTTCACGGTAAAGGTCCAGGAAAAAATAAGATTGAGAAGCGAATTAAGAAAATGGAACAAGAAGGGGTATGTTATTGTTTTATATTATTTTCCAAATATTTTTTAATTACTTGCACAGTTTCAAATTTATTTCAAATGTTATTAACATTCTAAATCAGATTATAGATCTAAATTAACAAATTAATTCTTATATCGATTTTTTTATTTTAGTTGATGAAAAAAATGAGCTCGACTGATACACCATTAGGAACTTTAAATATGTTACAACATAAACAAAAAGAAATGCAGTCACCTTATATCGTATTATCGGGAAGTAAACATACTCATTCGTAAGTATTTTGATTTTGCAATTTTATAACTTGCATAAAATTAAACTTTTTTTTTTTTCAGAACCCAAATATTGAAATCAAGACGTTAATTATTATTGAAATTATGAATGTATAAAAATAACTTTGGTACTACAAGCTCAGTTTTAACTAATACCGGTTTTAAAACAATGGACGCATTTATGTTAGCAGAGCGTAGCGAAAAAAATCTCCGCTAGCTAGCGACAGTAATCGCTACGTTTAGCAATCGCATTCAATGCAAGTGTCATAAGATCAGGGTTAAACAAATGAACTAATACACTCAAAACCGAACTTGTAATATCTGTCAAAATGTTTTTCATAAGGACAGGAGCGCGCACTGGGCGACCAAGTCGCGGCAATCAAAAATTTCGCGACTCTCTGTTTCTTTGAATTAAAAAAGCCACAAAACTGCCATCTGTTCTGCATTCATATTTACAAAATGAGAATGAAACAAAATATTTTTGGTTCACTCATAAATGTTACACAGCAGTTTGCAAAAATTTTTGATCATCACAACTTGATCTCGCCCAATGCGTTTACCCTTAGAATGTAATTAGGGCTGGGAAAAAATCTCGATATATCGATAATTTATCGATATATCGATAATTGATATTAAAAATAAAAATTATCGATATATCGAAATATCGATATATCGATATATCGAAATATTGATATATCGAAATATCGATATATCGATATATCAAAATATCGATATATCGATATATTGATATATCGATATATTGATATATCGGTATTTCGATATATCGATATTTAAGATAGATGATATCCTCTTTGTAAGCTACAAATATTTGATCTCGCATATGGATGAGACATACTAAAAATGATTGGTTTTATAATTGAAATATATAACGGTTTACAATAACGACATTTAATATACAAGATTAATCATTTTTATTTGCGCTTGATAATAAAGTGTATTTTAAAATCAGATAAAATTAAAATTATCTATCTATAAATTTTTGTTATAATTAATTCACAAGTATAAGTATGATATGTCAAAGTAATTATGAAACGTTTTATTTATTTTTTAAATTAAATATTCCAAAATGTTGATAATCATTTTTATTTTCAAATAAAATTTTCATTCATTCACTTTATTTAAAAATAAATAACAAAATGTTTGGCGATTATTTCATTTCATATCCATACTATTATTAGCATATTATAAATTTAAAATTTTTCTGTTAGTGTTTCTATTTTAAAAATTAAATTATATTATCCAGTAGCATTAGGGTTGGGAAAAAATCTTGATATATCGATAATTTATCGATATATCGATAATTGATATTAAAAATAATAATTATCGATATATCGAAATATCGATATATCGAAATATCGATATATCAATATATCAAAATATCGATATATCGATATATCAATTTATCGATAATATCGATATATCGATTTATCGATATATCGATAAATTGATATATCGATATATCGATTTTTCGATATATCGATATTATCGATATTTTTTGAATATAAAATATCGATATTGAAATTCCAATATCGCCCAGCCCTAAATGTAATATTTAAAACAAATGAAATATAAGTAAATTCATCAACAATATAGATTTTCTTATTTATTTATTTTCGTTCAATAAATTATAAGTTTTAAATATAAACTTAATCGTGTTTTATATTAATTTTAAATAAAATTGTAAATGTACAAAACTGTTAATTAAATTATAAAATATATTTAAAAAATGATCAAAGTGCATCAAATACAATTCAGACTAAATACACATTATGGAATGTGAAAAATTACACTTGTAATTTATGCGGTGAAAGATTTAATCTATCAATAACCTCCTGAGGCATACAGTATGTGGGATTCACGGGTTGAATAGAATTATGTCCCAACAATGACAGGGCTGCAAGTCCGAATAATGTGTGATATGGATCAGGCATATCGCCAGGCCGGTCACTAAATCCACCTGTTTCAGCATCTTGACACGCCAAAATGAAGTTTTCTAATGCGTTTGCGTTGATCCAATGCAAACGGCCCAATATCGCTAATGACGATAGAACCCACCATGAATAACATACATCTGGTAATTTTTCGGGACGACCTGAAAATTATTTTTGCTGGTTATATTTCTATAAATTGATCAAATGTTTCTTTAAAAAATTAATTCTTTCGGCCGTTACTTTGTGAAATTTCATATTGAAGTAAATTAATAAGACACTTTTTAACTTTGATAATTTCACTCTTTATTATAGAATCGTGACTGCAGTTTCGCCAAACATTGGCATTGTCGAACTGTACATGTAATATGTACAGTTCGACAATGCCAATGTTTGGCGAAACTGCAGTCACGATTCTATAATAAAGAGTGAAATTATCAAAATTAAAAAGTGTCTTATTAATTTACTTCAAAATGTTTCTTTGTTTTTCTTTAGGAGAATAAAAAGTTTTTTTATAAAACTAATAATATTGTTATTAGCAAATGTATTTTTTGAAAACATTTTCAGACAGCTTGACAGAAATTACTGTGTGATGATCGGATGGGCAGTAGCCATTATCTCGGTTAAATCCTTTTTTCTGCACAATTTGCAGGAAAAAGTAATAATTCTAATAATAATTGAGCTTTAATGTAAATCTATACTATAGAAAGTAGTAAATGACTGAAATATAATAAAACAATAGATAGAAATGTTTGGCTTTTAAAAATATTTTATTTGTGAATTTTCACAATAAAAAAAAAGGTGACGTAAACGTTAATTACAATTCAATTCAAGTGCAGATGCGTATTTATTATTATGAAATATCTTCTAATGTTAACAATATTATTAATTTATGATGTTACATTAAAAATTTTCCTATTCAACCCTTATGTACGCCCCCGGATACCCATCCAGCGATATTTCTTGAATTTTCTTAGTTTCTTCGTTTGAATTTGTCTCCAAATCTTGTCAGATCGTCGCGATGTTACTCTTTTTTGTCGATAAGAAATCGTTGATAAATTATTGATTTTTGTGTTAGGAATAAAAAAACAAAGACGTTCAAATACATATTTCCCCAGGGTACCCGGATACTTAAGGCAGAATTCACACCAAAGCAATAGGCGATACGCAACATGTATTGCTTTTGAACACTGCACTGTTTTGGCATAGCTTGTTCACACTGAAACGATGACGATATCGTTTCAAAAAATATCTGTTTGCAACAGGCGACATGAGTTGCAAGCAACATTCTTGTCGGTTGCTAGCGATATATCGCCATACAACACCAAAAAAATGGAGGAAAAAACAAATATTGGGTTTATACAAATAATTGAAAAATATCCGTGTTTATATCATTATACAACTGCAGAATATTCAAAACGTGAGATTAATGAAAAAGCGTGGAATTTAGTTTGAAAGGAAGCAAGTATACCGTCAAGCAACATAAAAAGTCGTTCCAGTGTGAATACGAATGAGATGCGATATTGCTTGTTGCCGGTATCTAGTTGCTTGTTGCTTATTGCCTATTGCTTTGGTGTGAATTCTGCCTAAGTGTAGGTATTTTTCTTTTTCTTACATGTTTCTTTTTATAGAACGGTAGGAATGTTTAAATAAACAGTGACAATTATTTTATTATTGTATGTAAGCAGTTGACATTTATATTTTAACGTTGTTCTATGTTCATCGCACATAGATTTTTGAAAAATCGAACAAACTCTTTTTTGAATTCCTGCGTGTCTTTATTGTTAGTTTATAATAAATATGGCTGGAACCAATCACATTTTGCCTGCTTTCACATTTTAGAGCAGTAAGTTTATGTGCGTACATAAATAAGGGTTAAGTAATTCGAATATATGTTTTTCAAAAACATGTTCATTTACGTGTCTAGTTAAAACGAAAAAGACTATATAAACTTAAATTATATTTAATATACTGTGCATATATGCACTTATTTTTTAATGTAATGGTTCATTTTATTGGTATTTTTTTAAAAAATAATTTATTCTTGATATAGATTTTTATTTCTATTCAGAGCCGTGCCGATTGCTTCAAAGTGCTCGCACAAAAATGCAAAGGAAATCGTCTATCAAATATAGTAGTAATAATGCAAAAATTTTATATTTTTAAAAAATTTGGAACTATAAATACAAATTATCTTATGAGTGTGATTCGCGTACGTAGTAATGAGTCATGCTCTCAGGTTAAGCGCTGACAATATTCTATAATAGTTATTTATTGTATTTAAAAATAATATAACTCGTAATAATTATCAACAAGATTAGAAGTATTATATATGACCATAAATCCATATATAGACCACTTTGACATTATCATATAAATACTAAGAAATAGGAATGCAAATATTATATTTTTTCAGAAAAAATTAGCAGCATTGTTCGAAAATTACGCATAAAAACGGATCTATCCCGAAAATTTGTTTTAAATTATACAAACAGTATACTTAAAATCAATTTTGAATAGTTTTTTCGGAAAATTGGTAACTTTGTATAAAAATTAAATTGTTTAATTCTTTCAAGCATACATATTTATTTAAAACTGGATAAATAGTAAAGCCAAAATTAAATTTTAAGAATTTTAGTAATAATTTTCTCGGAAAGATGGGAACCACGTATTTTGTTAAAATTATATAATTTATGTGGGCATTACGAGAATCTTTTGTAAAATCGGTTGAATAATGTGGCCATAATGAATTTTAAAAAATTTTAGAAATTTTTTCTCGGAAAGTTGACAACACTGTTTTAAAATTATTATACTGTGTTGCTAACTTTTTGAGCAAAAAAAAATATTTTTTATTTCAACAAATATTTAAACAGAATTTCTGAATATCTGAGAAAATTAAGTTATTTTATTATTATGCAGTATTGCCGATTTTCCGGAAAAAGTATTCAACATTTATTTTAGTTAGTTTATACGGTTTGAAACAAATTTGAAGAATATTCTTCTATACGTATAATAATTATGAAATTTATTTTTGAACAGTGTTGCCAACTACTAGAGAAAAATATAAATTTTTTTATTTGTATTTCTTAACTTTACGGATAATATCAAAGTGGTCTATAGTTCGTTTTACTTAGAAAGTGCAACAATTACTTACTGACGCCACCTCATGATCTGCTTTAGACGCCAAAATTGCTAGGAACGACCCAGCTTTCTATTGTTGTAACATTTTTATGAAATTCTTATAATAGTATGTATCATCAATTATCAATATTAAAATAAATGAAAATATGAAGTTAAAATAAAAAAAAATTACCATTTAATCCGCCAGATGGTAGTTGTCTTTCGCATAACCACCAACCCAATTTGTCTCCATCTATAACATCCAGTCGACCAGTGATTGATAAAAAGCCCACGCAACAATAAATTAAACCAGCATGACTTTCCGATAACGGTCTAGAACCAAAACCTCCATCGAAATTCATACAGGATTTCACAAAGTCAGCAGCTTTATCAACATTAATAGCATCCATTCGATTTAGCAGTGATAAACATGCAACAGCGCAAAATGAAAATCGTGTATCAACTTCGCCCCATTTGTCACCTAAACAAATAATTTTTATATTTAAACTAAATTAAACAAATACTGTTGACAATAAACCTTACCCGTAAAACTTCCATCTTCTTGTTGTAAAGAAGCCACATACTTTACTACGCCGTCAATATCAATTGCTTTCAATTCATCATAAATACATAAAATTTGAACAGCACTTAACGTATATAAAATATGTGGATCGTGATTTACACTGGCACTTATGCCGCCCGATTCTGAATCCTGGCATTGTTTTATAAATTCTATTATATCGCTTTGATTTAAGCGATGACTTTGGCCCATTAAATCTAAAGCTGTTAAACTCCAGTAAATTCCGGACATTCTTAAATAATCTGTCATACCTACCAAAAAAAAAGATACAATAACATTTCCCTCGTTATATAATCAATAAAAGTATGTTATACCATATAAATAACTATCTTCCGAAGTTCCATAATTTGCTATAAAATCTCCATTCTTGGTTAAAAGTAATTCCTTCGGTCGCTCATCTTTTAATCTTACATCTTTTAGAGGAGTACCCATTATTCTATCAGTTTTTATATTGAAATAAAAATACGTTAAATAAATTTTACAATTAATAAATAAATAAAAATGTCTCGAAACGACATGAAAATTTTTGACATAAATGAAAGCCGTAAGTAACTTGAAGTACTTTCAGTTGGATATGTCAAATCACTCTCTTTTTTTACTAACTTCATATTAGTATAATAAAAACAATTTTGTTGTGTTGTATAGTTCAGTATAGTCAGACACGTTATATTATTGTAAGATATTATTTAAAGAAAACGATTTAAATTACATTTCAAAATGGCTTTGGCAATGCAACGTAAGACTAATGTAAGTATTTTGCTTATATTTTGCGAGCTTTATACAAAAAATATGTAAAGCATAACCTAGTATTTTGTATCTCTAGGTAAGGTTACCTCCAGAAGTAAATCGAATTCTTTACGTTCGTAATTTACCATATAAAATTACTGCAGAAGAAATGTACGATATATTTGGTAAATATGGAGCAATTAGACAAATTCGAGTGTAAGTAATAAGAATAATTTGTTGACTGTTTTGTGTAAAATAAATGTAACAAAATTTGTTGGTTGGTTTCTTAAATCAATTTTTATTGTGAATAAATTATATGTCGACGATTCGCCCATTTATATTAAGCTTCCTCAGGACACAAAGAAATTTTACAGAAATTAGAAAACATATTAAATAATTTTACATTAAAACTTACAAGATATAAATTTCTTCATTTTTATTTAATTAGTAGACAACATATTTTTTGATGAGCACGTCTAGATATGAAATGTTTATTCTATACAAACATAATTTAGATTCACGAACTTTTTAAATAATAAATAAAATTGTTAGTTAAAATTTTAAATTGACTGAAGAAACCGACAAACAAATTTTGTTCTATTTAATAAGAATAATATTGTGTAAAAGCGCAAGTACTAATTTAAATTTATAATCTAGAGGCAATACTCCAGATACAAGAGGCACAGCATTTGTTGTTTATGAAGATATTTTTGATGCAAAGAATGCCTGTGATCATTTATCCGGTTTCAATGTTTGCAATCGATATTTGGTAGTCTTATATTATCAATCTAGCAAAGCGTTTAAGAAAACAGATTTAGAAAAGAAACAAGAAGAAATTGACAAAATGAAATCTAAATATGGTATCTCTACAGAAGAATTGAAAAGGAAGTAATTTATTGTAAATATTTATATTGTAATTTTTTATCTATACCTATGTATTAAAAATATATATAAAATATATGCCTATCATGTAAATTTTATAAAAAAAAAAACATTTTCTTGAAAAACATATTTTAGTACTACATGTGTTTACCTGAAAGATAAAGTTTTAAGTTTCTTATCATTTAGCGCTGAATTAAAAGCAGATTTAAATGATTTCAAAAATATGAAGTTTTTCGAAAAAAAAAAAATACAGAAAATAAATAACATGTCATTTGTTAAACTGAACAAATTAACTATAATTTGAATAAGTTAACAAAAGAAAATATGTTCATTATATTAATGTCACACAGTACGAGATATTTAATATCATTAACTGAGATTCAAAATAAGTATTAAATATTTTACATTATAAAGCATTTTCAACATTTAATAATCCATTTTTCACACACAAATATGATACTTATATTATTGTTATAAACAGTATGAAAAACGTTATATATTTTTTTGAAAGGGCAGTTAAGAGTACAAGTGGTGATTTATTGTGGGATGAATCGGATGTGAGAAGTAGATGGTGTAATTTTTTTTTTTTAATTTATATGGTGGTAACAATAATTCTGCAATTAGTAGCCTATTCTTTTTACCTAAAATTTACTGAGATCTCAGCTCACTTCAGATAAACTCCGATAATACTTAAAAGTGTTTTGTGGCACAGAACATATAAAACCGTATAATTTGACAAATTTGACTCGATTGTAACGCTCTCTCTCTCTCTGGACGATTGACCATTAAAAAATAAAAAACGACTGCCATAATGGAGAATGACAAATAAATATGCTAATTTGAATATGATGAATATGACTTTAGAATTGAGCTTAGGTGGTGCCATCTCTTAACTGCGAAAATAAATTTTATGACAGCAATTATTTTTTGGTGCGATAGATCTGGATGATGTCGCAACAGAAACATCTTCTGAATCTTATGCGCATTATGCGGTCACATGGTTTTGTGTGGTTTTGTGTTGTAAACATTGTGCTCTAGTTCCATATTTTTGAAAATGGTAAGTTATTTATTAAGTTTTGTTATTAAACATTAAAATAATTAAATTTTTTCGTTTAGCCATCTTGTATTCATCCGGGATGCGATGGTGATGTCGATGATGATGATGACGGTGAAGTCCAGTCTTTTGCCGAAACCGCAATATGACACAACATATAGATGAGCTATTGTTGTTCTTATTAAATTATACTGGCGCTCGGAACAACAGAGAACAAAGGAACAGAAAATACAGCTAAATGAAAATGTTCTACAAAGAAATTTTTAAATCGAAATTTTATCCGAACAGAGTGGTATGGGCGCCCCCCGAGCACGGACGGTCAAGCAGCAGCACCCGTTGTAACTTATGGCGAAAAATTGTATTACTTTATTTATATTATATTTGAGAAGAACAATCGTTACATATTGCGCCTAAGTATGGAAACAATAGTTGATACCCCGGTAAGTGATTATTTTTAAGTAGAAAATTTTTAATCAGAAATTAAAACACGTGTGTACTTTTCAACTACTCGTTTATGTGAATGATGGTTGAAAATATTGTTTTTATTGTAATCAAACAATTCCAGATTGGTAATGACAAGCAGCTGCCGAAGCGTGTTGAACAACAGTCGAGCGGTTTGCAAACGCAGAACAAGGCAGCAGTTCGAATATTTCATATTTATTAATTTTCAGTATTTACATAGTGAAAATATGTCAAGATACACAATAATACATAAAGTTATTTATCTAATAGTTACAAAAATAAGTTACAACAAATAATCAGTTAAATTACATTGTAAAAATTGTTCTACAGTTACTACAACGCAAGCGCAAGCATAAACCGAAGGCAATTGCTCGACTAAACAAACTAGAACGCAGGTTTGTTTTCACTTTGTTTTTTTTTCTAGATTTTCTCATTACAGTTAAATTAATATATATGTTTACAGTTTATGTGCAGATGTGATTTTCAATTCAGTTCAAAGTTAGTTGTCATAACATAAGGTATGTATTACGCACAATATTTTCTTGTTATGCTATATAGTAAGTCAGTGTACATATTTGTCTGATATTTCAGAAATATGTTGTCACCGCCGACAGAGCCCATCATCGCTGCCAGAATCAGCAGTCAGTCATGGCTGCCGCCCCCAATCATTGTCGCCGCTACCCTCGCCCTTGTTTTTATCTTCGTCAAATTTGGCATCATTAGTTTTGTTTAAGACTCAAAATTACAATAATAATATAGAATAAACCTAGGACCTAGGACGTGTGTCCGACACCGCTCGTACCTGTGCGGACCCGGGTTCGAATCCCGCTTGGGGCATGGATGTTTGTAATGTCTTTGTATCGTCCAAATACACTTTATCAAATGCTTCTACTGGATTGATGGTCTTCGCTACCGAGTCCATTTGTGTGTAAAAAAAAAATAAATAAATAATACGTAATAGAATTTAAAAAATTAATCTAACCACCGGTTATATAATGTAAATTTTGACTAAATTTGACTTTAAAGTGACAACAAAATATTATTTTATTGACAACAGAACAACAAATAATGCGAAATAATATTTATGCACTGTATTATTCACTTAGTTCGATTTTGATGTTAGTAAGATTTTAAATTGTATGTTTCTTGAAACATTTGGTACATGTGATACATGTAAAATGTAAATAAATAATAAATTCATGTTTTTATTTTATTTATTTAAATATGCACTGTCCAACAAGTAATGCAACCCATTAAGTGGACAGGAAACAATAGTTATAAAAATATTCAAATATGAAAAAAATTAAAACAATTTATATGAATAATTAATTATACTTAAAATACTATTCTAAATTATACTTAAATAAATTAAAAATGATAAAAATATTTTCGTACAGTATTCCTGGAGTAAAATCTATTTATTCAGTGGTTAGAGGGTGCGTTTAACTACAGTTTAATATTTGCCACTTTCTACCGTAAAAAACACTTAATTCAATTTTAAACGGCAAGAGTAATCAATCAGCAAGAGTATCAAATCAGTTGATTCATTACTGTAAGTTTAATTGGTATGTTTACCACACCTTCCCCATTATATTTGATAATCAGTAAAAAAAATTAATAATATATATATATATATATATATATATATATATATATATATATATATATATTAATGTGAATCATTAGAAATAGTAAATAATCATGTTTAAAAATCTCAAAATTACTTCTCAATTCTGTTGACCCGTTGTTGGTCCGGTTTGCTAAAAAAGTTCAGGAAAAACTTTCGGCCCGCAAGTAATTTAAATTTGAGACCATTATTATATGTAATATATTGCATCCAGATATAAAAATTATTTGAAAATCTAAACGTAATAAAAATCTATTAAAATTTTTGTACAATGCTGGATAACACACGTAGAAAAAATTTAAAAAACCATACCAGCCAATAGAATTATTATAAATAAAAAATGGCTATGTATATTAACTAACCTAACCTAACCGAATATTTTGATTGGCTTATTCAATATTTTTAATTGTGCTTATTCAATGCTGATTTTCTGCGCTTATCCAACATTTTTGTTACCCAAAATGCGCTTTCTCCACTTTCCGAATATTATAACTTATTTATTGTAATTGACTGTTCTAAAAATTACATAATAAATATTTAATTAATAATTCAATAATAAATTTAAAATTATTAATTGATTTATATAAAATAAAAGCTAATATAGTTTTTAACTGGCTCTATTTTCTACAAAAACGATTTTAAAGGTACCTACCGAAAAAATACATAAGATATAACCAATATTTTAATAGGTTACGTGTCCCTAATCTAAACAAAATTAATTATAATGTTATTAAATTTTCTATCAAGTTCGTTATTGTTTTTAGCAATCGCTAAAAACAATAACCAACCAGATAGGGAATTTAATAACATTACAATTAATCATAACGCAGATTCAGGACCCAAGAACAAAAGTTTATTTTTTGACATTAATACTAAACAAATTTAATTATTGAAGAAACAATAAATGTAAGTAATCATTTATTTAGAAACATAATTCAAATTATTTGTATCAGGTTTGCTAGGACCTGGAACAGCTGGTTGATTTGCATCCTCATCTTCCAATTTATTGTTGGATGGCTGTTTCTTCTCTTCGCCTTTAATCGCGCTCAAATAAACCGAAGTTTCGTTCTAATTGAAAATCGTAAAGTTCATTTCATTGCCGACCATTCCGATTGAAATGTCGTTCGTAGTCAAATCAACTTCTTTCGTTTCGCACATTGCAATGTTTTCGTAATGTTTTTCCAAATAAGTTTTTGCAGTTTGCGAGTGTGAACCGATCGCCATTGCTGTGGAATCGAAAGAATTTGCCGACGGAGAGGTTTGATAAATATGTGGTCCTGTATCATCATATCCAGCAATTAATAAGCCAACGCCGTACTGTCTTCCATCGTAGTGTTGAGTAGCTAGTTGCGTTTTAGTTTCGAGTAGTGTATCTAAACCATTACACTACTCGAAACTAAAATGCAACTAGCTACCAGATATCGTCATCGGTTCGTCTTCGAAATATTTCTGATGCATGCATTTGGTGCGCATGAAATGAATCAATAGTGTAACGTCCGCTGTCAAATTGGCAACTGCAATTTCCACGTGCGAATCAATGATTTGTATCATTGTTATTCAATGTTTGTATTTTCTTTTGATAATTGGCTAGTTCGGACACGGCCCGTTTCAATGCAATGACTACGGCGTGAGTTTGATTCTTCAAACCAACGATTGTCAAACCTAACTTTATCGCTTCAATTGCGTATTCAATTTGATGTTGATGTGGATTCCACACAACACTGAACTGTAATTGAAATTGTAAATCTCATTTATATACTACTATTTTTATTACAAATATTGTAGTAATTTCATATATTATTTTTCTTTATAAAACATTCTATTTAATATATTATATACTTCAACAAATATGTTGTTAATTACTTGTAAAAATACTAATAAACAGCATAATCAAACAAAGCAACACAAATACAAATTATAAATATACTAATATTAAATATAATAATAATATGATTTCTATTTACTTACCTCATTTACTTTAAAATTTTATTCACAAATAGTGTCACAAGAATCAATCACTGTTGCTTTGACAACGTTTCATGACAAACATAGAATAAGTAATATATATATACAATACAAATTTTCAATACAAATATTGTAAATATTATTTAGCATTTATTACATTTTTATTAATTTATTACATTTTTCATACAAAATGACGTAAACCTAAATTTTAAAAACAAGCACTTCGTTTAATACAAACATACAGATACTTTCCGCCATTTCATCTGTATTGGTGTTGTTTACATTTGCGGTGTCTAATGTTACATTGTCAGTCAGTCAGTCACTTTATTTAAGTTCTTTTAGGAACCTGTATTTCTTTACACGACCAGCCCAGTTCCATATAACGATATGAATTCACTACAATATTATAAAATATTACTTACACTGATACGACGGATTGTTTTCTCGTTAACTATTTATATACAAAATTATTTATATTTACATAAATCTATTTAAAAGTATAATTTACTAGAAAAAACACAGTGCTTTTCAAACAAATTGTCTAATACATGTACAATATTTTTTTAAGAAATATATAATTATATAAAACAAGACTATATGGAATTACTTGTCTGAGTCATATTTAAAATATACAATTTAAAATGTATGATATTACTTTCTTACCACGTTTGCGACTAATTTTTGACGGAGTGGAGTACTGTGGCACAGTTTGGCCATCGTTGTAAACTTTTCATCAAATCTTTCAGAGCAACCCTATCAGTCAGCGACGGAATTTCTTCGCCCAACCCTATCATGTTCATGTACCGTTTGTCTCTTATGCCCCCGAATTACCAGAACCCGGTTCCGAATTCGATGTTCATGAAACGGTACATGAACATCGGAACCGGGTGCTGGTAATTCGGGGGCATAAGAGTAGCTCTATTTACGTGTCACCCTCCTGTATTTGACATGACCATAGCGACGAAACTAGAATCCTGCACAATTTGGACAGAGACGCACTCTGATGCCGAAACACACAAATTCGTACCCATTTTTCTTCTGATTCTGTTTGTTTTAATATATGTATATATGTCCGCTTGCAATCTTGTACCTAGAATAGTAATAATTAATAAACTGATTATTATTTTTATATTTATTTAATGGTAGATATATGGGATATTACTTGTATGAGAATAAATTTATATAATTACAAGTCTTCATTATATGAAACTAACCTAATTTGCATTGACATTTTTTAACGCGATGTATGTTAATTATAATAATTTATGACCAATACTAAAATGTCTTTTTTTTATTATTAAATCAACACTTTTGAACGAAAACTTATCACCAATCTTTATGTCTGATTAAATATTAACATAACATATTAAAATTTATCTTTATAGCGTCTTTTCGTTCATTTTGTATATATATGGGACTGTTTTATGAATCGTTGCCGGCAGTCGCCATTTTGAAACTTTATTTTATAATGTTTGATTTCAAATGAAGATGGCACTGCAATTGGCTTCCATATAAAACTTAACGCTATAATTTTAAAATAAATTAAAAGAACAAATTGTCAGTGCTACTTGAATTATTATATATATGCTAAAACTAAAATATATTATGTAATATGTAATTATTAAATACTATATACCCATCAATAAATATATAATCTCCTTTTCGCATAATACAACTTTCATACTTTCAATGACAGAAATAAATACTAGTTAAATATTATAATATATATATATTATAATAATAAGTTTATTTATCTAGCTTATATTTAACATTAATAAATAATAAAATATTTATTTTTCACTGTCTATTGGTAGTTCTTTTGAATTTCGATTGAAAAACACAAATTTCAGGTCAGTTGCACTGTATCTGTATGTATATATATATTACTTATTCTATGGTTGCGTGTTGTATTGCAAATGGACAAGATCAACTAAAAATTTTAAATAAAACACTAAAAAATTGCTACTAAATATATGAAAAATATCAAAATAAAAATATTCAACTTAAAAAAAGAGAATTGGCTTTTCAAATCGCAAAATACAAATATGAAAATAATAATTTTGAATTTAAATAGATACAATTATATACTGTTTGTATTTAAAACAAAATATGTAAATTGTTCAGTTTATTTATTTCCTGTTTTATACATCAAAAATGCAATTTTTTATTTATCGTATCATATAGTTTTACAAAATGCAAGTTCTGTTTTGTTAAAAATATAAATACATATTAACATAAATCTATTTTCAAACATAAATATATATATAAAAAATATTGTTTAATTTTAGAAGATTATATTTTTCTTTTGTTTAATTATTTATGTGATAGTTTTTGTATTTTGTTTAATTATTTATTTGATAAAATTTGTATTTTGTAATAGAAAATTACAAAATATTTGTAGCTGCATATGCGTCTCTTGCTTGCTGTTCCAAATTATAAACTTCTCTATGAAAAATTTGATCTAAAAAAAATCTCTTGAAAATCTTCTTTCCAATCACATATAATTTCTAATATCTAACAATAGGTTAGGTTAACATTATTATTAGTATTATAATAAACATATATGGTAAAACATGTTTTGACCTTCTATAAGCTTCTTCTAATAAATAATATATAAATAATAGTATTGGATCCATATGTATATAAATATTTAATATAAATAATAAGTTATAAGAACGAAAAGTAAACACTCTATAAGCGTTATAGCGACGTAAACGTGGCTATAAACTTATAGACATTTATAGAGCTAACGGGTCAATAGAGAATACCATTTTTACTTATAGTCTATAAACTTTCAAGATCATAGAGTTATAGAGGTATAAGAACCATACAAAATAGCAGCATTAATGACATCGAATTCGGAACCGGGTGCTGGTAATTCGGGGGCAGAAGAGTTCCTTTCATCGAGTTTCTGAAGAATCTACTCTCAAAATAAGCAGTACAAACTCTTTTATTCATATGGATATATACTGCCGACTTGTCTTTTAATTCAATATTATTTATGGCATTTTTCCATGTCATAAACAATTCAAAATTTGTTTCCGGATTCGGAAAACGACATTTAATTTTGTTATGAAATTGTACACAAGATGGTACACAACAGGAATATGGCTTCTATATAAAAATATGATACATTACAAAACTTGCCATGAGATATATACCGTATGCAGTAATAAAATGTGTTTAGCTTACCTTCCTAAATATCTAATAATAATAATTTAAAAATCCGTGTATTAGCTCCACATGAAGTTTGAATGCGTGGTGATCTGAAAATAATACAAATATTGTAAATATTATTTAGCATTTATTACATATAAGTATAGATACAAAAATACTTAATATTAAATTACAAATAAAATTTACATATACATATTTTCATATGTTTTACATTTCGATATGATTTTTCTAACAAAATGACGTAAACCTAAATTTTAAAACCATTTTTCACGTCGTTTGTTGTCCTTCGATGTATGAAACATGAAACATATATACAATTCACAAAATGACAAATGTATAGTATAAATAAATATTGAATAATAATGATAACTAAAGCATTTATATACAGTTTATAAGTTCATTACAAAAATAGATAAATTACGTAGTTCTTGTGAAACACATTTAGCACAGAAATTATATACTACTATTTTTTTTACAAATATTGTAGTAATTTCATATATTATTTTTCTTTATAAAACATTCTATTTAATATATTATATACTTCAACAAATATGTTGTTAATTACTTGTAAAAATACTAATAAACAGCGTAATCAAACAAAGCAACACAAATACAAATTATAATTATAAATATACTAATATTAAATATAGTAATAATATGATATCTATTTACTTACCTCATTAACTTTAAAACTTTCTTCACAAATAGTGTCACAAGAATCAATCACTGTTGCTTTGCTTTGACAACGTTTCATAACCATTTGAATCTTTGTACTCTTAACTCGCTTTGCGTATTTCTTCTTTCTCTGAATTGGATTTTCGAGAAGTTCTTCACAGTTGTCAGGTACAACATCCCTTGCCAGACACCATTTACTTTAAAATTTTATTTACAAATAGTGCCACAAGAATCAATCACTGTTGCTTTGTGGCTTTGACAACGTTTCATGACAAAAGAGGGATGAAATAAAATAAATATTTCTTGTATTTTTCCACGCTACCCCGCTCCCCGCGCTCAAGAAAAAATAAACACTGAAATATAGTATTGTATATTATATATTATATTATATTATTATATATTATTATTATATTATATAACTATATATAATTATTATATTTCAATGAAAATAAACACAACTAACACCATCTACAGCCGCATGTCAAACTATTTCGTCGTCTTACGTCCACCCCCGACCCCCCGGAATCCCTATACAAGTAGCTCCATTTACGTGTCACCCCCCTGACTTATTCTAAGCCAAGTAAATATGTCATCATTTACCATCTTGAACGAAAAAGATATTTTTAATTATTTATATAGTATTGGATGTTGTAAAGCATGTTGTTTAAGGTACATATGTATTCGAAATCAAGATGTTTATGGAAAAATTGACGAATATGTACATGAGGTAAGTAAAGCATGATAAAATTTGAGGTTATTTTCATAGTTTACTTTGCTTAAAACTTAATAAAATCTTAAATGTTTAATTTAAAAACTGTTTTTTATAATTTAATTTAATATAAGTATATGATATTTAACATGAGTTTTTATAAAATGTTTTAGATTTGCTTAAATAAAATATAAGATTAAATTATTCGATTTGAAACAAATCTATTTGATTTTAGAAAAAATATTTGGGGGAAGAATTGTCGTCAAATGAATTATTTGTTAAAAAATGTAAACCAAATCCATGTATAATATGTTTGGGTTTACTACAAGATTTTTGTATAGATGATACAGTTGATCAAATTGCTAAAAATGAACAAGTTAATTTGTATGATAGCAATACTTTTACTTGTTCTGTAAGTTATCCAGCATGTGTTCAAATTCGTGAACATAGTATGCGATTAGATTTGAATAAAAAATATCCAGATATCTTTCTCGATGGTAAGTTGAGTGACTTTTTAAACATTTCAAATATTTTGATTATAATTAATGTTCAAATACAGAAATTCAAGAAACGATGCTTAACAAAACTTGGAAGTGGATCATCAAAGACAGGCTTGCAAAGAAATTAAACAAAAATTTTGAAAACTCCGATACTTGTGATTTTTCAATTAATGTGACAATGGCATATGAATTAGAAAATAAAGTAATTTTCAAGACTACTTAATTATTTTAAAAAAAAAAACAAAATTACATTTATTTAATATTTATTAGGAATTATCCATTCTTCAAAAAATGCAACCAGAATACTTTTCAATCCGTCAAAAACAGCACAGAAAATTTCGAGGCGAATTATATACCAGAAAAGGAGTATTAAGTGCCTTATCACGAACAAAATCTGGTATTTTCCGAGAAAATGCTTCAGTTCCTCCAATAGTTTCAACAAAATCATTAAACTGTAATTCAATTTCTTGTAGTCATAATTCGATTTATTTTGCTGGAAGGTATATAAAGAAACATATATACATCGATAGTTATTATTTTTGAAAACATTTTTTTTAGATACTGTAAATATTCTAGAGAATTAAGTCAAACACCTTGGATAATAAATGGAGTAAAAACTATGGAAACGTCTGTACAAGAAATTATTTTCGAATCACTTCAAAAACTATTAAAGTATTAAATGCAAAAATTCACTACCAAAGTTGCTTTAATTATGTATTTCAGTATTTCAGAAGAAGATTTAAAGTTTTCGGCTAGTGGGCGAGAAGATGTTGATGTACGATGTTTAGGTATTGGACGACCATTTTATGTCGAATATTTAAATCCGAAAAAAACTCAAATTACTTTTGAAGAGTTTCGACAAGCTGAAAAAGAAATCAATCAGTCGCTTATTATTAAAGTTACGCATTTACAATTAGTACCAAGGTAAATATTTTATTATTATAAGATAAATAAAAATTAACTTTGTTATATCACTAAAACTTTATTATCGTAACTGCAGTTTCAACCTGTTAGGCCATCGTCAGATGAATACAGGATAATATAACAAAGTTATTTTTTATTTATTTTATGTCCAAAATGTATCGCAAAGTTACGGCTAATCAAGTTAAATTTTTATTATTATGTTTTTATAGTATATTGTATTTATATATTGAAACTAAAAATAAACACTATACTAGCTCGGTAGTACACTAAACTAATAATGGATATGTGGCTGAAACATGTTAAATTTAATTACAATTTTATAGTAAAATTTCTGTTACAAATGTATTTTATTATATTTTGTAATGATACATTTAAAATGTAATGTAAATCTAAAATTAAAGTTATAAAATAAAGTATCACATTTAAGCTATTGGATATGAATACTATACATTACTATAAAGCTATTATCAGATTTATTCGATGAATGAGGCATCAAATCGAATAAGTCTGATATTTTGCACTTTTTACTAAACAGTAGTAATATTTTCAATTTTCAGAGACGAATTAAGGCTAATTAAAGAAGGTGAAGAAAGTAAAACAAAACAGTATAGTGCATTGTGCATTTGCCTCGATGGAAAAATAACTGAAGAAGAAATAGATAAATTAAACAATTGTGCTCCAGTAGTACTTAAACAGAAAACACCTATTCGAGTACTCCATAGAAGATCTTTAGCTACTAGAGAAAAAACTATTCATAATGTAGTAGCTGAAAAAGTACTTGGTAATTTCAAAAACTTAATCTTAAAAGATATGGATTATATAAAATATAATTTTTAGGAGCTGATGATAATTTATTTAAGGTAAAAGTTACAACACAAGCTGGTACTTATGTCAAAGAATTTGTTCATGGCGATTTTGGACGTACAAAACCGAATATTGGAACAATTTTAAATCGGAAAGTCGATATTGTTGCACTTGATGTTACAGCGATTAATTTAGATTGGCCGAAATTTGTTAACATTTCTTAAGTTATACAATATTTTGTACTTTTTGTTACAATAATATAGAAATACATATTTTATTGTCATATATTTGTTTATTTATTATTACACTAATTATATATTATTATAATATAAAAATTCGTAAAGAAAATAGTTACTTAACCTTAAAAATAAATATCTTAAAAAATTTTAATTGTTCAAAAATAATTAGTTAAATAATATTCCGTATTATTTGTAAATTTGTTTGCAGTTGTCAATTTAGAGAAAGACATTAAAAAAAAAAATCTGTTTTGGTAAAAAAAAACGTAGTTCCAGATTTTAAATTTATGTTGTAGGCGGAGTTAAAACAACGTTAATGTGAATATAAATTTACATTTTGTTGGAATTTCTATTATATTAGTAGAATAAGGTTTATGATTATTGAAATTAGTTTTTTATACACGAGCACATTTTTAATAAGATTAAAAATGTATCATAACATGTAATAAATTATTTGAAGAAACCAGTAGGCTGTCCTAATACAATGCGCATGCGTCTCAGGAAATTTATTAGGTAGAAAATTGTTTATTTCCGAAATTATAATAAAAATTAGATAATTATGTGTATATTAGTATTTACATCTGAATTTTTCCGATTTTTTTCAAATAAAATAAGAATTAAAAATGCTTTAAATACGAACTTTCACCCAATATTGGGCGTGTCCAAGTACGACTTATGCAGGCTATACGTTTTCGTACGTTAAAAAAGGATAGTTTAGATAAAATATTGTAACAGAGAGAAATAGAGGACAACGAATAAGAGAGCTACTGATTTGTTGAGGCGTAGCCTTGTTAATTTCATGTTCTTATAATACACATTGAAAAGAGAGGGACCATTTGACGTTGGTAGCATATAAAGTGTGATATGTTGTGCGACGTACGTCTATCTGTGTTACATGAGAGCTTGGCCATTTTGCTTTGACGAATATTGACATCCGTCGCTTAGTCTAGACTTTTCAACATCAACATCATTTATAACAACGCAGTGACATGTAAACACTTGTAAATAGACTATAAAAATCTCACGACCACATGTTTTGGTGAATCTTTTTCTCGTACGAAGTTTATTTTATACGACATTCGTTTTATTGACGAAATATCGGTATTATATGTGAAACAAGTGATTTTATTTTTTTTCTTGTGCAGTATATAACCTTGCCTGAAATTTTTGGAAGTGTTGACCCGGCCTATTAGTATGTTTTCGGTAATTGGCGAATACTTGACAAAAAATTTTGATGAAGCAAATTCGATGTAATGGAAAATGTAAGTTAAACCAATTATTTATAAAAATTCAATTATTTAGAGTAAAATTTATTATTATTATTTTTGCAATTGTAGAGTACTATTATGTTATTTTTTATATTTGTGTATTTTCAAATATTTTCAATATATATATATATATATATATATATATATATATATATATATATATATATATATATATATATATATTTATATTTATATATATATATATATATATACATATATATATATATATATATATATATATATATATATATATATATAATTTTATTGAATTTAAAGATTCTAATTATTAAAGAATATTTAGGTTTTTATGTACGTATTTATTTATTCATTTAGTATAGGGTATTAAATTTTGCTAAGATTGTAAATGTTGTTAAGACAAGTTTTTGACGTAAGTATAAGCACTTAACTCCTTGAAAATATTATGGAACACCCACGTTGATGCAAGTTGTTGTAAAAAGATTTTTTTTAGAATACTTTCGAAAATTTTCAAATAATATTGATATTAATTATGCAATTGAAGAATGTGAAGTATTAATTATTGTAATTTTTTTACTATCATAAGCGATTAGATCTTGTTAAAACAAAATAGAAAGAATACCTACATAGGTATTAGGGTATATATGAAAAGTGATAGAATTTGTCGAAAAAAGTTGTTTTATTTTTCGAATGGGAAAAATTTGTATATTTTGATTTTTGTTATTCAAGTCACATGTCATAGAGCGAGCGAGCGAGCGTTTGGTTGTTAGATTTGTATTTAAATTATTGTTCTAAAACAGCGATAAAGATTTGAAGCATGTCTGAAGTTTGAAGTTATAAGAAAATCTACTCCCGATTTGGACAATGCGTGCGAGTGAGATAGTTGCGCTTAGTTTTGACTTGGGTAGAATAGCGATGTATATATATATATATATATATATATATATATTTTCTTTTTTGTCTCGAAAAACGTTTCATATATTTACAACGAGCGCAAGCGAGATCTACTGAATTTTCCCTAACCGACTAGGACAACTCTACACACAAAAATAGTGGTGTCGTCTCTCTTTTTTCTGCATTCGCGCGCGTCGCGTCGCGTCTCTTATCAGACGGAGATAGCGACAAACTTATGTATTTTTCCGCAAGAAAAACGAGCTATTCCTATGTTTGCATTTACAATACCCAGCCAGCCAGCCAGCCAGCCAACTCCAACAACGCGTTCAACAGAGATAGGTAGTTGGTATGGTATTTATGAGGTAAACAGAGACAACCCTATGCAGTTTTCCAGTTGTGTGCAGAAAAGAGATGTCTTTATTGGATTTTCATATGAACTAGAATGAAATGCATTGTCTGCGCTGCGCGCGTTGAACAGAGATCGAATGATTTGTTTTTACATACGACAGAATGAAATGGAACGAACATGATATTTGAGATCTATTCGAAAATCCAACGAATAACTATGCTACCCTCGTTTATACCAATGTGTTAGACAAAGAACGAGTTATAAAATCCAATATATTAAAAAAGGAGAATTACACCAAGTTGGTTATCATAATGCGCCCGACTGAGATGGCTAGATATGATGGACGTATTGTGTTAGAAGAGGAAGGAGACAGAGTTGGCCATTAAACGCAAGTGTCGCCACGGGACGGATTCTAAAAGTACTATAATTGCGTTTTCCTTGCCCTGTCGGTAAAAATGAATTAAACATGGCGTGCACCTTAATATTGGCCCTTATGACAGGGTGTGCGATGGTTGTTTTTCGCCTGCCGCATGCAGTTTTATTAATTTTTCGGCGGGGTGGTTGCTTGCTTGTCTGGCTCTGACGCTCGAACACTCTCGCGCGCTCCAACTCATGCCCAACGCCGCCCGCCGCCCGCCGCCGCCGTCGCCGTCGCCGTCGCCGTCGCCGTCGCCGCCGCCGCCAATGTTGGATATTGCATTAATATTTTCTACTGTTTGTTGTCTGTTTTTTTTTTCCTGTTTTTCTGTTTCGCTGTACATTTATTTCTGTAGCCCCCGTAAAAGGGCTACGTTATTTTTATTTATCTGTCATTATCTTACAAATTGCATTCGGAAAATTGCTGTCTTTTGCACTCAAATTATTTTCGTTACTGTGTTTGCCCGCTTAATTTTCTTTCTTTGCAAAATGTTATTAAACATTCCATATAGGTATCTGCTTAATATACGTACGTACGTACGTACGTTATCTACATTTAGCTGGACTATTCATTTTGCTTTCTTATAGTTAACATTTATTAATTAGTATATTATGGCGCGTCAGCACTTTCTTGTAGGTATCTAATTGACAAATCAAAACTATTTCTTCATTATGAACAACATAGGTATACATATTTTACTAATACTGAACGAATATTATTTTATGAATCTATTTTTCTAATTCTATTTCATTTGAAATGATCAAATTTCTGTAAATAAAAAGTTTTCAAATAGTAGCTTTTAGTTTTTTGATGAAATTATTGGCCAATAACATTTTAGTAATGAATAATATGAGTAAAAAATAAATTAATTATATGATATATTTCACTTTGAATATTTAAAGTGGCGGGTGGTACGTAGAAATTAGTGGCCACTTTTTGCAAACTGTATAGATACATATTTTTATCCAATAATTGGGCTACAGTGGGAATATAACTATAAATTTAGACTTATATTTTGGTTTTTAAAATTATATACATATTGACATAAAGTTTTTTGGAGTATTTAATAAATAACATTTGCATTAAAAAAAAATATGTAAAACTGATCAGTCAGTTCAATATTCTATTTATTTACTTTATTCTATTACAAACTATTTTAATTATATTCAAATGAAATTAAGATGTTTTATCATAGAAATAGTAGCCATAGCCATAGTGTAATACAAAATAGTAATTAGTGATTTTAATGTTTGTAAAGTATATATATATATACCGGGTGTATACTTGGTTTATGCAATATAGGAAAAACAATGTTATTTTTTTAACATCGTAATTCCTGCCTCCCCGTTAGTTTTAGAGAAAAATTATAAGAGACCAAAATTATTTAGAATTAAAAACTACATTATTTACGCTTAAAATAATTGTGATATTACGTCTCAGTAATTAATTATTAATTAAATAAATATTATCAGTTTTCAGCAATATCAGACAGCCATGGACAAAACGCGAATGTATTTTGTTTACAAATGTCAGTGTATTGTTATTTGTGAACAAAATACATTCGCGTTTCGTCCATGGCTGTCTGATATTGCTGAAAACTGATAATATTTATTTAATTAATAATTAATTACTGAGACGCAATATCGCAATTATTTTAATCGTAAATAATGTAGTTTTTAATTCTAAATAATTTTTGTCTCTTATAATTTTTCTCTATAACTAACGGGGAAGCAGGAATTGCGATGTTAAAAAAATAACATTGTTTTTCCTATATTGCATAAACCAAGTATACACCCGGTATATATATATATATATATATATATATATGTATAATACTCTAAGAAAATTATTAATCGTTTAATAAAATATTTACGTAAGTATAAGATCTATTATGTGTTGTTCAAATATATTTTTAAAGTACACCTACAAAAAAAATTGTCTAAAGAAAATGTTATTGAAAATTATATACAATAAAAATTTGTTGAAAATTTAATTTTTCGCGCTTCTTTAGTGAACTTGTAACATTGTACGAGTAACATTCGAGTAATGGGGAAAATCTTTTCTAATTTACTAAAACGAAAACTTATATAGTTCATCCGAAGAACGTAAAACCACATAAACATAAACATATTGAAAAGAACCATATTAATATTTCGTATACACTATAATATTTAAAACCATTTTCGCACAACACTAAATCCTATTCAATTCTAAGTGATGATTGGTCACGTTAACGACTTAATGAGTTTATGTGGTTTTACGTTCTTAGATAGGTAAACACCGTAAAATAATTATGTAATTTTACATGTTTTGTGAATGTAATTTTTCATAAAAAATGTAATACATATTACGTAAATTATCACAGTAAAATTACAAAATCTTATTTTTACTGTTAAAATCTATTCAAAATTACATAAATGTAAGATATATTTTTTTATAGTGAATCTATAGAATAAAAAAACGATATCACTATTATTAATTGTCTAATTTATTAGATTCACATATATATATATATATATATATATATATATATATATATATACTCAAATATAATCATAAAGGAATAATTTGAAAATGAAAAATTCATATCACCTCGACCTGGGATCGAACTGTATTTAAATGATATATCTATCAACTAACCAGATTAATGAATTATATATATATATATATGTACAATTAATTGTTGAGGGACAAACCATTTCCTCAAATTTTGTAGGGATTTTACTAAGATTTTAAAGGATTTAAATTAATTTTTTTACACCAGATTGTACAAGTGGTTGCCCTTTTGTAAATCCACAAATCCGAACAGCAAACATTATTTGGTATTCATTTTGCATGTTAATTTAAATGAAAATACATATATACACAATTACGCCATATATTTGAAAGGGTGTGGCACAAACTCTTTCCATTATTCCGAAATCAATCTCCTCCAAACATTCCTATCTAAACAAGCAACTTTCGCTTCATCCACATCCATAATTTGTCTCTTATACATGTTTTTCTATTTCTACTGCTTGGAAACTTCCGCTCACGCAAAACACTTTCTCAATCATACCACTCCAACTACTCGTCAGACGTCCACTGGCAAACGTATACCTTCATCAGTCATATAAATCTTTTTAATCAAACGTTTATTAGACATTCGCTCAAGATGTCCGAACCATCTTCAATGAAAATATTTATAAAGTTTTGGTATTAATACGATATTAGATAGTTTATTTGTATTATATATATATATATATATATATATATATATATATATATATATATATAAAGTAAAAGTTTTTTTCATATGTAACAACATATGAATTACATTAATTTTGTTTTATTTTGTTTTGTTTTTATTCCAAACTTTTGAATTTAGTATGTAAACTGTGTTTGAATAAAAACTGAAACTAATTTTGTTCTGTACCAAAATTAGTTACGAACATACATAAACTACTATGCATACAATCTGTTTGCATTTTCTACTCTATCTTTAATCTCTTTTTCCATGTGTTTTATATACACAGACACACTACATTTTTCATTATACGGTATGGGGACTTATATTACAAAATTTAATTTGACTCACAATACTTAATTGCATTTGCAAAAAATCTATTTTTAGAATTTATTTTTATTTGGTTTACTGTTCTTTTGTTACCTTACAATTTATATTTAACATTTAATTATAATAAACTGTTTTTTTTTATATATATTAATATAATATAACTGAGTTATTACCACTTTGACTGTAAGGAAAAAGTGGTATAGTGTTTGGTACTGGCCTCTAGATGACGAATCTGAACTTAGTTTATGTGGGTGTACGTGTGAGTGTCGTTTGCTCGCTCACTCGTACGTTTTTTTTTTGTGATTGCATCTCCTCTTAGAGCATTCATTCGATTTGCACCAATTTTTCCGGGTATGTTCAGTTAGTGTCCAAGATGGGTGTGTGGATTAATTTTTTTCACAAAAGATTTTGTTAGTGCCCACAAAAATTTTATAATTTTACTTACCGTACAGGATTGCTAACTTTCTGAGAAAAAAATTAAAAAAATATAAAAATAATGTACCCATTATTAATTTTTAAAAATTTTATTATTTTTTTTCGGAAAGTTGGCAACACTGTATTTTACTAGAATTATATAATTTACGTAATCATTGTGAGATTCTATTTTGAAAATTTGATTAAAATAAAATAAATAATGTAGCCATAAGGAATTTTTTTAAATTTTAGTAATTTTTTTCTCGGAAAATGGCAACACTACATTTTATTAAAATTATATAATTTATATGGGTACTAGCAAAATCTTTTTTTTTTTAATTTGATTAAAATCGAACAAATTATGTATAGTTATATTGAAATTTTGAAAACTTTAATAATTTTTTTCTCGAAAAATTGGTAACAATTTTACCAAAATTATATAATCTATGTGGATACCAGGAGAATCTTTTGTGAAAATTTGATTAAAATCGGGTAAAAAATCAAATTAATTAATTTTTGAAAACTTTAGTAATTGTTTTGACATAATGAATGGGTTATATTGACAAATTGCTGTCATAGATTTATATAATCACAATGGAAACGTGGCTAAACTTATTTTCATGGCAATAATGACGAAATATAATTTTCTTATTGTCATTTGTAAAACAAACAAGTCAGGCAATAATTTTTAGTGTAGGGTTAAATTTTTTTGAATAACAGGAATAGAATTATTTAAATGAGTTTAAATTCGAAACCAAATCATACGAATGATTTTTGAAAACAGTAAACATGAATGGAATGGGTCAAAATATTCTGTCTACACTATTAAATGAGCAATTCTTAATTCACTAAGCTAAGGGATCTATTCCCTCTTGAATGAGCAACACTCAGTCATTCTGATATTTATTATTATGTAAATACATAATACAATTTGCAATTATTATATGATAATCTATGTTTAAGCGTTTTTATTATTTTTGGTTTTTGTGACAATCTGTTCAAAAATGTAAAATTGTCACAATCATTACGTATTGTAACGTTTCGGGATTCAAACCTTGGGTTGGGCAACATCAATACGTACGATTGTAATATGACTAGACATTTATTTATAACAACTAAACACTAAACAACAGTCATATATAATATTTACATCTAAAAACTTATATAAGTACTAAAAAACACTTATTATACAACAAATCACTAATCACATTTATCTAACAAATGATTTATGTAACTACACTCATTCCCCGATTTACACGGCACTTGTTTTACATGATTTCGCTTTTACACGGTTGATAAATTAACGAATTTCAAAAAAAACCGGTAAAAATGTATATTCCCATCAAGAAAGCTCAAGTAATGAAAGTAACAT
Organism: Clivina fossor; assembly: GCA_963966155.1. Lineage (NCBI taxonomy): Eukaryota > Metazoa > Arthropoda > Insecta > Coleoptera > Carabidae > Clivina > Clivina fossor. Next base: position 33,886,153 of record OZ014550.1, read on the forward strand.
CAAGAAGAAAAGACTGATAGTTCATAAAAGTGATGACAGTAATTAAACTTATAATTAACGTTTTAAGGATCTTTTTGTTTTTTTTTTTTATGTTTTGTTCCTAATACAAAATGAATTAAATATGTACTTCCATTACCTACATATATTGGTTATTTTATGAAGGAAGTATAATTGTAAGTGTTTCAAGATGTCTTACTTTTGTTTTACGTAAATAAGTGACTGAATAATACCTAAACATTTTGGTTTTATTTTCGTTTTACACGGTTTTACTTAGCAAAATCCAAAATTTCAATTTACATGGTTTTGTGCGGAACCTATCTTCAGTGTAAATCGAGGGATAGGTGTATATTTATTTAGACTGAGCCACATTCGTTACAGTATTATAGATTCGAAAATTTAAAAAGATATTTTTCACGAATACAAAAAATAGGAGTTTGAGTATAAAATTATGGTTGTTATTCAATACTTCTATCAGAATTAATTTTTGTAACACAGACCATTACAGTATTAATGTGATTTTTGCACTAGTAATGGAAATGTTTTTCACGTGTTATAATGTACTATTTTTTAAAAGTGCGGTGAAAACACCAGCATAAATGATAGTAACATTACTTCAATTTCCAGAACTACACAGTACTACCATTGAATAACTAATAAGATTATATAAGATTATATATTCAAGGGTACTACACTGGATGCTGATTTCGTTGTTTTCACATGTGAAAAACGATAAATTTATAACGCACTGTGATAGATGTTATTGATGTAAGCAAATAAAGATGAAGAAGAATATTTGGTATTTTTCAAACTAAATTTTACATTTACATTTGGTAGTATTATGCTCTATTGGTAATTCAAGTTAAAATTTTGACCTATTTATTCAATTCTTGTATATTCGTTAAGCTGACTATACTGGGTGTCCCATTTTAATCCGCCACTTGCAATAACTTTAAAATCGTGCATCGGACAAAAAAATGTTCCGGATGAAAAGTAAATGGTTTCGAGGGGGACATCTGACGCAGGGACCCTTGCCTCCTCCGGACCACCTGGGGGGCGGGGACGAGAGGCAACTTTGAAATCTTAAATGGAACCCCCTATTTTTTATTGCAGATTCGGATAGACCATTAAAAAGTATGTAAATTTTATTTTGTGACTTTTTTTTATCTTTGATAGATGGCGCTGCAAACAGCATTTTTTTTCTCAGTTTATCAGTCTTCAATTTGAAAAAAATAGTGTAACTAAGTACGATATTCAAGTTCTTTTCAGATATCTCCTCGAAATCATTAACTTTAAGTATCCCCCTGGATACTATTAACTTAAAGTTAATGATTTTGAGGGGGATATCTGATGCAGTGACCCTTGCCCCGCCCTCCTCCTCCAGAACTGAGAAAAACTTGAATATCGTACTTAGTTACACCTTTTTTTCAAATTGAAGACTGATAAACTGAGAAAAAAATGCTCTTTGCAGCGCCATCTATCAAAGATAAAAAAGTCTCAAAATAAAATTTACATATTTTTTAATGGCCTATCCGAATCTGCAATAAAAAATGGGTTGTTCCATTTAAGATTTCAAAGTTGCCACTAGTTTCCGCCCCCCAGGGGTCCGGAGGGGGCAAGAGCCCTTGCATCAGATGTCCCCTCGAAACCATTTACTTTTTATCCGGAACATTTTTTTGTCCGATGCACGATTTTAAAGTTATTGGACACCTAGTATAGATATGAAGTAGCATATTATAAATTTTGCAACTGCTGTACTTACGCATACACAATCTTAAATTTTTTAAATATTAATGACAGGTACACATATGATATTCGTATATGCATTATTTTATTTAGTGTTGTTAAAATCATATTTTAAATCAGATAAATGCGGAAATTATTCCATTAATGTTATAAATAGTCCAATGTCGATGGAATTCATCACTTTCAAAATAATGAAAAACTGATACACATTATCTGGTATTTTGATCGCGAAACAATAATAACAAAGAACAATAAATAAATGAATGAATAAAAATAATAAACAAGAAAACAAAAGTTGAGAAAGCACGAGTCTTAAAAAAGACTTTTTGAAATATTACAAAATGACTCGTATTCAGCGCCGTCGTTTGGATTTTGAGGCCCCGGGCATAAATATTGAGGTGGGGCCCCCAGTAAATGAAAAAAGTGAATAAACAAATAAATTCTTTAATTTTTAATACATAAAAGAAAGGAACATATGTATAAAAAAAATATAATAATATATTAATATAAAAGAAAAGACAAAATTAATTGAACTTTATTTTCCTTGCTTTGATTTCAGCAAATTTATCTATTATCTCACTTAAATTTAAGTCCTCGCATAATAAATTTATTTTCTATGCAAAGCAACGCTAGGTTGGATAGTCTTTCTTGTGTCATTATGGATCTTAAATAGTTTTTTATTATTTTAAGTTTTGAAAAACTACGTTCGGACTCAGCAGTGGTTATCGGAATTATTAATAAAATTCTTAAAATTATACTTAAATTGGGAAATGCATTTCCTGTTTGGTGAATTTTTTTAAGGTATTCTAATGGTGACCAATCACATATGCCTTCACAGAAAATGTTACAGAACACTTTTATTTCTTTATAGAGATCATTTCCGTTAATGTCTTCATTGGAGACATTAACGGAAATGATCTCTATGAAGAAATAAAAGTGTTCTGTAACATTTTCTGTGAAGGCATATGTGATAAGTAAATAAATAATTATTGCATACTCGCTTGATTTAATACATTTGAGGAGGTAACTTTCAAAACGCAGTATTTGACAAAAACCTGTTTTTCTGTAAACCCTTGCCCTTACGTTATTAATTCGAATATTTTATTTTTTAATTTACCAACATGCAATTGTGGTAGAATGGTTAACAATGACGCAACATTAAGAAATCTATATCTGAAAGTTACAATAAGGCTATTAAAACAGAAAAATAAAACTAAAATAAGAGTTAAATAATGCGTTTTAAAAGTTACCTCCTTATTTATTATTACGCATCTTTGACGTTTGCAAACGGTTTCAAATCGTTTGTATTGTTGATTAAAATAAGGTGGCTCGGTGGGGGCTCCCCTAGCCCGAGGGCCCCGAGCATTCGCCCGATTGACCTACGCTAACGACGCTACTGCTCGTATTTATGTTTACATGTCATTTCAAAAAAAATGATTACATCCACTAATATAAAGAATCCTACACAACACATAAAATTAAAAAAATCAGAAAGTATATGTGTAATTTTAATGTTAATATAATAAATATATCTACGCCCTGACTCTATGTTTTTCGAGAGCTTCTTCATGATCTTCCAAAGCTGCCAAAATATTCAAACTAAGCAATAGTTGACAGCATAGATATAAACAATAAATTTCATAAGACGAAAACTACTTATCACATATGTAATAAACTCACTGTGGCAAATTTGAATTTTTGACGTTGTTGATGATGTCATATATGTATGCAGTTCCTTCAAAATAATATAGAGGCACCAATTACCTATGATAAATTTGTATTTATCACACTGTGATAAATTAGCTTCAAAATTAGTCTTCTGATATAGCTTACTGATTACATCTGTCGGATCCCGTCATCAAAAAATACTAATTGTAAGACTCACGTCATATTTACTACGTTTACATTTAGAGCCGTATTTACCTCTTTCGAGGCCCCAGGCGCAATTGAAATATGAGGCCCCAGGCGCAATTGAAATATGAGGCCTTCTTGCAGATATTCTTCAACTGAAAAGGAATTGTCAGTGGAAAAAAATTAGTTTTAGTCCTATTATTATTATATGAAAATCTTTTTAATTTGTTTAAATTGTTTATACATTGGTATTAGATCAAAAAAATCAGCAAAATCAAAACAAAATAATGAATACGTACATAAGGAAAAAGGAAAATACACAAATGGCTATAAATATAATAATAATCTTAAATAAACTTTTTACGCGCTTTTACCTTAGCAAACGTATCAACAATATCATCATGATTGATGAATTTTTGTAACTCTGTTTCAATAAACAATAAGCTTAAATTACACAATTTTGATGTAAACTATTTCTCAAATAATTTTTTACTCGTTTTAAAACTGAAAATGAACGTTCTCCAGATGCATTAGTCACTGATTTATAAATTTGTACATTTCGAGAGGATTTGTAAGATTTTCTTGTTTTGCAAATTTTTAACATTGACAATGACAACACCAGTACTTCAACATTAGAAACGTATTGAAAAATAATTTACTCGTAAATTAAAACTAGAAACTAGAAATTAAAATATAATTTTCAAATTGATTTTAGTGACTGATGTCTGATTTGAAATCTGAGGCCCCTTAGCTACGAGGCCCCAGCTTGCGCCTCATGCGCCTGTGCATAAATACGGCTCTGTTTACATTATTTAAATTTTCAACGATTTAAATTGTGTGAGTTGCCTGAGAAAATGACAAAAGCATATTATGTTTATTACATAATGTAATGCATAAGTAATATATAAAATATTACAAATATTACACGATAAAATATAGCATGCTAAAATAAAAATTAAATTAAAATTATTCATATGAAGAATGTATATATTGAATGATACGAGGGTTGCCTTTTATTTGTCGGAATTGTGTAACCCTAGTGCTGCCTCTGGCAACTGATGTCTCTATCGTAAAGTTTGGCATTTTTGACGGTATACGTACTCAGAACGTTTCGACGTACGAGCGCTATTTGTGTTGTTTACAGTAACTTAAAATAAAATTATTTCGGCCAAAAAATGGAATTAAATCGTGAACATTTTTGTGCGATTATTTTTTACAACTTTCGACGTGAATTAACTCAACAAGCAGTGCATCGATGAATTTAATTCGACTTTTGGCGATAAAGTATCATCAAGACCAGTGTTTATCGATGGTTTACCGAATTCTAGTGTGCTCAATGACGAATTTCGTGACAGCGCAAAAACAAATGATTAATGTAAACGTACAATTTAACGAAAAAATCATTGTTGTCATGTATATCAAAAATACATACAAATGTCAAAAAGTTATTTTCTATAATTAGAACTTATTTGTTTGGTAAATATAGTAAAAAAATTTTCTAAAATATTACTGGTAAACAAATTTACTGCATGTATTTTTTATTTTAAACTATTTAAATACTGTCTTATATCAAATTATAAAATGTATTAAGTATAATAGGTACTTTGTGTTATAAGATTTGTCATCTACATGATGACAATATATATATATATATATATATATATATATATATAATATATATATATATAATATATATATATATATATATATATATATATATATATATATAATATATATATATATATATATATATATATATATATATATAATATATATATATATATATATATATATATATATATAAGTGAGAATTAATGGTTGTAATGAAACTCGGTAGCTCAGTGGTAAAGCGTTCACCCTGGTCCCTGGTTCGATCCCAGGTCGAGGTGATATGTGTTTTTTCATTTTCAGTTTAATAATTATTTCATGCTTATATTTGATATACTCTGATATATATATATATATATATATATATATATATATATATATACCATTATATATATATATATATACCATTTCCTGAGGAGATATAGCCTCAAAACTGAAAAAAGTGCTAAAAATGGCATTTTTGAGGGCCTCGCGCGCCCTCTAAAAAATTTTTTTTTACCGGATTTCTGGTGTTCCGCATGTTTTTAGATGAAAAACTATCGTTTGAGACCCTAGCCAGCAATTTCGATTTTTTTCGATGCACCCTAATATATATTATACTATATATTATATTATTTTATTTTTGTTGAGATGTGTGTATATTTGAATATTTTATTTACGATTTAAAAATATGACTGATTAAAGCATTTTTTATTAGAATGAATATTTTTGAATTAAATACTCATATGAGTAATAGTGGTTATAATAATATAACATTGTTATTACACAGAATCATGGGTTAGAATATCTTTACTATTACTCAGACACATACATTCTTTATAAAACTACAAATATAAATAACGAAATAATTTTTATACTCATATACTTTTAGCTATTCAAATTTTTTACAATGACGAATATAACAACATTAGAAGCATATGGGTAAATCCATATTTAGACCACTTGTATATAGTAGTAAAGTTATATATTTTTTGTGATTACTAAAAGAATATTTTGTAAAAATTTAACTAATTTTGGATAAATAATGTAGGCATACTTGATTTTTCGAAATTTTAGTATTTTTTGGGAATATTGGCAACACTGAACTTTAGTATAATTATGTAATTTATGTGGACACAAAAAGAAAAAACTTGTGAAAATTTGTTTAATTATATCATGATATAGACATGATAATTTTTTTTCTGGGAAAGTTGGTAACACTATATTTTATTAAAATTATATAATTTATGTGGACATTAGGAGAGTCTTTTGCGAAAATTTGATTAAAATTTGATAAACTTTTTCTCTTAATTTTTAAAAAAATGTTACTCACTAAATTTCGTAACGAAGTATCAGCCAAAAGGTTAACTAGACTTTCAATTTACCATTGAACACATTTGTTTGGCCGTTAAAATGGTCTAAATGTTCAAAATTTGCCAGAACTTTGAACTCGCAAAAATCATAACTTCACGCCAAAGCATCGCAAATTCTTTAAATTAAGCGAAATTTACGTCGAATTATTTGAATTTTTACGCCCTCTTGGTAAATTGAGTCGATTTTTTTATACCATACATGTCAATATTTGATAATTTTTCAGTCAAATTTTTTTTTTGCGGGGTGTGGTGGGGAGCGGAATGGTTCAAATGGTTCATCATCTTGCATGATCTTAAAGATAAGATTTCAAATTTTTTAGGAAGCAAAAATTCATTCAATTTTATTCAAAATCGATCGAGTTATACCGATTTGAAGATCGGTAGTTTTTCTGATTTTTCGGATGATTTTGACGAATGACAGAATCTAATCTGAAAATTTGCTTAAAATAAAATAAATAATATATTCAAAATTAAATATTAAAAAATTAAATACATTGTTATTCCAACAGTTGGCAACACTGTGCTAAATAAAATTATAAGTTTGTTATGGATGTGCCAGAAAAAATTATCATGAAAATATGATTATAATCAGGTTAATAATATGGCCAGAAAAAAATATTGAAAATTTAAATAAATATAATTCTAAAATTCCTATAAAGACTAGGTGACTATTTTCAAAAAATTGGATTAATTTATGATAAATGGTATAGCTTAAATACATTTTTTTAAATATTTGAGAATTTTTCTCTGAAAGTTGGCAACATATAAATTATATAATTTTTGTAAATACTAGGAGAATCTTTACTGAAAACTTGATAAATCTTGAATAAATAGTGAAACTAAAATGTCTCTGTATGGTAGTAAAATTTTATGCAAGTTTGATTAATTTCGGATAAATATTGAAGTCATTATAAATTTTTAAAAATTTTAGAAATTCATTCGTGGAAAGATTAATTTCGGATAAACTAGATCCATATGCGCATCTTGGCCACTAATTGAAGGTACCCTGAATATTTGGTGCAAATTGAATGAATGGTCTGGGAGGAGATGCGATCACAAAAGACGAACGAGCGAACGGCGCACACACATACACTCTCATAAACTAAGTTCATATTCGTCATCTATAGCTATATGAAGGATTTCTATATAAATTTTTTAATTTTTGGAAATAGTTCAGTCACAGTATCGAGAATTATATCCTTTTTTCTATCAGTCAAAGTGGTAAACATATTATACTATATGCTGTAATAAATTATCGCAAATTTTTTAAATATTGTCAATTAAAGGTTGCAGTTTTGTTATAAAATTTAAATTATTTTTATTTTATTGGCTATTTTTTAATTTTCAAAAACCAATAATATATTTTTCCATATGATACTTACTTTTTGGCGGACACTGTTTAAATGAGTAAATAAAATTTAACTATTTTGTTTCAATATATTTACTTGAGAATGTTACAATAATTATAAAAATAAATAAAATATAGGTATATATATATATATATATATATATATATATATATATATATATATATATATATATATAATGTCTTATTATTATTTTGTGCTATAAAATTGGAAAAATATGTTTTCTGAAATGCGAACGGGACATTGCTTACTGTTTAATTTTTATGGAATCAAATGATAAGGAAAATTACTTTCACAAATTCAGGTAAATAGTTCATCGAACAGAATTGAACAAGCAAGTTTGACCGGAATACTGTAGAATAATTCACGTACATATTATATGAATTGATTAGATCGGTACGCGATGCAATCGTCTAACTTCAGTTACCTCCAAGGTGCTGCCACTGTAGTAGCTACGGTTATGTTTGTAGAATAGAAAACCAGTTAACAAGCCAAGTAGCCATTGTTTAACTATGTTGTGTGTAAATGCTCATGCATGTAAATCGTTTCTTGATGTTTTATTTAGTAATTATTATATGTATCATTTTGTTTGTTCAATATTTTGTTTATTACATATGTGTGGTGTTTTCATTTGAATGCGGACGCTTACCTATGAATGTTAATAGGTCATGATGACCAAATAAACTTGCATAAAAATATTAACCGGAAAACACTGGTACATAAAAATGAGTGCTCAAAGCTTTGCTCATGATGTGTTATATAAAGAAAATTACGATATTTAGAGATTACAGATCCAAGCTCTGTTAATCAAGAACGATGCGTGGTGAGTGTTTGGTTCGGTCGTATTGCAAAAAGATCTGATCCCTGAAGCTGAGTTGATAGCGTGGATAAAAAAAACAACTAAAGCTAAAGCGGATATTATTTTATGTATGAGTGCATCCGAATTAAAAATTGTTAAAAACTATAACACATCTCGTGATGTTTGGAGAAAATTCGAGAAATATTTCGCATCGGAAGGTCCGGCTTGGAAAATGCCATTACTGAAACAGCTGACAATTAAAAAAAATAAATTAATATGACGAAGTACAGGAGTGCATATGAGTCGATTTTTTGACGCGGTCGATAAACTAAACGATATGAATGTGAACATTATTTCCGATCCTCGAGCGATAATGCTTTTTTATAGTTTACTGTCGAGTTACGAAAATTTCGGATGTACGATTGAATTACAGGACGATTTGCCTACACCCGATATATTATGTGTTAAAAGTTATCTAAGAGAGTGACGCGCACAAGCAAAAGCGGTAAAATAAAAACAATCAAAGTGCTTTATACTCACAAAGAAAAATATCCCAACCGCGCCGCGATAACATAAACTCACATTCAATCTACGAAAAACATAACAAGAAATAATCATTCAAGTTTCGTTATTACAAGTGCAATAAGGTAAGCTATGAAGCCGTGGAGAGCAAATCCGAGAAATCCAAGCTCAAAGCCAATAATGTGGAGAATTGCGGATTCACTGTCGAAGCTCTCAATACTGGCTCGTACAATCACAAGAAAAAGACGTTATTTAGACAGCGCCAGCGGGGCTATAACAAATTTATGCAAGAAACTCTGATTTTATTGAAATACAAGATAGAAACGGCATACTAAATTTTGTGAACAGTGAGTCGACTGGCATCATTGGCACAGGTATGGCCAAATTATGCACTGATGTTAATGATAAGCCATTAAATATTTAAATAAATGAAGCTTTATATGTACCTGACCTGCGCACTAACTTGTCCATAAACATAATTACAGATAAGGCTTATTTCAGTGTATGTTCGAGTATTATATTTAGTATTATTTCAGAAAAACAAAGCTAGAATTTGTGACGAAAAAGTGAACATCAAGTTGATAGATAGATGATTGTATCGGGAACTTATACTATGCTCGCAGAAGAATGGGAAACCCGATAGGAGAACAAAATCTAGTATTCACAGGACAGGACAGGACACATCACAAACATTCATATCGTGGCACCATCGCCTCGGATATTTTAATTAGGAATTTGAACTAGGAATCGTTCACGTATGCGGCCCGGCCCGATGCGCGTATAATCTATCGGAAAGGCCTGAAACTTTGTTACCTTTATTGATGATATGTCCAGATGGCGTGAAGTAAGATTTGTTAAGACCAAAAACAAAGTTCCTAAGGTAATAAAAGAAGTTCTGAAATTATTTGAAAATCAACAAGGAAAAAGCATTTACAAACGGATAACGGCACTGAATAAACTTGTAAGCAAATTGAAAACTTTCTGACCAAACAAGGACATATCTTGACGTCCAAGATTCAAAACAATCTTGAGCAGAATGGGCTAGTCGAACGGAGAAAAAGAATTCTGATGGAAACAGCCAGATGTTTATTAATTCAAACGAATCTACCGGTTAATTTCAGAACTGAAGAAGTTAGCAGTATATAAATAATAAACGTGCAGAACAATAATTAAATTAAATTAAATTTAATTTAAATTAAATTAAAGTATAAATACATATAGATAATTAATATGTACTCTTTATATAAAAATGTACAAAAATAAACTAATCTAATGTCACAAAAGTAACATTACATAGGTATACATTATATTGAAAATTAAAAGAAAAAAATATCGCTTAGTATTAATAATGCACGTGAAAAGTGTGTTGCGGCTTACTGCAGAATAGGTTAGGTTAAAAGGTTAGTTTGTTATTATTATTGTTAACCATATCTAACCTACCCTGATTTTTATTAATATTAACCTAATTTTTTTGTTTGGTTTTTATTAATACTAACTGGTTATTATTAAGCTCATTAGTGCAAATACAAAAAATTAATTTGTTCCTTTACTTACCTACCTTTTAAACTCAAATATTTAGATGATGTTATTCTGTTACTGGACGTGTTGTGTTATTTTTCCTGTTCAAAACTCAGTAAAATATTGGGTATTTATTTTTTCACTGAGGCATTCTAAACTGTACAAATTACTCGTATAATAATTTTTTTACATGTTTTACTGATCACTACTAGCCTTTCAAAATTTATTAACGTTTATGTCAAAATACATTAGTAAAAGAAATGTACTTGAATACACATGCTACATAGTTCTATCTCTATCTTTATTGCAATATTAGTAATACCATCAAAAATATTTAGCACATAATGATATTATATATAATATTTGCATATAATTTATTATATGTAGCAAACACTGCATTGCCTCGTAGTAAAATTTTTCTCAAAAAAAACGACGTATGTAATTCCAATCAAAATCTGTTCTATGAATCTCAAGGTATAAGCTAACAAAGTTTTGGTCATATTGTATATAAAATTCTGTAGACACACAGTATATTGCTAAGCACATTTATTTCTGAGATACATTGCATGTTCACATATAAAATATATATTTTATATAGAATTCTTGAGACACATTGCATATATAATTTTTGTATACAATAGTTTTTAGACATATTGTAGAATGCTAAGTACATTTATTTCTGGGATACACTGTTTATCCATATATAAAAACTCATGAATATAATTATTTTTTTAGACACATCATATGTGATTGCATCGTACACTGAATCTCAGTGAAATAATACAGCTTATATAGATAAATAGAGAGAAAAAGAATATCTATGCATATAATACTTGTATATAACGTGTAAAAATATTACATTAAAAAAATATAAAATACGCATAGTAGGTAGTTTTGAAAAAAAAAAAAAAAACAAAATGAATAATGTCGGATTAATTATTTCATCTTCTTAAAGATATCGAAATGACAGAAATATGTTAAAAATACTTCTCATATATCATTCTCGCAGTAAAATCTATTTGTCTATCGGTTAAGAGGCACGCCTATCTACAATATAGTATGCACCAACATAATATTTGAGAAATTCTCTTAAATGAAATGATTAATTACAATTTTAATTTCAAGCTTTAGCTGTTTGATTAATTTCGGATAAATAGTAAATTCAAAATTAGTCATTTTTAAAAATCTATTAACTTTTTCTCGGAAAGTCGATAACCCTGTGCGGTAGTAAAATGATATAATGGCACTAAAAAAATCTTTTGCGTAAATTTGATTAATTTCAAATAAATAGTAAAGTCAAAATTAAATTTTTAAAATTTTAGTATTTTTTGTCGGAAAGTTGGCAACCTTCTGCGGTAGTAAAATTGTATAATTTTTGTGGGTACTATAGGAAAATCATTTGTGAAAATTTGATTAATTTCGGAGAAATTGTAAAGCCAAAATTAAATTTAAAAAGTTTTAGTAATTTTTTCTCGGAAAGTTGGTAAACTTGTACAGTAGTAAAATTTTATAATTTTTGTGAGAAAAATGTATTGACTCTGCCGGGTTGAACCCGGCAGAGTCAATACATTTTTCTTTATTTAAAATTATACTAATGTTTAATTAGTTCTTCGTATTAAAAATTAATGGCGATTAATGCACTTTAATATTACTGTAATAATTTATTATATAAATTCTTTGGCTTTCTGCGTTAAAAGAAAAGGAAAATTAATAAATTAGTAATTTTTATTATTCGAAATTGAAAATGTATTATAATTTTCGTGCCATATTAATTTAATTTATATCTATACATTTTTCTATGTTTTACGAAATATGCCTTTTAATTAGAGAAAAAATTTGTCCACGTGATTCGAATATGATTAGGTAAATCCCAACAACATAGATAATAAAATCGAGCATAGATTCGAAATAATGAAATTTCTAGTTTGTCGAGGAAGGTTTTGCTATGGAATAATGCAACGTTAGCCGCAGGCGAACGGTATAAACTATAAAAATTGACTAAAAACTGTTCGCTTATAATATGCCAATCACGGAACAGATTTTGATGAAAGTTTATTAATAGTTGAGTCGTTTTTCAAGAAATGTTATACTATGGGATAATGCAGCGTGAGCCGCAGGCGAACGTTGTTAACGATGAAACTGACTAAAAAAAAAAAAAAACTCTGCTCGCTTATAACTTGACATTTATGAAACAGAATTCGATAGAAGTTCTATTAATAGTTGAGTCGTTTTTCAACGAAGGTTTTACTATGGGACAATGAAGCATGAGCCGCAAGCGAACGCTGCAAACGATAAATTGACTAAAAGCTGCTCTGTTCACTTATAACATACGATTCTTAACATAGATTTTGCTCGGAGTTGAATCGTTTTCAAGAAGTTTTACTACACGAGGCAGTGCAGCGTTCGCCTGCGGCTCACGCTGTAAATGATGAAAGTTAATCAAAAACTTTGTTTGGTTTTAAACTTGACATCCACGGAACAAATTTTGATGGTAGTTTCATTAATAGTTGAGTCGTTTTTCGAGAAAGATTCTGCTATGAGGCAATGCAGCGTGAATTGCAGGCTAACGCTGAAACGATAAAAATTGTCCAAAAACTACAATTAAGTCAGTTAAAATGGGTTTAAAATAGTGAATTCCGTAGCAAAGCATCATCGGCATTATACTTACATAATGAAAACAAGGAAAAAGTCTACGAAAGAGATGTTAAAAAAGTCCATCTCATTATAATGCTGGAAACAGAATGTTTTAATCATCACTCGATCCACTTTAGTGCAATATCAATAGGGTGGTGTATGATGCTAGAAAGAAAGATATATATATATATATATATATATATATATATATATATATATATATATAGAGAGAGAGAGAGAGAGAGAGAGAGAGAGAGAGAGAGATAGCTATACAGTACCATCGTTGTTATAACGACCAAAACATAAAATGCAAATGCTTTTTCGCTGACGGGACGCGTACAGTGCTTTATATACATCAGAGGGAAAATTTGCGGATCGGGACGTGGGAAGTAGTAGTAGTAGTAGTAGCAGTATGCGTTCTGGCTGCTGGCTGCTGGCTGCCCCCTACATTAAATTTGACTAATTTGTTGTTTTAATGGTTCTTAAATTGTTTTCTTAATGATATTATGATTGCCCCTCTGGAACGGACGCAAAGATGATGGAGGCTTTCGATGCTAATGCTTGATTCTAAAATCAATAGTCTCTCGCTCTAAAAGATTTTACAGTTTAAAACTGACTCGACTTGATGTTGCTATAAGTTACGGCTACTGTAAAAATGGTGTGAGTTTACCCAGGTCCGCTGTGCCATGCTATGCTATGCTATGCTATGCTACACTCTAAAAAATATTTACAAGATTAAAATAATTTTACATAATACGTATGTAATTTTAAACATGCAATGTAAAAATAATATGGAAATTTTTAATAAGTAAAATTACATAACGAGGATGTAAACATATTTTGTAAAAATACATAATATAGTTAGTTGTAAATTTAATAATTAGTGAAAATTACATAGCTGTATGTAATTTGTAGTGGGATTCAATATCATATTCGTAATATTGTTCGTATTCATAGTCGCACAGAATAATATAATATCTAAATAATAATACTTACTCACTTATAATATTTTGAGCCAAGCGAAATGTTTCTATCTAAGCTGTTACTGTAACGTTACTCGTTGGTAATAATCATATTTGTATTATACTATAAACAAAATTACGAATATGCTGGGAATCTTGCTACTGATATTCTGTTGATGCATGGACACACATATATACTATAAATTTTTCGAACACTCAATTTAGAAGTATATGGGTAAACCCATATATATATATATATATATATATATATATATATATATGTATATATATATACCATTTTGACATTTTAATTGTTTTCACCAAACATTGTATTTTACTAATATTAGATATATAGTTTATGTGGTATCTTCTATAAAAATTTGATTAAATTCGGATAAATAATGTACGTATAATGAATTTTTTAAAACTTTATTAAGTTTTTTCTCGGAAAGTTGACAACAAATTATAATTTATGTGGGCACTAGGAGAAACTTTTGAAAATTTGATCAAAATCGGATAAATACTGTAGCCACAATGAATTTTTGAAAACTTTAGTAATTATTCTAATTACAAAATCATATTTATTACATAAAATTAAATTGTTATAACTTCAAACATAATTTAAGAATTGTATTCTTTTCATTTCCTGATTAACGAATTTCGAAATTATTAAAAGCTATTTTTGGACGAACTTCAGAGTTGCTGATATTTCCTTGGGATATATTATATTAAATTATATAATATAAGGAAAATAATTGCTCAAAAGCTTCGTAAACATATTTTGTTCCGCTGTATTATGTATCTAAATAGATTTTTTTTTTAAATTTAAATAAAAAATAATATTACTATTACCAGTTCTTACAATACATGGAGACAGGACAGGTGCTACAATATTTTCTTTAGCGGTTCCTTCCTGAATTCAATAAATAAAATTTACATATAAATATTTCTATATTACTTTTATATTTACCTTAAAGTATTCGGTAAGTATTTTCAATGCATTTGGAGAGGTAAAATAATAATTACTTTTTTTTATGTCGCTAAGAACAGATTTGTGTATTTCCGCATTGTTTGTGTATCTTCTAACGGCAGACAGGGATGAATTGCTAAAACTTGCCGGTTATGTTTCAGTGGAAGCAAGCCATGAAATTGATACACAACAATAATTCTGAAATACAAATTTAATAATTAAAGGAAAACAAATATTATATTATAAATACAAAAAAATACAATAATAATAATATAAACTTATATTCAATCTTATTCCACAATTGGTTGATTTAAGGTTTATTTGTATCTAAGGTCGAAATATGAATGAATCTATAACATTAAAAATTATTGTATGTATCAAGTGT
Organism: Clivina fossor; assembly: GCA_963966155.1. NCBI lineage: Eukaryota > Metazoa > Arthropoda > Insecta > Coleoptera > Carabidae > Clivina > Clivina fossor. The sequence continues at coordinate 33,901,864 of OZ014550.1, forward strand.
ATAGTATGTATGTATATACAGGATGCGGCAAAAGTATGGAAACGGTCAAATATCTCGAGAAATACACATCTAATCGAAAAACAAAAAATACATCTTCAATGTTTTCAAAGAAACTTTCTAATGGTACTACACTCGACCCTGTACCCAAACCCCCAGGGGGTGGGAAGGGGTCAACTTTGAAATCTTAAATAGGGACCCGCATTTTTTATTGCAGATTCGGATTCTATGGCTAAAAATACGTAAGATTTGTCTGAAACATTTTTTTTTCGGCGTCTCACTCGGTCTTTAGAGGAGTATAAAAATTATCACAATTGTAAAAATTATAAAAATTGTATTATTATTGTAAAAACATATGGAAAAACTGATATTTACAATTGTAAACAATGTTACACGCCTCCAAACACCGAGTTGAGATGGAGGCAAATGCAAAAAAGAAATGCGATTACAGCGCCACGTGTCACGAGGACCAAAAAAATGTTACAAATAAATTCTTCATATTTTTATTAATAGAATCGAAATATTCTACAAAATATAGGGGTTTCCATTTGAAATTTTAAAGTTGCTCCCCTTCTACCCACAAGGAAAGGTCGAGAGGGTTCACTTTTTGCATCATTCGATAGAGGACATCAATGTTAGTTAGTAAAAAATATGTTATTAAAAAATATGAAGCCCCTGCATTATAAAACGGGTGGACGGATGGTCTGGACAACGCGGTATATGCGCGCTTATGTGTTTGTCTTTCCGTCGAGTACAACGCTATCTATCATGAATAGAAAAAATATTTCACACAAATTTTACGTATTTTTAGCCATAGAATTCGAATCTGCTGCAAGTTTAGTTTCTTTAAAAACTTTGAAGACGTATTTTTTGTTTTTTTGATTTGATATGTATTTCTAGAGATATCTATATATATATATATATATATATATATATATATATATATATATATATATATATATATATATATATTATTATCTTAATAGGTAGTAGAATAAATATATTACTTACGTTAATTTCACTAATACTTGTACGATATCACTCAATCTTTGTATCTATAAAGTGCGCCTTTCTTTAACTAAATATTCCCAATAACTGATGGCTTTGTTTTATGTATTATCTGGGTAATAACAAAGGTAATAATTACATAAATATTTGTGTATGTTCTCATGAAATATTAATTATTACATAAAAAAAAAAGAAATGTAAAATTACTTAGTGCAGATAATATTTGACGCATAAACAATATTTTATATATTTTTAGTTAAACAATATTTATCGTTGTAATTTATACATCAAAGTCGACGTAAAAGTACAGAATTTTAATATCATTTTTGAGAGTGTATGCTACTCCCTACGGGATGTCATTTATACAAGATTTACTTATTTTATTTATTTTGCATTTAGCTTAGGTGAGATTCGGTAATCGCTTTTGAAATTAAATACAAGGTCTTTTTGTTTTCTTTATTTATTTTTTCTGATTTGTTGTTTTGCATCATTAAAGTATAGAAATTATTACGGGTACGATAAATTATCTAAAAAGATGAGGCATACGACGCATTTTCGAGCCGTGAGTGCGGAAAATTGTTGAGAAAAAGGACTCTTCAGAATGCCTCCATCATTAACGGAGATAACTAGACTGAGAGGTAGTCCGAATTACAGTCAGTGCACCAAGCGTACTGTATTTTATATTGAAATTGATTATATTACATTAAGTGTACTGAGCTTGCTCCGCCTTTATGTTAGTATGTTTGTTAAATTTTTTGGGTATAACAATAAAACAAGAAAATAGTATATTAAGTTTTGAGGAGCAGAAAGCGATTTTTATTGTGTTGAGCCGTTGAGCCCAGATATTTGTAGCTGAGGCACAGTAATTTAGGCGAAACATAAAAAAGTATTCTGCTTTAAAAATAAATCAAAATACATACTAAGTAATCGGAACCTTACTAATAATTGTAGAATAGTATGTATATGTATATATTATTTATATTTATTACGTAATTTGTTAGAATTAATGTTTCTTTGGTCAAATATACAAGTTCTGGCAAATTTGGTGGTGTACATTATTGCATTTCTTGCACTTTTTCACACATTTTCAACAAATCAAATTCAAGCGAAAACAAACAATGCAACTGTCCATTAACTTAACTTAATAATTTTTAATATGGCCGCCGGCGATATGAAATAAAATGCACTTGACCGTGTTTCTTTGCTCGAATATGCAGTTTCTGACTTTAGTGATATACATTATATTTCTTGCACTACTTCACACATTTTCAATAATCAAATTCAAATTCAAGCGGAAATGAACAAAGTAATTGCCAATATGGCTGCTGAAATTATCAGATTTAATACATTTGACGTTGTAGTCATGTAGTAATATTATTTTAATACGCTTGAAGAAAAAAGTTATTTATAGGAAATTCATTATCAAGATTTTTACTAATATTTTTAAAAAATCTGATGCGATTCGTACATTTGCATCTACTAGCAACACTACTGCTTGAAAAAAAAATCCTTGAAAATTGGCAATATTGTATAATAATTAAATTATTTAATTTTTTCAAGCATAAATATTTATTTAAAATTGGATAAAATGTAGCTAAAATAAAATATTAATATTGTTTTAAAAGTTGACATTATGTTATTATTATTGAAATTAGGAGAATTTAGTATGAAAATTTGATTAAAATAAAATAAAAAATAATATATCCAAATATTAAAAAATTAAATAAATTTCTTTCTTAAAAATTGGCAACACTAAATAAATAAAATAAAATTATATATTTGTTGTGCATGTGCCAGAAGAATTTATCCTGAAAATTTGATTAAAATCATAAAAACCATAGTCAGAATAAAATATTAAAAATTTAAATAAATAAATTAGTTGAGGTTACGATAGCGCAGTGCACGTGTTCAAAGTAAGAACGTAAGAAAGGTATGAAATAAAACAAAAATTACAAAAATTAAAAAACAAGGTGGTAAAACTAGAGACGATTGATAATAGATAAGAAAAATTTGAGAAACTAAACAGAAAAAATAATATAACCAGAAATATGTAGCGATCATTTTTTAGTGGAAACAAAAATTAGAGATGAAGTCTGCAATGAAATAACAAGAGAAAAAAGGATATTTAAGAAAAAACAAAAAAAACACACGAAACAATAAAATCATATAAATTAAGAGATGAAAATATAACTAAAAAATATGAAGGAAAAAATCAGCAAAGATTCAAACAAACTATAACGCAAACAGCGAAAAATAACCTATAGAAATAAAAGAAAAAATAAAATACAAGAAGAATATATGGAAAAAATATCATAACAACGAAACAGAGAAAAATTATAGTATCTATAAAATACAACAGAAAAAAGTTAAAGAAATGGTACAAATTGCAAAAGAAGGAAGCTGGGACAAATTTGGGGAAAAATGGAAGCCAACTGCAAAGATAACCAGAAACTATTCTACAGAGTATTAACAAATTCGAGGAACGAAAATTTTTTCCTTGGAAAGTTGGCAACACTGTATCTGAAATTAAATAATTTATGTGGGCACTAGTCTTTTGTGAAAATTTGATTAAAATCGGATAAATAATGTGACTATATTTTATTTTTAAAAACTAGTCACTTTTTCTCTCGAAAAGTTGGTAAATAAACCCATATACTCATCTTGGGCGCTAACTGAACCTACCCTGAAAATTTGGTGCAAATCGGATGAACGGTCTAGGAGGAGATGTGTTCATAAAAAACGAACAAGCGAGTGAGCGAATGACGCACATCCATACACTCTCGTAAACTAAGTTCAGATTCGTCATTCAGAAACTATATGAAGGATTTCTATATAATTTCGTTTTTTGAAAATGTTACAGACACCGTACCGAAAACTTTACCACTTTTTCTTTGCAGTCAAAGTGGTAAAAATTACCAAATTTTTTTCAATTATTTTGAGACAAATATTTCTTATTGAGTACTATAATATATCTGTCACTATAGCAAGTAATTATATATATATATATATATATATATATATATATATATATATATATATCAGAGCTGGGTAGTACTTAAAGTAAACGTACTCTAAGTACATACTTTAAGTATTAAGTACTTAGAGTACTTTACTTTAAGTACTTTTCAAATGTGATACTTAGTACTTGTACTTAAAGCTTTTCTATAAGTACTTAATACTTAAGTACTTTTGTGGTACTTAAAATACTGGTACATAAAAATACTTAAAGTACATGCAAATACTTAAAGTACATAAAAATACTTAAAGTACATGTAAGTACTTAGAGTTTTCAAAAAATATTGATTCTGAATATTCATTTCAAATATTTGAAGTGTGTTAAAGGTTTTGCAAACATGTGCGACATAGTTTGTGCAATATTTCAGAACTTCTATTTCAGGACAGATAAATTCTGCATTATTTTTCGAAAAATATCGGATAAAAGAAGTTAGTAGGTATTTTTACGTCTACTGTTCAATGCCGCATCAATGTTTATTGTTTTATTCACTTCATAGTTATATGTTATGTATAGATCGAATAATACTTTAAGGAAATAATTAATTGCATGTTTAAATAAACAATTATTAAAGCAAATTAATTGTGTATTTTGTTATAATTTCATTTGTAAAATATGGCAAGTAATTTAATACAGACCACTCTTCATTTAAACATTAAAAATAACAATTTTTTTTGTTTCAAAATTTTTAAAAGACTTAGAAACGTACAATTTTTGTGCAATATTGTTTTAATTTTTAATAATTATTATTTTAAATATTTGGATGACTAAAGAACAGATCAATATTTTGCAAGAATATCCAAATATTTTAAAATTATTTATAAAATTTAATACGCCTCTCCCATCTAATGAAATAAACTTCTTTTCTCATCGACAAACGTTGAGTGACTTAAATTTTGAAAAATTAGTTGTTTTGAAAGCAAACAGCAAAATTTAATTTTAAAAGTCGCTTAATTAAAAAAATATTTGGAAAAAAATAAATTAGAAAATTACATTTTATTTATGTTAAAATTTACACGCATTGCCAACTTAACTAAAAATTTAACTTTAAAACTATGTATTTCTTTATAAACCTTGTTGTATATGTATTATGGCAATATTAATCTATAAAAGTTTGCAATTATAATTATAAATTGTTGTGTTGATATATGCCATGCCACAGACATACAAAATTTATGATTTGTTGCAAAAAATTTGTCATTTTAACATTATTTGTTAAAATATGATAAAAGTTATTAAAAAAAGTTGTTTTGAATAAAATTTTGTTGCATTTATATAAATTTTTGTCACGAAATTTAAATCTTGTTTTTTTTATTCAAAGAAAGTACTCTAAGTACTTTTTATGAAGTACTTAGAGTACTTAAAGTAGTACTAGTACGTAATACTTTAAGTACATTTTATAAAAGTACTGGTACTTAATACTTAAGTACTTTTTAGAAGTACTATATATATATATATATATATATATATATATATATATATATATATATATATATATATATATATATAGGGTGTTTGGAATATGTAAAATTGACAATATACGAAATAATTCTTTCTCGAGTTGAATTTGATGAAACTCAGTGGCGTGCTATGACTTTTGATGATGGGGAAGCAGTTACAATTTTTTTTTTATTATTTGTTATTAAAATAGATCTTATTCTTATTTTATTCGTATATTATTTTCTATAAACTAATTCAATAGGAGAATTCTTTTTCTAGCAATCGTCAATAACTGTTGAGCGACGAATTCCTGATTTAATTTACAAAGTTATATTCCATCTCGTCTTATTATACATTAGTTGGACTGTGCACGCATATCTATTTCACGAATAATTGATGATTTTGATGTGTATTGTGTACTGAGTTCAGAACGTTACATGCACCGTTCAATTATTGTTTATTATTTAGAAATTTATATTTGAAAAAAATTATTGAACATAATCAGTATTTTTTGCGAAAACGTATTGCATGCTGTCACGGTGATAGAGTGCTAGTTTATCCTTTTATTATTCTAGGGTAAATTCCTACTAAAATATTTTTAAATTTTAAATAATTATACCTATACGGTGTAATTATTATATAATATATAGTATAACGGGCGTGAAAAACGGGAAAAGCGGGAATTATACGGGAATTTTGTTACGCGGGAAAAAAGCGGGAATTATGCTAGGAATTTTTTCGTTGTGCGTGAATTTTTAAAAAATTTGTAATATTTAAGGATTTCGAACAAAGGAAGCGATCGATAATGGAAGATCTTCATACAATTTTAGAAGAAATAAAGAAAAAGAAGATGCAATTATAATTTGATGATTGCGATAGTTTATGTTCCATGCTGTAATTGTGATAAATAAATATAATATTTGCAATAAATAACTTCGATTTAACACTTCTTTAACTTTCTTTATCGTTAAACTTGTATATTTACATACGGCAATTTTTTTAAATATACGGAAAAAAGCGGGAATTATACGGATATTTTATTTCAACTTTGAGTTATACACCCTGCTATAATTACAACGCCTATGTTTTAAAATAATCATTAATAATAAATCATCTTTTTACTGTTCTATACTGTTAAAAATGGAAGAACTAAGAAAGATAAATTAAAAATATTAATGTAAAATTATCTAATTCTAGCATTATACGAGTCAAATATACGGTAATTATAAAAGGCAAAACTATGTGACGTGTGATAGAACAGAATTAGTCCTGTTCTATTGTTATATTGTCAAATTTACAAATTCGATTTTTTGCTAGTTCAATATTGTGTTTTTGTCTTTGATTTTTTTTCCAAATGAAGATATGCGGAAAGAGCAAGTGATTTTGTATGTTTTTAATTACAATTTTTTTTATGTACGCGTATAATATATTGACGATTTACTGTAATACTTTTTTTAAAAAAAGGAATGTATTTTTTCATCACAATTTAAAGTCACGTTGAAAGTCCGTTTGAATCTGAAATTCAAATTCGAATATCAGTAACCAGTTTTTCAAATATTTTAGAATTAATCAGCATTTCTTTTTTTTTTTACTTGAAAAAAATGTTAATGTTGCTTTTTACTTAAGATATCGCTAACAAGAATTTAGTTTTATCAAAATTTATTATGTTATAATAATTTGAAATAATCTTTTATGTTTTATAATTATTTTTAATTTGAGTTAAATTATTGATGAAATGAAAGAAAGAAATTCTTGAAATTGATAAGCATATATTAGCATATGTATTAATTTTCTCATATAATTACGTATATGAATAATTTTAATGCGCATTACGTATTGCATAGTAATGATATTGATCGTTTTCAAAAATGAAATATTAATCAGTTTATAATTATGTCCGTTTGTTTGAAACATCTGTGATGTACCTTTTTATTTTTTAGCTTTACACATATTTGCTTTGAATTTGAATTATAAATTTCAATTGCATTTTAGTTTTACTAGTAAATCCCGTTGCAAACGTATTGCCAACATATAATTTATTTATTGAAATATTTAATTTTAACTGATAAATTAAGTCAAATCGAATTTTAACCAGAATTCATTCGTTGACCGTTCGCTGACCACCTCTTTCAACTAACTCAGTCGCATTCTTTTAGGTTTTATTTATATTCAATTAATAACGTAAAGTTAGAAACAGTGCACCGATCGTAACGTGAGAAGTAGTAACACAAGAAACGCAAGACATTTATAATAAAAACGCAACGTACGTAATTAGTCAACTAACACGTCATATCATATTTAAGAACCTTGAACGCCTGTACCGAAGTACTTTACTTGCACCCGAGATTTTACGGATTTTATACTAAATTTCCAGGATTTTACAAGAGATTTTACAAGATTTTTAAGAATATTTTTAATAGATTTCACCATGATTTGACGGATTTTACCATGATTTTACTAGGGTTTTAAGGGATTTTAATAAATATGTACATCAGATTTTACAAGTGGTTTTCCCCTCGATTTAGACACTTTTTCGAAATTGCAAATCGTACGTTACGTTAGCGTAGAACAGCGACTCGTTCCGACCGATAATCTGAACTACTGACGTTTTAAAGACAAACAGTTTATCAAACTGATGTGCCCAATTCTACTTAATTAATTACTGACCTTATGTAATTATGACGAACAGAAGCGTCGGCCAGTGGATTTGAACCTTTGTTTCCAGTATTATATTCGGTAATATCTAACGCTTAAACACGTTGGTTTAGTTACCGCACTGACAGTCAACTAACAAATAATAATGAATTAAATTATTTAAAATGTATTTTAAAATTAATTATTAATTTTTTTATATTTATTTAAAATAAAAATATTTCACATATTTTATTTAATTCAAAATAATTAAAATCAGTGTGTAGAGAAAAGTTCCACATGGTGATCAATCGTTGTGAAATATTGTTTTACTTTGTTCGCGATTTTTTCGAAAATGGTAAAATCTATAAAAAAATGTTTCAAAACAAAAAATCCAATTCATGCACTACAATTTTTTTCAATATATTGAGATTTATATTTTAAGGATGAAAGTTTCTCCACTGGTCTAAATTTACATTGCAAAATGAAACGAAAAAAACCATGTTAAAATATTTAAATTAATTTTTATATATTTAAAAGTTAAAGTATTATTATTAGCGCATTTTTGTTTTCAAAAAGGAAACTCAATAATACGCTTTGTCCGTTCGGTCGGTCGGTCGTTCGTTCGGCTCCAGAAAAACTATTAAACTAGGTATCGTAGAGAGTTCTAGTTTTTTGCATTAGTTTGTTGCTGTCGAGTTATTGGCGCATCGAATAGTTTAAAAGCGCTCAGCCAATGCAAAATAAGTTAATTAATGATATTTTAAATAAAAAAATACTGATTTTAAGGAATTTTACAAAGATTTTATTTAATTTATAGGTACACCAGATTGTACAAGTGATTTACCTCTACTAATAAGTTTTAGGATAATAAAAATAACGGCATTGTAGATTACGCAAAAAACTAAATTGTATTATATGAAACACGAATTATAAATTTGATAGTAATTGAATTAATATTTAAATTCATATGATTTCTTTTATCGTTTTGATTATTTTAAATTTTTATCTTTAATTTTTTATGTTTTTGTACCGTGCATCATTTAAAATAATTGCGATGGGATTTTTAAATAATGGATTTTATTTTATGAATCCAACTAATTTGTTCTTGGTGTTAATTAAATAATTAAAAAAAACATATAGTAGTTATATTTTAAATTTTTTTACAAACAATACTGTTAATTCATCATTAATAATAATAATAATATTTTGACTGATAGCTTGCTCTAACACATATTATCTGTTAACTGGGTAATATCAATTTTTATTCAAATAATTTTTGTTTATTAATAGTTTGCGTTTATTGTAATATTATTGATAAATTCGTTTAAATTTTTTTTTTGAATGATTATCATTTTTGGTTTAACAAAAACAACCAAATTATCTTTACAATAAAAATGTTTAGACAAACGAATTTTAATTCTATTTAAAACACAAAATGGGTAGTAATATTTATCAATCTAGTTGCGCGCCTAAGTTGATACATCCTGCTACCCATTTTTTGTAATATTTTAAGTTCTGCATTTTAACTTCAAAAAATCAATTTTAAATTGAAAATTAGTTTTTTTTACTACATAAATTTATTATTAAAAATTCTATTTGATTATTATAATCAATAATTGATTTATAAAGTTAGCAAACAAATTATGTTTAACAGACAATCCTAAACCAGTAGTGAAGTGTTGAACTCATACTAGGATTTATCAACCCAATGGTTCGAAGTCCACTATTGTCCACTATACAACAATTAGTTGTAATAAAAAATATTGCTTAAAACAGTAATTAATATGTTAACATGAAATGCGTTTGTTTTATTAACGTATACGTATACATTAAGTAAAATGTTCTCGCTTAACTATAAATGTTTCATAATATATATATATATATATATAAATATATATATCACTAGCTGGCCCGGCAAACGTTGTCTTGCCTTTATTTTAATGTGTATATTAAATTTTTTATGAATTATTTTTGTATTACAAAAAACAATCAATTACATTTCTCATATTATAATTATTTTCAATTTATTTGGAATCAATTTCTTTCACACTTTTCTATATTTTTCCTGCCTCCCGGGGGGGGGGGGGGCTACGCCCCCCGGCCCTAGAACCCTTTGCGGGAGTGTACTCAACAACTTCTCAAAGTTACAAATTTATTTATTTATTTATTTATTTATTTTTATTTTATTGAGTTTGGATAAACGGAACCCCATTGAGCAGCTATCGATCGGGGTTAAAAAATATAAAATGCTATTAAAAAGTAGGGGTTGGTGGTAGGAGGGTAAAATTTAGGACTAAATGTATTTTTTAATGGCACACAATAAAAAAATAACCAAAAAAAAAATTGTCCCAAAAATGAAAATTTTTTTTTTATGGTGAGCCACCCTTAACACTTAGGGGTATAAAAATTAGTTATAAACCTATTCTCATACCTATTGAATATACATATAAAATTTCATCAAAATCGGTCAAGCCGTTTCGGAGGAGTATAAACACTAAAACTGTGACACAAGAATTTTATATATTAGATTAGATTCGTCTTTAAACAAGCTATTCATTCCATAATAACTATTTTTCTTGTAAATTTTCAAATATTAAAGACAACTAACAATAAGAAAAACTGATCATTTTTTTTTTATTTTTACATTTTTGCCTAATTTTTAAAAATCTATAAACATTATTTTAGTTTTAATATTACCAATAGAAAGTTCTATGTTTTTTTTACATAATATTAATAAATAAGCTCAGAAAAAGAATTTTCTAAATCGGTGCACGGTTGCCAGTTTTTCAATATGGCGGCGGAAACTCCACTTGGATTTCTTGGAAATTTACGTACATCGTACATCGAAAGTACTACCGATCTTGAAGTTTTCAGCTTTCTTCCCAAAATTTCCAACCTAAAATTTAATATTACTGGACTATATATTGACAGTGTGCGTAAAAGTAACAATAACCTGGGAAAGAAATCCAAACAAAGTTTAGAAAACTGTATTTTCTAATGAAGTGGCTTAAATATTTAAATAACAAAATCTTAATTTTGTTTCTGCTCTTATTTAACAATTGAATTTTAAAAATATATTATCTAACAATTTTCATCAGATAGAATGAAAGTTGATTTTATTTTTTCAAATGTTAGCGTTTATTTTATAAAAATGTTTTATTTTCAGATAAATTATTTTGTTTTTAAGTTAGTTTTTTTTTTATAATTTTGTAAAAAAGTGGATTTTTCTCTTGAGAAATTGTTTATTATTTTCCAAGTATTGAGCAATTTTAAAATGTTTATTTTTTTAACAAAATCTCTACCTTGTCTCATTCTAGTTTCGTTTTATTATCAGACTTACAAAACGGTTAGTTTGGTAGAAAATGATATTGATATATGGTATTCGATATTTTAGTTAACTACACAATAAATTCGTATATGCTATAAAATTTCTCCAACGGTACATTTTGCTTCAAGAAATGAATAATTTTCAAAACAAAATTTTAATCAAAAGTTTTATTGAATCGAATTAAATTGTAGTGGCGAATACTTTAGGGGGAAAGAAAAAATGACGAGAAACGAACGAAGATAGGAACGAGGTGGGGAAAAGCTTGAAACAGTCTCAATTATATAGTCTGTGTCGACAGACACTGCTTGCAAATTACCAAAATTTACACTAATGAATGGTATTTGAAGCAAGTACTATTCACATTTCGGCTACATAAACGTTACTTCATTTTACTTTACTTACTTTAACTTACTTTTAGGGGAAACGGAAATGGGACCATCTAGCACATTATGCTGCATTTCGAATTTATTTTCTTCTTGTTTTGTTTTTTTTGTTTAATTTCATTTTGCACTATTTTATAATTAGCGGTTATTGTTAATTTACACATAGAGGGAAATTTAAGATAATATTTAAATTGCTGTTAAATTTCTCGTTAATTGAGATAATTAAATTAAAATACTTTTTGTTAATAAAATAGTATTTATTAATGAATTATTTTACTTAATATTTTGAAAATTAGTGCTATTTAAGATTTTAAAGTTGGTACCGAGTTATATTTATTTTTAAAGTTGTCTCTTCGACATTTTATAAAATTTTAAAAGTTTTTGAGATATTTAGGATGGTAACTTTCCAAATAAACACAATATATGAGGTCGAAATTTTAATTTTCTTCCAACGCCCCCTAGAACGTTTCCAAATTCTACAAAAAAAATTGGAAAAATATTTTTAGCTCTTAATTTTAACAATAAACCGTGCCTATATATATATATATATATATATATATATATATATATATACGTATATATATATATATACGTATATATATATATATATATATATATATATTGAGTTATTTCATTCTAAAGATATTGACCCGTAGTGTTTTTCCTTTTAAGAAGCATTTTTTGATTAAAAGAACTATTTCACATATATTTCAAATTATGATTTGGCTTTTTTCGCTTATCAAATACAATTAATGTATTTTTTTATATTTGATATTTGTATTATTATGTGACATTTCTAAATACACATAAAGCTAAATAAAACTCTTGAAAATACTAGTAAATCATTTGAAATATAGTATACATCAAATAGTGGTTTTATCTAACGATAAGAGTGCTTATAAAAAGGACTATGAATTGAGTAATACCACTGAGTAATAGTACGATAATTATCGGTTATTTTGTGTTAGTTTACCACTTTAACTGAATTTATTTCTTTATTTAAATTTACCAATAATATATTTCTTTGGAATTCAGTTCCATTGTTGATTAATTAATTTTATTTTTTGTACATTTTGAAACTAGTTCACTTTTCAGAAAATGCGGCGTTTTCTTGGCAGTAAAACTGCAAATGTTTCTGCAAATATTACTGCATTTAAATTCATTTAAATTTATTTATATATACAGTGTGGTGATAAAGTAAGGAACAAAATTCATAATTTCGTTATTTAATGTTTTCAAGAAAAACGCATGGACAGTCAATTTTATTTTTTAATTAGCCACCTTATGCTATAAAATTTTTATTTATGACGTCATGTATTTTTGCACAATGACGTCATCATTGGTTTTTTTAATTGGCAACCCCAATTTTTTTTTGCTGGTTTTTATATGATGGTTTTTAAATGATGGCGTAAAAAAATTAGTACCTTTGTTTTGAGAAAATAACACACTTGAAAATTTAAAAAAATATGTATATATATAAAACATAGATTGCTTTGAAAAAAAATGAGTAATTGTTTTTTTCGTTGAAATATTGAAAAAAATGTCAAAATCCTGTATGAAAACGATAAAAATTCCCGCAGTAAAATCTATAGATTTTTCATCATTTTCATGCAGGATTTTGACATTTTTTTTTAATATTTCAACGGAAATAACAATTATTAATTTTTTCAAAGCAATCTATGTTTTATATATACTAATTTTTAAATTTTTTAGGTGTGTTATTTTCTCAAAACAATAGTTATTTAAGGTACCATGACGTCATAAGTAAAATTTTTATACCATAAGGTGGCTAATTAAAAAATAAAATTGACCTGTCCGAGCGTTTTTTTATTTGAAAACATTAAATAACAAAATTATGAATTTTGTTCCTTACTTTATCACCACACTGTATATTATATATACAGTCGATTCCGCTTAATTGGGACACATCGGGACTAGGGCATTTTGTCCCAATTAAGCGGCTGTCCCAATTAACCGAATTTTACATAAAATTAAGCAATCCATATTTTTCTTTCAATAATTTTATTTTATAAATTCTTGGAAAAAACTATAAACTACATATAACCAAAAAAATATAAACTTTTAAGAAAAAATAATAATAAATTCCAAAATAAAATAATAAATAAATACATACATTTTTAATTCAATTCAAAAATGTGGCAAGTTAGTCTGTCTTTTGTTTTTGAAACATTTCACTTCTACACTTATCCAGCAAAGCAATTTTACTAGAAACTGTCATATCACTTCTTGTTATCTGGGCAAGAGTCAATTTTTTTAAAATAAAATCGACAAAATGTAAGTTTAACGAACCTTCCACGCGCGAGGTGTAGTGGTAACTGAATCATAACTGAATACGTAACGATTGAGACAGCAGGGTAGACTCTCACAGCTTTAATGACCGGTGCCGCGCCACGCCGACGCGAGGGTAAACATTAACCTTTGAGCGCGCGTGGGTCCGTACTTCATACGTGAATGAATGTGTTGGAAAAAAAGTTCACAGCGCGCGATACTAATGTAATTAATTGATACATATTTGCTAGTTTTTTAAATATAATTTTCCATGTTGTGAATCATAAAGATATGAAGCGTATCATATTAAATTTTTTGTAAATATTTTTTCTTGTGAATACATATTTGTAACATAATATATACTGTAATCTTAAATTTACTGTCCCAATTAAGCGGAATGTTGTCCCAATTAAACATGTAAATTTACTGTTGGTTCCTTGGTTTGGTTTCTGTTCTTTGAGATTTGGCCCAAATAAGCGGCTGTCCCAATTAAGCGGTGTCCCAATTAAGCGGAATTGACTGTATATATATATATATATATATATATATATATATATATATATATATATATATATATATATATATATATATATAGTACAAAAGTTTAACGGGATACGGTATTTGGGTTGAAAAAATTTATAAAAATGCAAGCATTTACAATTCTATCAATTTATTGTATATTCCAATATTTCGCCAGCAATTTGTGGCTTCTTCAGGGAGACAATGTATGATCAGAACACTATAAATGCTATTGTATAATATTTCAATGTTTAGAGTTGATTAATATTCCATATTTTCATCGTCCAACGTAAAATGTACACATTTAATCACAAAACTTATAAATAATCAAATAAATAATACAGTTATTAAAATATATTGTTGTAAAAGTCAGTAGTTAAAAAAATAAATAAATAAATAAAAATAAAATTGTTAAATAAATAAATAATAAAATACAGTCTAATAATAACAAATAATACTATGTCTAAAGCTAAGTTAAAATTTTTTTGAATAAAGCGTAGATTTTACCAACGATTACGTTGGACGATGAAAATATGGAATATTAATCAACTCTAAACATTGAAATATTATACAATAGCATTTATAGTGTTCTGATCATACATTGTCTCCCTGAAGAAGCCACAAATTGCTGGCGAAATATTGGAATATACAATAAATTGATAGAATTGTAAATGCTTGCATTTTTATAAATTTTTTCAACCCAAATACCGTATCCCGTTAAACTTTTGTACTAAATATTAAACGGTAGTTACTCTGACTCTACATATATATATATATATATATATATATATATATATATATATATATATATATATATATATTTATATTCCTTTTTCCTATAATTTTCATTATATTGTTACTATATAAGAAATTACGCTCTAAGTACTTTAAATGAAACATCTGTCACACATGTAAATTTACTTCGCAAGTTGCCAATTAGTAAGCAACTTTTCTGATCGAGAATTTAATTTCTATTTTGAATTTACGAACATAATATAGTAGCATTATATGACACTTAATTCAGTCAAGTTTTATTCAGTTTTTTTTCAAGAACGAACATCTTTAAAAATTGAAAACTAAAATGTTTATTATTTTAACGGAAAGCTGTTTATTTATAACCTGAGTAACAAAATTATTTTGATTACTTTTATACTTTTACTTTTATTTAATCTGTTACTTATACAATGAGACAGAAATATTTATGAAAGGGTCAAAAATTATGTTGTTAAAGAAATAATAATGAATAATCTTTGGATTTGGCAATAAATTTATTGTATTTAAAATTTATTTTTAAATTTATTCTTTTGAAATTTTAAAATAAAACAGTAAAACTAAAATGTTGGTTTTTGAATTTTATGTGTTTTTATATGAAAATATACAATTTAATGTTACTTAAAATGTATTTTTTTAAATGAAAATCTAAAAAAATGTTATGAATTTTTTCTTATTTTTTTTTTTTTTATCTAAATGGTTCATAGAATTTATTAAGAGTCGTATTTTTTCACTTGAACCGATTTTAATCTTATTTATATTCATTTTATAAAGTAGTTAATATAGTATTCATTATTCATATTAAGTATGTTCTATATGTTAATGAAGTAATTTACGTGGTAATGAAATAGATAATCTGTTAAGAAACTATTTATATAATATTTGGGTCAGTTTCTTAACACCTTCATACTTATTTATGTATATGGTTTAGGTTTATGAGGATTTCGTAATACTTTCAAGAACCTATCTAGATTCATTTGAAGTTTTAATAAATTTACATTCGGTATTGTAATGTATTTTGCCATGGTAAAAATATTAAATACTCGATAAAAAATTTTAAATGTCGGATAAAATAATCGAAAATGTCTTGTATTTAAATCAAAATTATGATATAAAATTTTATTTTAAATAATCTACTCTGTGAAAAAATATAAATTATTATCGATAATTTAAGCTCTCTCTGTAAACAAATAAAAAAATTAACGTTTTCACGGCAACCCGAGCTCCATCCTATCTAGCAATGAATGTGACCAAAATATTCAAGTGTATCGTAAACTTCTCTAAACAAATAAAATCACATACTTATAACATATAATATTAATAAAACGTAATCAAAAAAGCTATTTTTTATTTTTATGTGTCTGTCAATGTATCTTACAATTTATTTGTATGTAAATTTTGACAGAACATATCGCGATTATAATTTCACATATACTCGAGAATACAGTTAAATGAAAAAAGTGAAAAAAATCTGTGAAATGAGTTATAAATGAGATGAAATATGTATATCATCTCATCTCACGAAATATATAATAATTCCAGAATCGGTATCTTGGTCACAGAAAAATCGTCATTGGACTCAAGAATAACACAGTCAGACCTTACTTTTTTGAGGAAAATTTGATTGCCGCACGATATTTATATTTTCTTCGTTTTGTGCTAATTCCAGACCTTATAACAGTACTGTTTCCAAATAATGCAGATGGCGATGCACCCAATGAAAATATTTCGTTTCAACAAGATAGAGTTCCGCCTTATTTTGGTGTAGGAATTCGTCAGTTTGTTGATAATATATTTACGAATAGATAGACAAGACGGCGTAAACTGATTGAATGATCACCGCGATCATCCGTATATGTAAATGCGCTAAATTTTTTTCATATGGGGTTATTTAAAATCTAGAGATTATAGAAACCAAATAATTTACATGACTTAGAGCATCTAATTTGTGTATAAATGTGCATTACAAAGTGTTTACATACGTGTCGGTAAATTTTGGGCTCCTTTCCAAAAAATTTAAAAAGCCTCTTCAGTTTTTCAAATTTTTTTAGTAACATTTAGTGTACAAAGAGGTAAACTAATTTTTGTCTCGTTTTATATTCATGAATATTATAATTTTTTTGTAGTTTTCTAAAAATTCTAAGATTATGGTAGTGTTTTCAAATTAATAAAATAAAAAACAAAATAAATAAAATCGACTTGATTGATGATAATGACCATGTGTAATTATTCTGATTGAATTTTTTTTGTAATTTCAAAATTCTGTCACTTTCCGTTGAATTTCCTCAAAGTAAACAACCAAAATTAAGGTGACTTTATATTGATGAATAGTACCATATAAAGCTCGTACAATATCAAACATCATTATTGTCCGGTTTCATGAACAAGACTTATCTAACATTAAATTTAACTCGAGTTAAAATTTATATGGGTTTCATAAAATATATTTTGAATTTTTAAGCCTTAGTTAGTAAATTCTAAAATAATTTAATGTCATTATTACACATTTAATTTTTGTGCCAAATTCAAATGTTTACATAGTGAAGTACAAAATAAAGTTATATTTCAGGAAAAATTTTTAAAAATACACGATGTGAAAAATGTTAACAAATTGAAGAAGAAACATCCTTCTAGTAAAATTTATGTATAATAAAAAGAAAATAAATTTACGGATTTCTAACTAAAAAAAAACGAATTACGTATTATAGATTATAGTTACTTAAATCAGAAGTTAAATTAAAAGGAAAAGAAATAAAACTAAAAATAAAAATAAAAATAAAACTGCAGAAATTAGAATTAATTTTGTATTTAATATTAGAAATTCAAAAATATTATTTATTAGCATTCCTTGCAGAAGTATTATTTCAAAGCACATGATTAATATACATATTTTTTAAATCATTTTTCTTTCATCCATCATGGTTCTAACTATAAATATTTACAATAAAATATAAATATCATAGGACAACTCAAAATACTTATATTAATATTTTTTTTTTTTTAAATACGATACTTTACACTTTTTACTATAAAACAAAAGTAAAGATGTCACTTTAACGCAAGCTTAATTTTAACTCCACTTCTGTAGACGTGTTATCGTAACTCCGTATTTAATTCGGGGTTTAATATAAAGTCTCTCTGTGAAAAAACACATTTTCAAATTTAATCTCGAGTTAGTCATTTTAATTCGAGTTAAATTTTAACTTTTTTTTATGGTATTGGGCATATGGTAATTACACAATTTTCGATAAAACTCGAAATCGAAACGAGACATTTAAATTCTATAAAAAGCAAGGGGATAGGTATGTCAGATAACTATATTTTGGCACGAACTAAATATCACGGCGGCGACGTCTTGCAGTGTAGAACAGTAAAAAATAAATAAATTTAAGTACCTACCTATATAGTGAATATTTTGCACAATTTTTCTTTAAAAGCTTTGGTTAATCATGGATAAATAATGTAGGTATAACAAATTTTTAAAACTTTAGTAATTTCTCTCTCGGAAAGTTGGTATCACTGGACAAAAATAAAATTACATGACCAGTTTGAGCATTAAATAAACATATCCAGAAAATTTTATTAAAATCGGTTGAACCGTTTAGGAGGAGTTGTGATCACAAAATTTTGACTTACGACTGAGCGAGCGAACTGACGACACATATACATACACCCTCATTTATATATATATATATATATATATATATATATATATATATATATATACAGCTTGTTTCAGAGTAAGCGCCTTATTTTTTTTTAGCCACACTATGGGTACTACTTTCAAAATATTTGGCAGTAATATGTTTCAGGACATTCTCTACACGATGGTGATATCAGATTTTCAATTGGACGAATCATTTCAAAATGGCTACGTTCAACTTTTTTTTTTTAAATGGGATGCCATAATTTTTTTATTATTATTGAAATCCTAAAAACATTCTTTTTACGATAGTATTTCGTTTTTCTTAAAAATTCATTTCTTTCCCTATCAAAAAACAAACTAACATTTTAATCTAGTAGCGCATGTTATGTTATTTTTGTCCAAATATCAAGTAGCGGTAGACTTAAAAGAAACAATGAAACTTTATTTTGTCATCTACATCAACTTTTTGAAACTCAAAATTAAAAATTTACATCAAATAAAAATTAGGTATTTACAAAAAATGCTCGAAATGTTTTCCTTTTTTTTCAATACATAAATTGAAACATTTTGTCCAATGGAAGCGTTTGACGTTTGACTACTAGTTTGTCTACCGCTACTTGATATTTGGACAAAAATAACATCGGGTGTAAAACGTTCATGCGCTACTAGATTAAAATGTTAAATTGCTTTTTGATAGGGAAAGAAATGAATTTTTAAAGAAAACGAAATACTATCGTAAAAAGAATGTTTTTAGGATCTCAATAATGAAAAAAAAATTATGGCATCCCATTTAAAAAAAAAAAGTTGAACGTCGCCATTTTGAAATGATTCGTCCAATTGAAAATCTGATATCACCATCGTGTAGAGAATGTCCTGAAACATATTACTACCAAATATTTTGAAAGTAGTACCCATAGTGTGGCTAAAAAAAAATAAGGCGCTTACTCTGAAACAGGCTGTATATATATAATATATATATATATATATATATATATATATATATATATATATAATTTTTTTTTTAATTTTTGGAAATGTTACAGACACTGTATCGATCACTATACCTCTTTTCCTTTCGAAGTGGTAAAAACTACTCAACTTTGATCAAAGTCTATCAAAGTAAAGTTATAAGCAAACATAGTTTTTGGTCAATTTTCTTTGTTTACATTGCATTGGCTCATAGTAAAATCTTGCTCGAAAAGTATACATACATGCACAATTACGATATGTATCCAAGAGGGTGTGGCACAAACTCTTTCCATTATCCCAAAATTGATATTTTTAAATATTTCTATACAAACAAGCAACTTTAGCTTCATCTACATCCATGATACCTGTCATGCATGCTTTTCTATTCCTACGACTTAATCAACTGAACTATTATTAATGATTCCCATCAAAAACGGTTCCGTGCATTATTTTAGTCAATAGTAAAACCTTTCTCGATAAACAATTCAATTATTAATAAAACTCCCATAAAAATCTATTTCGTGGATGTCAAGTTATAAGAGAACAGAGCTTTTGATCAATTTTTATCGTTTACAGCATTCGCCTGCGGTTCACGCTTCAGTATCCCATAGTAAAACCTTCCTTAATAAGTGACTCACTTATTGATATATTATCAAAATTTGTTTTGATAGGAACTGAGTTTTTTTCGTTTATAGCGTTTGCTTGCAGCTCACGCAGACTTATATCTAGTTTTGGAGTTTTTCCATCATTGTGGTAATATTACACAGCTTTGCGCTAAATTTTAATTTTATAATTTTCTTCTAAGTTGTATTTTAACAATAGTAGGCCGCATAGGTACAATTGCAACTTGTGCGTTTTTAAATTGCCATAACTTTTATTTTGGAAGCCGTAGAGTGACATCTCTACATGTTTGGTCTAAATTATATAGGCTAAATTTCAGAAAAATATCTTTTTTTTTTTGAAATAAGGGGTTGAGCTGTTTTTGCATGCATAACAGGGACATAGGTACAATTGTACTGTCATATAATTATGTATATAAATTATGTAATGTATATACATAATGAAAGAAAAAAATAGAATTTTTTTTAATGATATTACATTATAATATAAAAGTAAAAATTTATATTATTAAAAAAAAAATTTGTAATATTTTTTTATTGATTTTCATCACAAGTAATAATACACATAGTTTTTGTTACTGAGTGTTTACCGTAAACGGGTTTGACGCCAATTACACAGGACTTATCTAGTCTTACGTTGTTTCTGCTTCAGGTCTCGGCAAACGTAGCAACTGTCAACATGACGTTAAACAATATGTAGATACTAAATATTATTTATTTACTGTATAAAAACTATCTATCTATCTACATTGAGAATTTTCATACAAAATATATGAAGGTATAATTAAAACCGAAAATACCATATCTCCATATAACAACGGTGGGCAAATGCGGCTCTTCACTGAGTCAAGTGCGGCTCCCATAAAGTTTTAGAGGATGGGTGACATATTTACGACACATTAGTAAATATATTTTTATGATATAGATTTCTGTTATATTTCATTTTTATTATATTTGAATTTAATTACTTATTAAAATTTTGAAATAATTATTTTCTTTTTCATTGTTATATTTTTATGATTATATGTTATAATGATATTTTTCTATGTTTTTACATTGTGACTTGTGAAAATATGCAATTATATTAAATAAAAAATTTAATTTGTGTAAGGCTCTTTATAGAATATTAAAAACCGGATTGCGGCTCTCTTAGGCCTCATGTGTGCCCACCCCTGCCATATAACAAAAAACTGGTGGAAAATAAACCACTATGAATTTAAACAAATAACATTTAAAGTTAAAATTATGTCACTTCAAAAACATTAAATTCTATCTTTTTCGATTTAAAATTTAATACCAAATAAGAACAACGTTAAGTGGTAAACATTCACATCTTAAATTTTTTAAGCTTGTCCACTATAATTGAATTTCATTTTTTCAATTATTTTATTTTATTCTATTATCTAAAATAGAAATATATTTCAAATATTGCGATGTAAAAATGAATATTTATTGTGATAAATCAATTTGAAAAAAGGCATACCGTATCCACGCCATGACAGTAATAACAACAGTATAAAAATACTGAACAAAAGATCTTACCAAATTCTAACTTAAACACTACAAAACTTTAAACTCAAATGACCTGCATATGTCTAGAGCTACGTATTCATTACTTATAAGTTGTCTTTACACTATGTATAATTGTAAATAAATTTTGTTAAAAGAATATTCGCAATTTTTTTTTTATTCAGTAGATTCTAAATTGCAAAAAAAATCATTATTTACATTTATTTTTTTTTTTAATTGTCTTATATTTGTCGCATATGTCGCAGGAATATTGAATAATTCGTTTTTTTTTTGTTTTCAAAATTAATAGTATTTTCAAAGATTACTCTACGAATAAAGAAAAAAAAAACGGATTATTCAATATTCTTGCAACATGCAGACATGTTGTATATATTAGTTTCGTAAAATTTTATAAATTATAGGTTTTGGACAAAAGAATTTTAGTGATTTATAAAATAAATTCGTATTTTTATACCAGTTTTTTTAATGTTGAGATGCATTTCCATAAATTAATGTTGTGTTTTATTTAAAATCAAAGTTAAAACCCATATCTCTAACATTAAATAAATTTTAAAATTTTATTATATCTTTGTACATAATTGTACATGTCTCACATCACATAACTATCATGTAATATAAAGATATTAAAATATAAGACACATCGTATGACAGTGTCTACAATTAACCTTATTAACTTCATCAAGAGAAAAAGAAATGCATAACAATCTAGTACCCTATGAACTAAAACAAAGTGAAAAAAAAATTCAAAGACAAGAAATATTAAAGGAGAGCAAATTAGTAAATGTCTCTGTTAGTTTATAAAACTTGTCACAATAACAATTATTTTAACAATTTAATTGTAGTTTCAAAACATTATTAACAGTGCTTTTAATTAGTAATGCTAATTTAAAAAGTATGTATTTTAAATATAGATTTATTTTTATAATTTTTGTGTGTGTATGAAACAGAAATTTATTGCGCAAATGTTATCGGTCTGTCGGTCAAATTTATAACTATAATTTACTAATTTTAATGTTTCTTAATAGCTATTAGCAAAAATACGGTCTGATTATTTAAATAATTTAAAAATAGTTTTCACTGTAATAATTATATTAGTTTTTATCACTTTAACTGAAAGGAAAAGAGGTATACATAGTTCTCAGTACGGTGTCTGTAACATTTATAAAAAAAAACAACTTATTTTAGGAGGGTGTATGTATGTGCGGATCTTGTTCGCTGATTAAATCGTTCAAATTTTGTAATTGCATTTCCCCTTAGACCAAGTTTTCAGGGCAGGTTCAGTTAATGTTCAAGATGGGTATGTGGATTTATTTTTTTCAGTGTTACCAACTTTACCAGAAAAACATACTAAAGTTTTAAAAAATATTATGGCTGCACTATTTATCGATGATTAACTAAATTTTCACAAAAGATTCTCTTTAGTTTTAATTTTACTAAAGTACAGTGTTGCCAATTTTCCGAGAGAAACTATTCTGTTATCTCCCGTGGATTTCTTGATGACACAATTGATAGCCCAATTGGCTAGAAAATAAAAGATTCGAGTTCCAATCCCGGTCGGGTGACATGCATTTTTTCATTTAATGTTGATACAAATATTCATCAGTTAAATATAAAAAATATTAATTTTGTTTGTAACTTTACGTTCACTCTGTATATTAAATTGTTTTATAAATTTTTTAACAAATTGTCGTTGAAAAATTGTAACATTATATTTAGATAGATTTTACTAATAGAAAACTTGTATAGTTTGACGATGAAACGATGCTATAGAATGAAATAGAGTATAAGCATAAAATAAGAGAATCATCTTTAGATTGTGAAACTATTTTTTTTTTCTGTATTAACTAGTAAAAATAATTTACATAAAAATGTAAAATATGCCAAATTTTGGAAATTTTTTATTTTTTTTAAATTTATCTTAAAATTAAAAAAATCCTATATTATCTTTTTATGTATCATTTTACTGATTCATATAAGTTTTATTGTACAATGTGTTATGTTACTGAAACATGCGTTACATTAGGACACATAATTCAGTTCCCAGGCACAGGGCACAGACACAGCCTCTAACGCTTATACGTTTTCCGAAACATGGATTCTAACACCACACTCTAAGTTGCTGCGACTGTAATACACTATTTCATTGATATTTACTTGATAACCTCATATGCTTCTAATCTTGTTTAAATTAGATTTTGAACTTTACATAAATTCCAGAACGTTGTATGGTCCAGATGTCTCAAAATATAACCTGTATATTCATTAAGGATAAAAATAATAATACAGTTTGTAAACTTGAAATGTTAATCTACCGAAATTCTACTTGTTTCGAAATTAAACCACGGCTTGCAAGATTTGTACATTATAAAAAAGTCTCTCGTTTTCTTGCCATCACTGCTTTAATAAGTTGCAAGTAAAAATAAAAATTTTCATTTACAATTACAAAATGATCGCGTTTTATATGAAATTGTCTTTATGTTAGAATTTTGCGTGTTTTCTACTACTTGGAACAGCATTATTGAGTGAAGTCTTCTATCTTGCATAAAAGTTAGATCTTATTCTCTATTGCAAAAATATTAAATATATAAAATTTTGTTTAAAAATTTTCTTTCGGAAACAAATTTAATAATTTATACAAGTTTAAATACATAAGTACAAAACCAGTTAACTTGAACTGTATAATATAGAAAGAAGTCGCAAAATTCATTTTCAATTTTCAAAAATTGTCAAGTTTTGTTGGACCGTGCAGAATTTCTAGTTGTTTTTAATATATCTGCTAGTAGTTATGTAAGAATGGAAAAATATGGCAGTAGTTTTTCAATATTCAATATGTTGAAAACGAATTTTAAAATCAGATTTAATATTGTAATTATCATTTCCGCACTCAGATTTTGCGATTTATATTCATAAAATATGCTAAAATAACAGTCTATAAAGTAAATACATTTGGTAACCGTAGAGTAAAATTGTACTTATATATTTGTATTTCTAGAATTTGTAGTGAATTCAGAATTAATTTGAAATTATAATAAATATTTCAATTAAGGTGAGAAACATTGATGATAATTTTCATAATTTCTTTATATAGCGTTTATAATTTTTATAGCATTTTTAATATTTTTTAAAATCTAGTATACCTACTGACAGCATTGCGATTGGTATATTTTCTATAGCATTTGAGAATATGTTCCCGTCGAATTTGTATAGCAGTTATTTGTTGTCTGATGATTTGATTTGATGTTGTTTGTGTGTTACAGCAGTTGCACTTGACTATCATGATGTTGGACACTGCGTCCCGGATGGTTGATGGATTCTGGGTGTGATGTAGTAGCCGGTGCCGGTAGCGGTGGTGTGTTAGGTGGTGACGCTCACGCTCACGCTCCAGCTCACGCTCACGCTGATGGTCACGGTCACGGACACGACGGCATGTTAAACGTTGCACCAGGCACAGAGGGGGCGACGGGAGCGGCGGCAGTGGCGGCGGCGGCAGCGGGGGCAGTAGGTGCAACTGCGCACTCCCTCACTACGGCCGCTTATGCACCACCCGATACGGATCAGGCACAATTCGAAGCCGATAAACGAGCTGTTTACAAGTAAGTCACTATCTAATTCATTCATTCTTTTTACCTATAGCAATTCTTACACATTCATATATATATATATATATATATATATATATATATATATATATATATACAGTAGCGCAGCCAGGATTTTGTCTTGGGGGGGGCCCAAGGATTTTATCTTGGAGAAGCAAAAAAAATGGCAAATACTAACTAGATTTCCACTTTATCTTACATGAATCGAATAATTAATAGTTTAAAATAATGAATGTTGGCTCAATATTTTGGGGTAAATAATTGTAGCGTTAGAATATATGACTAAACGAATAAAAATTGTGCTAATTCTGCTAGCCTTGGGGGGGGCCGAGGCCCGTCGGCCCCCCCCTTGGTTGCGCCACTGTATATATATATATATATATATATATATATATATATATATATATATATATATATAGTTTTAAAAAAAAATTAATTGTGAGGGCGAAGAAGCCAAAACAGTAGAATGATTAAGGATAAATTAAACACTTATTTGAAATTTTGACGAGCTTTCGACAAAGTTCTTGTCTTTTTCAAGTCGCTACAAAAAGAAAAACATTTATTAGATAATTATAGTTATACATACACATATTTGTTAAATTTTTAAATTAACAAGAACAAAAACTATGTTGGTAATATTTTTTGTCAAGAAAACAAAACAGTCAATATAAATTTATAAAACTTAAAACTTTCCACTTTGGGGGCTGCCAGTCCTTATTTGCGCCACATATCATTTGCGCTAGTCCGATACGTATCATTTGCGCTGATATTGAATAATAACATAACTAAACAACCTAAACCTAACCTAACCTACTCTAAGCCAACAGTGGCGCAGATGATAGGATTTAGTAGCATTTATAGTGGAATGTATCAAATTTATAGTGCAAATTATTCAAATTAAAGTTTAGGTTGTACAAAGTGCAAAGTATCTAATTTATAGTGGAAAATATCCAAACTATAGTTCCATGTACCAAGTGCATTCTATTTAAATTGAAGTGCATTTATATTTATTAAACTTTGGGGGTGATTTTTCCCCCTAAACCTTGACGGTTGCCGATTAGAAAAAATACGTGTCGCTTAGTTTTTAGTATTCAACTTGAATACCAAAGCCCATTTAAATCGGTGACGGACACGTCGATATGGTTGCTTGTCAGTACAAGACCAATACGTACAATTTTCGAAATATATTTAATAAACTAATTATAAATTAGTTCAATGCGATTAAGTGGACATTTAAGTAAAAGTGTTAAAATCTAGTTTCATCGCAGAAAAAACATTGCTTTAATACGTTCAAAATTTACCGTATTGTAGGCGACTAGGTCACACATGACTAAGTCATGACTAGTCAATAATATAGTTGGAAAAATGTGTTGGTTTTGGGAAGGTCTTGTAAGCTCAGTCAGTGTCTTCCCCGATAGAAGGAGATTTCGGGTTCGAATCCCAGCAAGGCCTGTACATTTTTCCAAATTGATTAAATAAGCTAATTATAAATTAGTTCAATGCGATTAAATTGATATTTATATACAGGGTGATTTATGGCGTCGCGTCGGGGAAAAACTACACCGGATGATTCCTATGAGTAATCTAAATAAAAAACTTCAAATAAACATATGTCCGAAAATGCTTTCTAACGGAACTGTAGCCGTTAGAAGTTTATTACATGTAACGTCAATCGCGTTAGCCTTATTTATTAAATCAGGAAAAAAAAAACAAAAAAATGAACAAAAACAATAATTAAGGTACAAATTTAAAGCATGAACGTCTGGGATTAAACACAAAGTAAGTGATTCGGTGGCCGTCTGCCTGGAAATCACAAAATCCATAAATAAAAATTATATCAGCGTACTCATCTACTGTGAACTCATTCATAATTAATTTAATGTTGATGTCAGAGAAAATTATTGTGACAGATAGATTTTTTTTTTGTTTTTTTTTCTGATATAATAAATAAGGCTAACGCGATTGATGTTACATGTAATAAACTTCTAACGGCTACAGTGCCGTTAGAAAGCATTTTCAGACATATGTTTATTTGAAGTTTTTTATTTAGATTACTTATAGGAATCATCAGGTGTAGTTTTTCCCCGACTTTATAAATCATCCTGTATTTGTTAAAAACGTTTACATTGTTTAAACATTTAATTATATCAGGTCCGGGAAGTTAGCGAAGCCACTTTCACCAAACAAAAAATAAAATATTGATTAATTTGTCGTAAATTAGTCGTAAATTTGTCGTGAAATCAAAAAATTTGTCGCGCCCTATTTTAAAAAATTATTGATGGCTTCGCTAACTTCCCGAAAAAGTTAGCGAAGCCATCCTTCAAAATTAAAAAAATATTAATAAAATGAACCGCGGATGTAGCTTATAATTTGTCGTAAATAAGTCGTAAACGAATAAGAGTAATTTTGTAACGAAATTATTATTACAGAAATAATAAACTTAACGAATGTGTATGCGTACAATGCATATATGGATAGAGCATGTACAACAAAATAAAATCGAACAACAATTTTAGTAACGATTAATTTACGAAAATTTAATATCTAATAATTAACGTGAAAAAATTATTTTTTATTTTCTAAATTAGGTGGCCAGCCAATTTACAACGAGAAATTGGCACGGCCACGCTTCGAATAGTTAGTCGAAGATCACAGTGCTTATAACGCTTATTTAAAGAACAAAATGTAACTTTTTGGTATATATTTTTTGAAAACAACAGCTTATAGAAAATTAATAATATAGTTATTAACATAAAAAAATAATAAACAAATTAGTGAGTATGATTTTTTTCAATGTAAAAGCAAATTTTTTTTATAGTTGCAAACTTTTCAAACATTTATTCGTATTATAGCTTTACTTTATGTTAAATGCGTTTGCATATTTAAATAAATAATATACAAAACAATAATTTAACAACAATAAAATAGATACATTAAAAATATGTACTTATGTACCATGAGTAGTCTGGCCGTTTCTCGGGATACGAGTAATGTCAAATACAAATAAGTTTCTATTTTAGTTAACATAAATATAAAATCATAAAATTAGTCTATAAGTATATTACATAATAAATACGATTATATACGTAATTACGTACGTATAGCGGAGGTTGCGGCTATATGTTAAGAATTCACATGGTTTGCCGGGCGCTAATTCATGAATTAAGTTCACAGGTTTATAACTAGAAAAATGGTACAAAATAAAAAAAAAACTTAAATAAAAAAACTTCTTTAGACATTATTCTAAAATTCTGTCGCATATTATACCTACCTATTTCTTAAAGCCGAAAAGTTTGCAACTATAAGAAAAATTTGCTTTCACATTGAAAAAAATCATACTCACTAATTTGTTTATTATTTTTTTATGTTAATAACTATATTATTAATTTTCTATAAGCTGTTGTTTTCAAAAAATATATACCAAAAAGTTACATTTTGTTCTTTAAATAAGCGTTATAAGCACTGTGATCTTCGACTAACTATTCGAAGCGTGGCCGTGCCAATTTCTCGTTGTAAATTGGCTGGCCACCTAATTTAGAAAATAAAAAATAATTTTTTCACGTTAATTATTAGATATTAAATTTTCGTAAATTAATCGTTACTAAAATTGTTGTTCGATTTTATTTTGTTGTACATGCTCTATCCATATATGCATTGTACGCATACACATTCGTTAAGTTTATTATTTCTGTAATAATAATTTCGTTACAAAATTACTCTTATTCGTTTACGACTTATTTACGACAAATTATAAGCTACATCCGCGGTTCATTTTATTAATATTTTTTTAATTTTGAAGGATGGCTTCGCTAACTTTTTCGGGAAGTTAGCGAAGCCATCAATAATTTTTTAAAATAGGGCGCGACAAATTTTTTGATTTCACGACAAATTTACGACTAATTTACGACAAATTAATCAATATTTTATTTTTTGTTTGGTGAAAGTGGCTTCGCTAACTTCCCGGACCTAATTATATCATGCAAACGGATTTGAGAAAGTAACATAATACTATAGTTATAGTATTTTGTTTTTGCTTAAATCGTCATTAATTTATTTTGATGAACTAATTCAATCATTAGTCAATTTTTAAATCAAGAAAATGCATTGACCTTGCTGGGGTTTGAATCCGGGACTTTCAGCTTTCGCGGCTGATGCGAAACATGCATTTATTACGAAATAATAATGTAAATATAATAAAATAATATTTAAAATTTAAACAAAATTAACGTCACAAATTATAATAAGATTTTAAAAAAAATATTAAACATTGTTGTTAATCGCTGTCAGTTTCATCAGTTTTGTTATTTGTCTCGATTTATCATAAATTTACAATTGTCGGTGCGATGTTATACCTCCATTATCAGTTTTTGTACTTTTCTATTTCACCATATTTTTATTTCTGTATTTGTATGTTGAACAGTTTTTTTTCAAATATGTAAATTATGTAAAAAAACATTTTCTTTTTTTTAATACTTTACATATTTTTAATTATTTATATAAAGATTATATCTATTGAATGACATTTATCTCGTTTATACAATTAACTGATAAAAGTGACCCATTATTATTTTTTCCAGATTCAAAATTCGATATTGAATTAGAAACAAGCTCTCTTGGCCCTGCCTCGATAATGTTTTTATCATATTTAATTAAAAATTACTCAAACTAGATAACAGCAAATATAGTAATAATAATATTAGTTTACAAAACTAGTTAGTTATAATATGAAATGAAAATAATATTATATGAAAGCAAAATATTGAGAAATGTCATTGACTAAAATACGTAAACATAATTCAAAAACATAGCTTCTTATATAAACGTAGCGTGAACTGTGTCATAATGTTGTTGGTGAAAAATAAAAATCTGCTTAATAACATAATTATAGATTATTATTAAACGTTTATGTAGATTATCATATTAAAATGTCCAAACTTTGTAAATAGCATATTATTTAAATGTAATAACTACTTAAATTTTTAAATTTTTTAGAAATTTGTTTATTGTATTATATTGTTCCTCATGTAAATTAGGTTGCAGGTAATACATTTTATTTAGAAAGATACAATTTACATGCATATAGTAATAGTAATCACAGGAAATATTACAATTTTCAATTTTCAATTTAAATAATCGTCAAGTGTATAAAAATAATTTTTTTTTAAAAATTGTTTTACATACACTTTGCATATCTTTATTTAACTGAACTTTGTTTATATTTTTATGTACTTATATGGCTAACTATATATGGAATGTATAGACAAGCTAAAGGTAACATACATACCTAATTTCTGAAAAAGTGGCTTACTAAGCTCTAATGTATGAGCTCCTATTAAAAACTTGTTTCATATCGGTAGAATTTCCCCAAAACGAAATACCGTATCTCAATCTAGATTCTGCTGTGGCATAATAGAAAATTAGAAGCTGTTTTATACTTAAATATGATTTAATGTACCGAATTTGATAACATATGACACTTAATTTGTGTATGATTTCACTAGGTTGATCTTCCTAACACAGATGTTTATAAATTGTTATGCCTAAAAATTTAATATTAGACAAGATATTTATCAAATTTTTCTATATTGAGATTTGAGGAAAAGTGACATTGGTGTTTTGAATATTACGAAATCTGTTATATTTAGTTTTATCGCAATTCCAATAAAAGTTGTTATGACTATACCAATTTACAAGTTGTTTTAATTCAGTATTGCATTCATTTGTGATTTCATTATCATCTTTATTTGAAATAATCAGCTGCATTGAAAGATAGATTTTTGTCAAAGTTTGGCATTAAATTTAAATCGTTATTAAATAATATAAGCAACACAGGAACTAATAATGTACCTTGTGGTAAACCAACGTTTATATTTAATATAAAATAATAATATTTAATAAAAATATAATGATCTATTATATTTTTGTCGCCCTTCTTGTGAATTGGAATATTTTTATTTATTTACTTTTAATATTTGAAAGAAAGTTCCTGTTTGAAATGATAAATTTATTAAATATGTCATTAGTTTACAAATGATTTCAGCGGTTTTTTTTTTTAATAAATGATGTTGGAATATTATCTGGACCCGTTGGGTTTTTATTTTTTAATATTGTTTATATTATCTTAAGTACTTCCAACTCACAAATAAGAAACAAATAAAATATATCTGATATATTAATATTTACTTGCGGTTCGGTTAACTGGATTGATCATAAATTTTTGGTATTTTATCTATAATTTTTTGTGGTGCATCTTTAGAAAAATTTATTAAAATGATTGGCTATAGTATATGAATATTCAACTAATTGTAAGTTATTATTATGTTTTATTGTAATATTTTCCGATTTTTTTGCAAATTTTTATTGAATTTATTACGTTCCACTTATTTTTGGTTACATTATTATTTATAAAGATTTTATCAGACTAGAATAGTCTTTTACTAGTTTTAATTAAATTGGTATGCTTTATTTTTGCTTGCCTATACATATGTTTATATATTGGATAAATATTTTTGGTATTAACGTGAGGCACCACGTATCTAATTGCTATGTTCAGACACGTAGAAAAATACAAAATATGTTGAATTTCAGATTGAATTTATTCGTTTAATACAACTTATTTATTGTAACTAATTGTTCTGAAAATTACATTAATTACATTAATAATTCAATAATAAATTTTATATTATTAATTGATTTATATAAAATTAAAAATAGTATATTTTTTAACTGATTTCTTCTATGCTTTCTGCTCTTACTTGTTGAAACTTTAAATTATTCATTATGATAAGTAAATAATAACTACTCGGTTTTTTGTCTATTGGTCTGACGAAGCTATTGTATAGCGAAACTAGTCACCGAAATAAAATATTTTTTGAAACAAAAAACCGAATAGTTATTATTTACTTATCATAATCATAATTATTTACTTATCATATCGAAGATGAGAAGCAAAAAATTATAAATTTATTAAAAGTGCTCGATTTTCACTTAGGTAAACAACAGTTTAAGCTCTTTAGATTAGGAGCCTATGAAGAACAAAAAGTACGACCACTCAAAGTTCAATTCAAAACAGTTGAAGATGTTATCAAAGTCTTTAAAAACATAAAAAAGATAAGTAATATTGATACATACAAAAACATATCAGTTACTTCAGACAAAACACCGTTTCAAATTAAATATTATAAAGAATTGAAACAACAATTAAACAACAGACTATCACTAGGGGAAACGGATTTAATAATAAAATATATTAATAGAAAGTATTACGTAAATATAATAATGATATATTAAAAATTTTTGATTTAAGCTCTTCTTTTTTATCCGACGAAAGATTCGAATATTCCATCTTCATTCTCTTGGGCTTTTTATTGCCGTTTATATTAGATTTGGGCATGATACAAAAATTTTATAAAATATAAATATCAATGAAATGTACTGTTTACTCTTATTTTAATGAAAAAAATTTAAGTAAATGTGCTGATATATGTAAAAAAATGTACTTGCAATATATTGTGATAGCTGTTTTTATTTATTTATTTCATTCATTTTTTTCATAGCTATCTAAGTTTATTTTTGACATTTGCATTATAAACATAGTTTTTCAAATTTTTGAGAACCAAGATGAAATCGTAAAAAGATGAAACTAGCCTATTCTCAAATAGGGAATGAACCAATTTAAATGACATGACTTCTATCAAAATCGGTTCAGGGGCTTAGGAGGAGATGCAGCAGAAACATACAAACATACAAACATTTGTCAATTAGAGAAATGAATTATTTTTTTTTCAAAAACAAAACACATTTTTTGTTTTTTTTGGTCAAATTATATATATATATATATATATATATATATATATATTTAACTTTGCCAAAGAATATAGATTTGTACATACATGGAAGTATGATACGTTAAGTCTAAAACGTAACATGTAAATACTAATATGTACGGAATCAAGTCGACACGACTTTACTTTACCAAAAACAAATAATGCACATACTGAGCTACTAATATGTGACACTGACATGTACCAAAAAAAATTTACAGAAGAATAAAATTTGTATTAAAGATTAATGACATGTTAAACGAATATACTTAAATGTAATAGCGTGCACTCCAGGGATCGGATGCGGTGAATACGGCGCATTTTCTTGTATTTTCAAAAAGTTGTTTACATTTTCTGTACTTAGTTATAATATGTTTTGGGTATTTATTTATTTATATAGTATTAGTTCAAAGTTAATCAATTTCTATAACTATATTATGCATTTCATTGATAATTTCCAACTTAAATTTCAAACATATTTGAATGCTTTAATATTCGAATGCAAGGAAAGCAGTTAATATTCGGAACTGAGAGCGTATCCACGACAGAGTTGGAGAAAATGTTAAACTTTACGATATAGACATCAGTTGCCAGATGGTAGTACTAGGGTTGCCCAATCCCGAAATATAAAAGGAGATATAGCCTTTTGGACTTAACAAACAGTAAGCGATCTTTTAAATATGCTTCAAGTAATATAGTAAATGTATTATGTAGGTATGTCGAAATATTTAAGTTTAGTTAATAGTAAAGTGTGGTATACTTTGTCGAAAGCTTTAGAGAAGTCGGTATAAACTTTGTCGACTTGTACATTATTGGCCAAAGCATTACTTGTACAAGTAAGAAAATTAGCTAAATTCGTCGTAGTGCACCGGTTTTTAACAAAACTATGTTGACGTTTTCGCATGTTCAAAAATATACATTTCGAAAAGTTTACCAACATTACCTAATAATGGCGATAGCTCGGTAGTTTGAAACGAGTTGACTGTTACCACTGCACTGCCAGATTTATATATTGGCACTAGTTTACTTATCTTCCATAGAGTAGGAAATGTACAATTATTCAAATAAATATTTAATAATTCATAAAGGGTGGGGGGAATATTAAATATTATGCACAACCTTTTATTATGTATGATGTAATATTATCAAAGCTTACCGTTTTATTATTGTTTAATTTTTTAATTGCATATATTCAACATCAGACACAGTAATATTATTGATGATTAGAACGTCATTACAATTAAAATTTTCAACTCTATTTGTTATAACCGACTTATCTACATCATTATACACACTACCAAAATAGTTAGCAAATCCTTGAATTATGTCCTGTTCAGCTTTTAATGTTATAGAATAGAATAGATATTTATTAGAGAATATAAATACAAAAATTCATTAACTCATGTCATACAAAAAAAAAGATATACACATATATATTATTATCTTAAATGTTACTCCTATATAATAATATTACAAATATTTACTTGAAATTCATTTATACTATAACATGCATTCAGTAGCAAAAAGTTTTTAATAACAATTTAAAATTTTTTAATTGGAAGATGTTTTATTATTGTAGGCAATTTGTTGTACAAAGCTGAACCAATATTATAAGGTTAATTTTTTGCAACATTCAATCTACATAAATCCAATCTAATTTTATGTTTTTCTCTAGTATTATATAATAGTGAATATTTTCATTTTTTACAAGATTATCGAAATTTTCTTTTACATACATCAATCATTGCAATATATACCTACAACGATGGTAGTGTCAGAATTCTTAAATTAACAAAATTTTGTCTACAAGATTATCTGTAGCTACTACCAGTTAAAATTCTAATGGCTGTCTTTAGTAATTTAAACATTCTATAACTCTCAACCGAATTACCCCATAATAAACATCCGTAATTCAAATGAATGATTACTTATCAATTTCTAAGCATATAATTTTTTCGTGGCCCAGGTTAAAGTTAGTATTTTATGAGGTGGACATCACTCGCCTTAAATTTTGCTACAGCACGGATTGTACAATTCTGGGATTTTACCACGATTTTAAGGAAGATTGTAAGGATTTTAGCATGATTTCAAGTAAGTTTGTAAGGATTTTGAGGAAGATTCTAAGCGATTTTAGCATGATTTTAAGTCAGATTGTCAGAATTTTATATGATATTTAAACACGATTGTAAGGATTTTAAGTAAGATTGAAAGGATTTTATATGATTTTAAGTGAAATTATAAAGATTTTATATAATTTTAAGT
Source organism: Clivina fossor (assembly GCA_963966155.1). Classification (NCBI taxonomy): domain Eukaryota; kingdom Metazoa; phylum Arthropoda; class Insecta; order Coleoptera; family Carabidae; genus Clivina; species Clivina fossor. The sequence continues at coordinate 33,937,695 of OZ014550.1, forward strand.
GAGATTGTAAGCGATTTTACATGATTATATAGATTTTAAGTAAGATTGTAAAAGATTTTATCATAACTTTTCGGTTGATTTTTCTTTGACTATTAGGGGTTTTGATAGAAGCAAATCTTTTTATAAAGAATAAGTTTTTCTCCTAAAATTCATATTAAAATTTTTTTCCCTGTAGGAAACCTCATCACTTTACACACTGTATACAGTGTGTCCCCGGATTGAGTTCACTATAGGTGTAATCGGCAAAAAATTTAAGAATTTTATTTTTATGGTTTGGGATTCCGCCCTGTTTTGTCTGAAAACAATTTTAAGCATATTTTTAGTTTTCTAAAAATCAAGGCGGCCATGAAAAATGTAAAAAAAAACTATTTTATATTCAGGTAAAGTGCCTTTTTGGTCAATAATACGGCATAATGTTCTTAAGAAAAGTTGTTCAGAATTAGAAATTATGACTCTATGCAAAATTTCGAAAAGATCGACTAACTTTCATTAAATCCGCTTTTTGTGTTATTTAACGAAAAATCGCAGTAGTCGCAAAAGGAACATAAATAAAGCTAACGCGATTAATGTTACATGTAATAAACTTCTAACGGCTACAGTTCCGTTAGAAAGTATTTTCGGACATATGTTTATTTGAAGTTTTTTAGTTAGATTATTCATAGGAATCATCCGGTGTAGGTTTTTCCTGTCGTCATAAATTACCCTGTATATATATATATATATATATATATATATATATATATATATATATATATGTAATTAAAAATGGAACGTTTTTTTTTACCTGTCCCACATCCCAATGTAAAACATCTGATCACTTTACTCTACGTATATATTAATCAGGAAAAATAATATAGTAAATGACATAAATAATAAACAAACAAAAACTTAGGAACAAGTTACTAGGTAACAAAATACAAGTAACTAGATTATGAAATTTATAAAGCTAAATTTTATTTAAATCAGTGCCTACACACTGATTAATATTATCTTTTTTTTTGCAAATTTTTATTGTTTTTCTTATCAATCTACTGTGAATGTTATTGGGTTTTGCAATTATTTTAGTATCTTCCCATTTTACACCATAAAAAATCCGATTTACCTGGATGGTTTACACGTATTGGCCTTTTATGTTCTGATAATCCAGTAGAAACAGTTCTATCTGTTTGTCCAACATAAACCTTACCGCATACGCATTTTTTTTTATCTAATCAGGTAAATAATAAATTGACTAAATATCGAAGCAGAGTGAGGGAAAAATAATTGTAAATAGTAATATGCAAATATTATTGGATAATATAGTGCAGTATACTAGTTTGTTTCGTTTTCAAATAATATTTATTTTGTTCTTGTGCCATTAAAAAAAATTAAGTATCAAAAATACAGCAAATAGATATATATTAATCCCGAGGAAAAATAATTATTAGATGCTATATTTCAGGATTTTCAATTCTAAGCGAGATGAGTTAAGTATAATTATTTATGTTAAAGGTATGCTGCATAATGTTTATTACAACAAAAAGACTAAATTTAAGACAGCACTAAAAGATATTTTACAAATAGGGAATATTAGCAATTATTATTATTGTTCTTTAAAAAGCAATACGAGTAATATAAACGGTATAAAATTTTATACTAGAAATAATTTTTTGAGTCTACGGCTGGCGCCATAAACCTTATCTTCGTGAATTCTAATTGTCGTAACATAATCATAAAACAATATATGTAATTTTATATCCGATAGAATTTAAATAGTATAAAATTTAATGTAGTAAAGTTGTTTATCAGTGATATTTTGTTATATTTACAAATAAATAGGTAGTATTTATCTGAAATATAATTTTAACATTCGTATTTATTTTTGTTATACATAGCAATAATAATAATGTTTTATTTTCAGTAAATTGTAGGTTTACATTAATAATATTTTGGTCTATCAGTTCTGCAAATACAAAAATTTTTTTCGTTTTTTTTTTTTGAAATATTTATAAAAATTCGAGTTGGAAACTACTTCTTCAAATTTTGTACACCAGATTTTACAAATTTCAAGTGTGATTTTACCGTATTTTACTAGGATTTTAAGGGATTTTAATAAATTTGTACACAGTATTTTACAAGTAGTTTTTCTAGTTCAGGGAATTATTTGATAATAGATTTTGAATTATGTTGTAATCAGTTTATTAAAAACTATTATTGGTGCATTCATTTTAAATTCATTTTAAAGCAGTGCCAAAGTCAATGGCGAAATATTGTCAGCAAAAGATTGCTAATCTTTTTCAACAACTATAAGAAATGTGAGTAATTATTATTGACTTTTAAAATATTTAATTGATATGACAGATAAAGATATGAAACAAGTAATTCTTTTACATTACAGATAATTGTTGAAACTTTACAAATATAAGTATTGACAGTATCAATGATTACAATAAAAATTAGAAAAACATTATTTTTGAAAAGTTGGAAATAAAGAAAAAATCGCGACAAACCACTGATGAACATGAATAATTTTACAAAATGCATAACGCAATATATAAAATGATTCATAGACTAAAATTAAGTATATGAGTGATAAGAATGTTTCAAATCAAAGTAGATTTTTTTAATGCCCAAAATTAAAATTAAGTTTAAAAGATTAACTTTTCAAGTCTACTGTTTCAATTAAGAAAAATCAACGACAGCTACTTCCTACACTCCTTACTATTATCTATTCCATGCGCCCCACGTTTTTCTGTATACGGACTATAAATCTGTATGGGGCTAGGAGAAATTATTTTATACTTTTTAGTCCGTGTTAAAAATCGTGGTATATTAATTTTTTTTTATTTAAATAATTATTTTCTGCTTTTTAGTTTTGTTTAACTTTAACCTAATTATTTAATTTAATTAATTAATTAGGTTAAAGTTAATATTTCTAATATTATTAATTAATTAGTGAATATTGCATTGTCATCCAGTTTTGAGCTATGTTTAAAGTTTTAAGTTTCTAGCTCATCGGGAAGTTAGTTTTAAATCGATTGCAAAATTTGTACCGAACAGACAAACAAACACACAAACAAACAGACAGGAAAGCGAGTTAATAATAATATTTAACGGTTTACTTATGTTAGCTAATGAACAAAATAATTATCTACATACAGATTGTTTAGAAGCAAAAACCAGCGTTCATGAACTATATTAAAATAGCATATTTACCTATATTAATTGTTAGGTATAGAAATGAAAAAGCGAGATTCAAGTTGCAAAATTGATGATTTATTAAATTTGTAGCAAATTTGTAATTTCGACGATTTATTGTTGTACTTTTTACAAGACGAGTGACAGTGAACTCTTTTGTGAGATGTAAAATGAGTGTTGCAATGCAATTGTATTGTTTTTATAAAAATTGGGGGTTCTTATATGTTTATCGATAAGGGTTAATATTTTAAAATAACTTGTTTTTAAGAAAGTTCTAGAATTACGTAAACAAGATAAACACTTAAACAGGATAAATAAGCATATATGTTGAACACGTTACAGTTATATTAATTTATTGAAGATAAATATGAGGTTACACCAATATTTTATTTATTTGAAAGGGACTAGCCGAATAAGGCGCTCCTCCGGCCCCAGTTTGCGATGGTGTTCTTTTGCATGGTTTTGTGGGTAGGAAATATCATTTTTCCAAAGTATTATGTTGAATTATCTACGTTATACATACTAATAGCGTAAAACACGTTTTTTTTTTTAAATTTTTTTATTTCAAAAACTCCTGGAAAACTGTATTAAAAAGTATGATCGGCCCGCCAGCTCGAAAATAAAATCACAGAAGGTTGCGGTTACCGGAAGTCAAAAGCTTATAACATTGTCTACATTTCATGGGGTGCCCTTTTTGAAATTTCTTCTGCAAGTCCCGGTAGCCGACCTGGCGGGCCGCTGTTTTCAGTATTATTTATATATTTTAAAACGTTTAATATAATAAAAATTATTTAATTTATGAAAATAATTTATATTTGATGTAAAAACCAGTCTGACAACCGATATCAGTTCAATGGTACACAATTTTAAAATATTAGAAATAATATTTTGGTATGTAAGTAATAATTACTCGGTTTTTTGTTTTAAAAAATTATTTATCTTGGTTAGTATAGTTTCGCTATACAATAGTCACCAAAATAAATAATTTTTTGAAACAAAAAACCGAGTAATTATTACATACATACCAAAATGTTTAAAGTTTCAACAAGTAGAAGAAATTAGAAATAATATTTTTATTTATATTTTAGTATCAGTCCGGCACGAATCAGAAACCGAATCCGATTTGCTACCACTGGCCTGCGGCTGCCTGTGATCAATAACTAACGATCCAATTATTCAAAAAATTTAAATTAAATATGGTCTCTATTTGAAAACTATAAGTTTGTGTTAAAATTTTAAAAAATGAAACTAATGACATAAATAAAAATTATTTTAAAGCCTTTCTCTTATTTTAAAAATTTTAATTTACTGTTTTTACTTAAAATAAATAAGGAAAATAGAACGTTAGCATATTTTTCATTTATATAGGTATAACGAATAAAACCGTATAAAGAGAGCTCTTAGGAACGGATTTTGTTCATAAATTTTCAGTATACTTAGAACTTAACAGTAATAAGTAAATATTAAGTAAAGTGCACTTATTACTAACAACTTGTTTTATAATTCGAAAAAAACAGTAAAAATAGTTTAATAAAAAAAAAAAGTTATTAAAAAGTTTGACATTTTTGTGTACCATACATGATGTCAAAGTTTGACAATTTTTTTAAGTCAAAAACTTTTTTTTCTGCGAGGTGTGGTGGGTAGCGGATTGGTTCAAATGGTACATATCTTATATGACCTTAAAGATGAGACTTCCGTTTCTTTTTTTTTTTTTTAATTTATTTATTTTCCTCCAAAATTACCCAAGTATGCCACACAAACTTGCAAAATACAGGGTAAATTTCAAAAAAATATAACTTCGCGTCAAAGCATCGTAAGTCTTTGAAATTTACGTAGAAATGTTTGATATTTTAAGCCCGCTTGGTAAATCGAGTCGAACAATTTCTTTGTATGCTATATATGTTGTCAAAGTTTGATAATTTTTTTGAGTCAAACACGTTCTTTTCTGCGGAGTGTTGTGAGGAGTGGAATGGTTCAAATGGTACATATCTTACATGACCTTAAAAATTGAAAATCGGTAATTTTTCAGATTTTTCGACTAGCCTGTATTATATTATATTACCTATATATATATACCGGGTGTATACTTGGTTTATGCAATATAGGAAAAACAATGTTATTCTTTTAACATCGTAATTCCTGCCTCCCCGTTAGTTTTAGAGAAAAATTATAAGAGACAAAAATTATTTAGAATTAAAAACTACATTATTTACGCTTATTGTGATATTGTGATATTACGTCTCAGTAATTAATTATTAATTAAATAAATATTATCAGTTTTCAGCAATATCAGACAGCCATGGACAAAACGCGAATGTATTTTGTTCACAAATGTCAGTGTATTGTCATTTGTAAACAAAATACATTCGAGTTTCGTCCATGGCTGTCTGATATTGCCGAAAACTGTTAATATTTATTTAATTAATAATTAATTACTGAGACGCAATATTGCAATTATTTTAAGCGTAAATAATGTAGTTTTTAATTCTAAATAATTTTTGTCTCTTATAATTTTTCTCTATAACTAACGGGGAAGCAGGAATTGCGATGTTAAAAAAATAACATTGTTTTTCCTATATTGCATAAACCAAGTATACACCCGGTATATGAGCCGCACCGACAAATTTTAACACCTGACGCAAATCTCAAAAATTGCCCCTCACACTTTTTCTAGATAAATATACAATAAAAAAATAAGGAAATGTTTTTGAATGATAATGCTCTTTTCTATTATATAATTATATTTTTCGAATCTTTTTTGGAAGCCTAGTTATCTGTATATATGTTTTGGGCTAGTATTTTGAGTTATGTTTAAAATGATTTGGTAGTTGGTTTAAATTTAATGCTTTAATAAAAAAAACATATTTTTTTGTATTTTGTGTACTGGTAGGAATAGAAGAGCATGTATGAGAGATAAGAATGTGGATGAAGCAAAAGTTACTTTTCTAGATAGGCTTGTTTGGAGGGAACTAGTTTTGTTGTAGAAAATTTTGGAAAGATCTTGTGCCACTTGACACACCTTTTTGGGTACATGGCGTGGCGTGATTGTTTTATCTAATCAAATTTAACCATCAATTCATTTGAAAGCTTGGTTAGTCTAAATCAGAACACAAAATACCGACCCTTAGTGTACTATTTGTATATCTACTCCTAACTTCAGCTTTTTAATAAATTTTTAAAACAATTAAAAAATATACAGTGTGTTTGTTGACTTGGACCGTCGTACATAGGGATTTAGCATGTAAAATCAGACATGTGCGATTTCCTGCTTCCCAAATTATTTTACAAAAAAAAACTGCGGGATAAATGTTTTAGGAAACACTTTTTTACATGTAAATCAATCAACAAATTTTTTTTTGGAACCATCCCAACGTCAGGAATTAGCCCTAAAGTTGTCAAGAAATTGACTGAAAATGGCATTAGCCGTGAAATTGATTAGCATTTGTTTGATTTTTTGTTCCAATTTCACGGCTACTGCCATTTTCCAGTCAATTTCTTAACAACTTTAGACCTAATTCTTGACGTTAGAAAGGTTCCAAAATTTTTTAGTAATTGATTTACATGCAGAAAAATATGCCTTAAAACATTTATCATAAGGTTTTTTTTGTAAAATAATTTGGGAAGCAGGAAATCGCACATGTCTGATTTTACATGCTGAATCCCTATGTACGACGGTCCAAGTCAACACACTGTATATAATTGTAACATTTAATATAAAGAATATTGAAAAAAGGACTAGAATACATATTTTTTTAAAACTATTTATTTGATTATATGTTAAATTCGCGCCTCTCTTATATTTGGCATGTACCTCAGTATAGCAGTATAGTACGTACTTCAGTATGTTACATTTATTTTATTTTTTTTGTAAGATTTGTAAACACATAAAAGTGACATCAGGAAATTACTACTTTCGGTGTACCGATTTTTACCAAAGTTGATTAAATTGAAATATTCACGTCCTAAACTTAAATATGAAATTTTTGAAAAATCCGTTCAACTGAATTGTCTCTGCACGTATCCACAGACAAACAGACTGACTGACATGATTACAATGATTACAATGATTACAATGCCTTTCTTACTGTATGTGACGGCACTATTTTAGATATAGTGAGTAATCTAACTTTATGAATTATTATTTTACCAAATAATTTACCGGGAACACTCACTTACTTGTCTTTATCTTTAAATAAAGGACAAGTGACAGCTTGTTTCCAGTCATTTCGAACTACAAAACGATTTAAGTATAAACGAAATATAAAAACTAACCATTCAAACACTTTTTCACCCCCATACTTTTGCATTTCATTAGTAATTCCATCTAGATCGAGAGACTTACTATTCCTTGTACGCATTAACGCATCACTCACATCGTTTTCATCAATATTATATTCAACCTCACTATGATAGAAAACTACAGAAACATAATTAATTGTCTCATTATTATTATCACCATATTAATCTTTAAAAAATTCACACTATTTGTTCCTTATATCCGACTCATCCCATAATAAATCACCACTTATATTCTTAACTGCCTTAAGTCGGGACCCCACCTTGACGGCTCTAAAAATAGCAATTTTCACGAATTTTTTTAAGCGTTAAAAAACAATTGAAACATTTGGGGTTTTTTACTATAGATTGCATGTATTTTAAAATATATTACAAAAATTTGTTGAACAAAAATATTAAACTCTGGAGCCGTGGTAGCCTTCAGCGTCACACATGTCCAAAAAAAACTAGAGCCAGGCGCGATTAGTCCTGAAACAAGGTAGAACCAAATCTGTTATATTTTCTTAAACTATATTAGACTGGCTATCATGTAGCTTAGGATTTTTTGAATTTTCAAAAAATTACAAAAATGGCGGCAGTTTGAACAAAAAAGTGTCATTTTTCGTGATGAAAAATTGTTTCAAATTGCCGCCATTTTAGTAATTTTTTGAATTTTTAAAAAATCCTACGCTACATGATAGCCAGTCTAATACAGTTTAAGAAAATATAACTGAATTTGTTCTACCTTGTTTCAAAACTAGTCGCGCCTGGTACTAGTTTTTTTTTGACATGTGTGACGCCGAAGGCTACCACGTCTTCAGAGTTTAATATTGTTATTCAAGAAATTTATGTAATATACTTTAAAATACATGCAATCATATAGTAAAAAATCCCAAATGTTTCGATTCTATTTTAACGCATAAAAAAATTCGTGAAAATTGCTGTTTTTTTAGAGCCATCAGGGTGGGATCCCCCCTTAACAATTTTCACATTACCACCTTTCATTCTATTCACATTTTGCCAAAACAGCCGCCTATTCATACTGAAATCATTCGTCAACCTCTCACTCATTCTCTCTTTCTTTTTTTTGCAATTATTAACTATACTTTTAACACATTTATTCTTTATCATATATTTACGGAAACGTTTATTAGACAAATTACCAGGCAACGCACAGATAACACAAATATGCGAAATACATATTTTCTATTGTTTTGTTAGAATAACAAAACAATAACATCATCGTATGACGTATGGTAAAAGATTTCGGTATTTCAGTTTCAACTGATAATAATAATTATAATCAGTCTATCGTTATTTATGGAATTTTGTATTTTGATTTTAATGTAGCTTAATTTTGAAAAAGAGTGTTTTGTTTCGCTATTTGTGATAGGAATTGTTAAAAATATTTATAATGTATAATGGAAAGGTTTAATTGTTTCTCATAAATTATTTTTAGAGAAGCTTTGCTTCACAGTGTACATTAAGGTGGACTCCTAAAATGTAGGGTCCCTGACAGCGATCTTTATTGTGTTAATCCCAGATACTTGCGGCCGAGGTCAAGCAATCTGGGCGAAACAAAAAAAGAGCTTTCTATTTCGAGTGAGATATACTATTATTTCTTTCCAAGCGTTCCTAACGACATTAAACAAACAATAAATAACAATGCATACCAAGTAACCTGAACTTTGCTGACAGTTGTAGTATAGCAAGTGTATGTATATATTATTTACATTTGTTACCTAGGTGATTTGTGAGAATTAATATTTTATTGTCAAATATACAATTTCTGACAAATCTGGCAATGCACATTGCATTTTTTACACTTTTCCACAGATTTTCAATATTCAAATTCAAACAAAATTGAACAATACAACTGCCAGTTAACATAATAATTTTCAATATACTTGCCGGAGATGTCAGATTAATTACACTTGGCCGTGTTTGTTTGATTAAATGTGCAATTTTTGACTAATCTTGCACTTCTTTGCACATTTTTAATAATCAAATTCAAATACAAGCGAAAATAAACAATACAATTATCAATTAACCTAACTAATAATTTTCAATATGACCACCGGAGATGCAAATTAAATAAACTTAATCGTGTAGTCTTGTTTGATACTGAACAAATAAACATATATTATTCAGGGTTGTTTGGTTTTTATTTAATTGATGTTAAATTTGAAAAGTATACAATTATTTAATCTAATCTTAATGCAGTACATGCGAGCACATCAATTTACTTTATGTTATTTATCTATAGGAGATTCGTTCAAAAATCGAAAATAAATAATTTCTTTTTAAGTAAGGTTGTGTTCACTAAATATTTTAGAAAAAATAAACTTACAAACAATATTTCTTTTTATAATAATTCATTCACAAACATTGGAAACTTATTTATAATGGAATTTTGAGCTATTTCTCTTACATTTAAGTTTGATAAAATTCCATTTTGTAACGCCTAATGAGTGAAAGAACATTACTGTCATTTATTTAATGTTATTTTATCTTAACTAATATGGATATCTATATAGTTACAAAAATGTTTAAAATTTCAGCATTTGAGGGTAAAATATTCTACGATATAACTATTGAAAAATAATATGTCTACATAATGGCGAAAATCTCACAGTGCTATTAATCTGCCAAAATTATTACACAATTTATTATTATTGCTAAGAATTATTAATATCTATTAATTAAAATACTGTATTTTATTTTAATTTTTTAAATACATTCTACAATTTTAATATACAAATATTTATTTTTACTTCTGTTAAATAATGTTATATTTATAAGTGTATATACCGTCCTTAACTTGCACTAACGGTTTTTAATTAATCACAACTCTTAAAAACCTTAACTATTACAGTCATAAAATAGGTAGCTTGTAATAAGTTAGCGTTGTAGCTAGGATACCGTTCAATTGTTAAATTTTAATAATTTTGATGTGGCACTTTACTGACCATTATATCACATATGATAAAGGAGGTATTACATTAAATTTGATATATCGAGATTTTTTATAGATAAACACGAATTAGGCTTATAGTAACACGAATCAATTGTTCTTAATGTGATGTCCATCTGTCGGTCGGTCTGTGGGCATGTATAGACTAAATTCGGCTGAACAGATGTTATCAAATTTCATATTTAAGCTTTGGAAGTGCCGAATATCTCAATTTGATAAACTATTGGTAAAGATCTGATGACACTCTAATGTGTTTTACGAATATTTTGCAACAGCCCAGGCATAATTGGGAAATAAATATTTAACAAAAGTTTCTAAACAAATTATAGCTAACAACTTTTATTTTGAACATTTTTTCAATACGTTTAAATATTTTTTAAATAATTTTTTATTTTTTAAGATATATATATATATATATATATATATATATATATACTGTTTATACTAATGAAAATCCAATCAATAATACAAACAATTATAACAATGCACATAGTTCTGTGAATTTGGGGGAAATTACAATTACAGAAGATGAAATTTTTAGTTACATATCTAATTTAAATATTAAAACTGGACCAGGGCCAGATAAAATTCCTCCAAGTTTTATAAAAACATGTGCATATTACTTAACTGTACCATTATGTATCATTTTTAATAAATCTCTAAAATTAGGTATTTTTCCTGATTATTGGAAAAGTTCTTATATAACTCCAATATATAAATCTGGAGATAGCGCCAATGTAATCAATTATCGACCTATTTCAAAACTATCAATCTTTGCTAAAATCTTCGAAGCTATTATAGTGATAAAAATTAAATTTCAACTTGAAAGTATTATCATATCAGAACAAAACGGATTTTGTGCAAAGAAATCCACACTAACTAATTTAATTCCTTTTTATGAAAACATATGTTCAAACATGGACCAACGAATTCAAGTAGACGTTATCTATACAGATTTTAGCAAAGCATTCGATCGTGTAAATCATATTATATTAATTAAGAAATTATCACAAATGGGTATACATGGTTCATTGTTAAGATGGGTTGAATCATATATTGGCAATAGGTGTCAGATTGTTGCACTTCGAGGGTATCAATCAAGAAATATTGTTGTTAAATCAGGAGTCCCACAAGGTTCTCACCTGGGCCCGTTATTATTTAATATTTACATAAATGATATTAATGAATTGTTCTTAAATTCTGAATTTACCTTGTTCGCTGATGATTTAAAACTTTATAAACCAGTGAAATCATTACAGGATTGCATACTTCTCCAAATTGATCTCCAAAGATTACAAGATTATTGTGAAATAAACTATTTAAACTTGAATATTAATAAATGCTACATTGTTCGTTTCACTAGAAATACTAATAAAATTCTTTTTAATTATCAATTAAATAATGGTTTTCTTGTAACTAAAGAGTCGATACGAGATTTAGGCATTATATTTGATACTAAACTCACATTCAATGAACATATTCAAAAAATTACTAAAAAAGCATTTCAGCTCTTAGGATTTATCTGGCGAACATGTAAAAATTTTACATCATCAGAAACTTTAATATTATTGTATAACTCTATAGTCAGATCGCAACTCGAATTTTCTTCCACAATCTGGAATCCCCAATATAAACATCAAATTAATGCACTAGAATCACTTCAAAAAAGATTTATTTATTTGTTATCTATTAAACTAAACACTAGGTTTGCTAATTATGATTCAGCACTTCTCACTTTACAAATGTTAACATTAGAAAATAGAAGAGTATTAACTGATATGCTAACTTTGTTCAAAATTCTTAATTATAATTTAGATTCATCTAAATTTCTACATTTACTTAATTTCAATGTACCGTTAAAAGCAACTAGAACTAATCAATTATTTTATCTTAATACATTTCATAATAATTACTGTAAAAACTCAACATTAAATAGACTAATGTTTACTTATAATTTGCACTTTAGTGAAACTGATATTTTTAATATGGAATTCAATACATTTAAAAGAAAAATTATAGATTTATTGTCAAACAAACAATATCAACAACTAGGCTGATATTAAACTGTTTATATTTTGTATCTTGTTTTGAAAAACGTGTTATTTTGTTATTTTGCTGTATAATTAAGAAATTTTGTAATAAATTACTGTAAATCTGTAATTGGCTTAGGCCGTTGATTTACTAAATAATAAATAAATAAATAAATAAATAAATAAATAAATAAATATATATATATATATATATATAATTATCTAAATATTTGGCATATTTATGTCAAGACACTTTGATTTTTAGTTACCATGACTACAGAAGTTGTTGTTATACAAATTTTTCTATTTATTTAATACGATGTCGATTTTTTATTGCATAATCGTGGAAAAAGTGTAGTATACTTCTCACATGTTATGATTATAACTCACTCAAATGATTGGCAGCACTTGCCTACGGCTTGTGGCATAAATTAAATCTTTGTAAATTGTAGCATTTATTATAATATAATAAAAAGATAGACAACGGTAATGAAATAAATGAAATACTGTTTTAGTACCACTGTTTATAGTTTACGAAAAAAAGGAAAAGGGCGGTAATAAATGGGAGGTTCTAGATATATTCGATTTTCCAAATAAAATCTACAAAAATCTTACCTGTGATCCAAAGTACATAAACACTTAAGCACTTGTCGAAGATCACTGAGTTTTGAGATTTTTGTAGATTTTATTTGCTACTGAAGATGGAAGCTTAGCTTCCGAAATACGTATTTTGCTTTATTTTAATTTAAGTGTGGTTTTGGGATTTTTTATAATATTATTTTTATTTAAATTTCGCCACAGTAGATCATTTTCTAATCTTTTGCATTGTATATATTCAAACTGGCTTCTTTGGAAACATTTACATTTCTAGCAAAAGTTCCCAAAGCACCCAAAATCTTACAACTAACATTATGTAATATGATATATTACCAACGGAATGAAAAAATACATATGTATGTACTGTAATATTATAATATTACAGTTTTTTTTACTTTTACTTCAGTAAATTTGCTGTCAGGCATTTTCCATAAATAGGTAAAATTTGTTTAGTTCTGTAATATTGTTGGTATAATTACAACATTTGGAAATTTACATAAAGGATGTATTTTACAATTATTATATATACCAACAATATGTAATTCTACATTAAGTATGTGATGTAATTTGCAGAAAGTAAGCAATTTTACATACTTATTAGGTCATTATTACTTACTTTATGTGATTATTATGAATTATGTGCAAATTACAGAATTTGGAGGTAGAAATACAGAATATTTTTATAGTATAATAAAATTAGAGATTTTTTTTATAGTAAAATTTTACTATTGTTTTTCTGTAATTTTGCTATTTTTTTATAGTGTAATCAGTGGTTCTAACCATGAAAAAATGCTCGTTGAATAATATATTATGTTATAAAACAAATTATGAAATAAGTAAATACAGTAAATTTGAATATTAAGAAAAGAATTAAATATATAATTGTCATTACTTTTGCAGATAGTTGAATATAAAATTTAACTAAAATATTGTCTATTATGATAATATATTAGATCATTAGAGCACCAGCTTTGTTCATCGTAATTTACAGTCACCTAATATTTATTTAGTAAATTATTTTCATGCTCAATGATTCACTGAATGATTAAGAAAAATTGTCATTAAAAGATTAGTTTTTATTGTTATTTATCTAAGAATATTATGATCGTGGTGTTTAATAAGTAGCAAGCCGCTAACTATATACAGCTACTAAAATTTAAAGCATAATATTATACAAATATTCAGCGCCTAACGAAGCAGTAAAATATTTTTAACATAGATAACATCTAATTATTAAAATAGCAACTTACTTAAATCTACACCTGTATTCATTAAATATGCTAATTATTATTTAGTTACCAGCATTAGTCCAATTTATTAATTTTTTAATATATATATATATATATATATATATATATATATATATACCGGGTGTCTACTTTTTTTTTGTTACATAGGGAATACAATGCTAAAATTTTCATTTGGTGATAAATTTTCCCCTAATTATTATAGAACAAAAGTACAAATACAAAAGTTGTTTAGAATTAAAAAATGCATCAAATGATGCCAAATTTATCAATATAGGATGTTCCGATCAAGAATTAGAAGCAAATTAAAATTTCCATTTTTGCGCTCTTTACATCAAAGTGCCATGGAAATTAAACAAATAATTTCATTTCTTCTGGAGTTTGAGTTTGACAGATCGTATTTATTTTATTGTTACGTTCTGTATTATTATTATTATTATTATTATTATTGAAAATAATGAATAAACTTAATGTAAATGAAAAGCTATTAAGTATAAAAAGTATTAAGTATTTATTATTTATTACAATGAAAGGGTATTTTACTCGGCTGTACACTACGTACTAGCTGTGGTTTTAAATTGTGAATGTCTCCATTATAATTTTAAGTAATTGTTTAATTTATTTATTAACTTCAAGTTATAAAAACAATACATTTGAATTAGATGACTGGCATTATGCCTAATATATTTATTATAATAATTTAAACTTATCCCTGAGGATGCTGTAAGTTGTGCAGTGAAACGTCGGATAAGAGTTTAATAAATAGTAAATAGCTGAACTCCGTAAAACTTTCTTTATTTATTACAATATTCAATATACCTATAAAACAGAAAAATTCATGAATACAAGATATAGGAGAACAAAAACGAAACTAACAATTTAAATTAAATGTTCAAATAAATCGCCATTAACTGCCAAACAATAACCTAATCTGTTATAAAATTCGTGACGTACAGAGCTTAATTGTGTTTGTGTTATATTATTGCACTCTTCAACAATGGCATTTTTCAAATCAACAAGATTTTTGATATGTCGTTTATAAATTTTCTCCTTCAAATATGGCCATAAAAAGAAATCGCACGGTGCTAAATCGGGCGATCTAGCTGGCCAATTAATTGGACCACCTCTACCAATCCATGAATTTGGAAAACATTGATCCAAATATAATTTAATGTTGCAGCTGTAATGTGCCGGACATCCGTCTTGTTGATACCAGACAACATTATCTTGAGTTGCACACTCTTCTAACTGCGGACCAATATGATTTTGCAACATATCCAAATATTTTTCGTTGTTTAAATTATTTTCAATAAAAAATGGCCCAATTATACACCTGCCAAAAATTCCAGCCCATACATTAACTTTTTCTGGATATTGGGTACGTGTTGCTACCATTAAATGAGGATTTGTTTGGCTCCATATTCTAAAGTTTTGTGTATTAGGTTCGCCGTGTAAAGTAAACGTAGACTCGTCAGTAAAACAAATAGATTTCAAGAAGTTTCTGTCTAAATTGGATTTTTCCATAATAATGTTACTAAATTCGCTTCTAGCCATTTTATCCGCTTCAAATATCTCTTGGTGCGTGGAATATTTATAAGAATGATATTTTTCATTTTTTAGTACCTTATGTATTGTTGAAGGATGCAAATTTAATTCAGCACCAAGTTGACGCACACTAACATTTGGGTTTTCCGTTACACACAAAAGTATATTCAATGTATTTTCTTTAATTGCATTTTGATTTAAATTCTCCTCCTGATCTTCTGCGTTGATTTTTCTACAATTTTTACAACGTTTTAACACACTTCCAGTTTTTTCGAATTGTTTAATTATCCTACGAATAGTCATAGCGGAAGGTATGGGACGGTTTTCAAAGAAAGCGCTGAATAAATCTCTTACTCGTCGTATCGAATTTCCAGTAAAATACCATTTTACGCACTGAACTTTTTCATTTACCTTAAGTTTATTCATTATTTTCAATAATAATGATAATAATACAGAACGTAACAATAAAATAAATACGATCTGTCAAACTCAAACTCCAGAAGAAATGAAATTATTTGTTTAATTTCCATGGCACTTTGATGTAAAGAGCGCAAAAATGGAAATTTTAATTTGCTTCTAATTCTTGATCGGAACATCCTATATTGATAAATTTGGCATCATTTGATGCATTTTTGAATTCTAAACAACTTTTGTATTTGTACTTTTGTTCTATAATAATTAGGGGAAAATTTATCACCAAATGAAAATTTTAGCATTGTATTCCCTATGTAACAAAAAAAAAGTAGACACCCGGTATATATATATATATATATATATATACAGGGTGTTTCATTGGTAAACGGAAATACTTAAACGAGAAATAGAGGTCATCGAGGCGGTTCTAGAAATGCCCCATTTATTTGCCCTGACGGTCTTTGTAACCGAGATTTTGCTTATTTCTTTCTGGGGTCATAACTGTCGAACCACCCCGTACATTGTTTTGATATTTGGTACACATGTTTCTCATTTAGAGCCCAAATGAGTCATTTACTATTCACAAGAAAAATCCAGGTCCGGATTAACAGAAAAATAGAAAGCAATTGTGACCTTGAAACATACACCCTGTATATTGAAATTTTCAAAATCCGTTTGCATATTTGGAAAGCGCATAAAAAACTAAATTAAAATGTGCACTTTAAATTTTGCGCAGAAAATTTAAGTACTCACATTTTGAACTTAAAGTGAAGTTTTTAAGAACTTAGAGCCAGAAAAATGGTTATTATTAACTTTTAATAATAAATTATAAAAACTTTTGAATCTATAGTCAATTTAAAATTTTAAATAATTATTAACTACATTGGTTTCAATTTTTTTTTTTAATAAATGGGGTATTTCTAGTACCGCCGTTTACCAATAAAATACCCTGTGTATATATATTATATATATTTAGTGTTCGCCAACAAGTAATAAATGGGGTATTTCTAGAACCGCCTCGGTGACCTCTATTTACCGTTTAAGTATTTCCGTTTACTAATAAAATACCCTGTATATATATATATATATATATATATATATATATATATATTTAGTGTTCGCCAACAAGTCTAAACTAAAAATGCACTAGTCGGAAGCATAATTTCATTTCCGGTATAAGTCAAAATCAACAATTATGAAAAAAGTTTCAGGTTAACTTGCTTTATTACTACTTCTTACTAAAAGGAAAAGGGGTATAATTCTCGGTACTGTGTCTGTAATATTTTCATAAATTAACAAAATATATAGAAATTTTTCATGTAACATTTAGTTGACAAATCTGAACGAAGATCCAAACACCTGTATCGTGTATGTGTTCTAAACTTTCTTGTTTATATTTTTTTTGAAAATCATCTTATAGGAAAGTTTTTTTTTTTTGCATAATTTCGGAAACTCACTTTTTCCAGAAAAAATTGAAAAATTTTAATTTTATTATTTTTTAACTTTAACCGATCATATCTAATTTTTTTTTTTTTAACTATATGTTTCTTTTTTAAAAAATAATAATATAACATAAAAAATAAATGCTCAAAAATACGATCGCGATGCTTCAAAACATTTGTATATTAAAAAAAATAATTTTTAAAATGATTTTATAATTAAATAAAAACCAATTAATATTTGAAGAATTTTCGGCATAACCATATATTATAATGGTCTCAAACTGATGACTCGCGGGTTGTATAAGACCCACAATGCGATTTTATATGGTCCGCAACTATTATTGATCTAAAGATTAAAAATATCGCAGTTTCAAGTATTTATTTTTTTAAACTATAAATGTCTAATATATTTATTTTAATTATTTACGAATGAGTTCATTATCTTTTAACCACTGATTTAATTAAACAGTACTAAGTGCTTATTAAATAGAAAAATTAAAAGCAAAGATATGCGGGAAAGCAAAGTATAATAAAATATTAAAAGCGGGAATTAATATTACAATAGTGAAATATCTAAATGCTTTTTTTTGTTTTTTTTTGCAATTTTTGAGTAGTATAGCGATTCGTGATTCGTCTACGTGTATTCTGAATCTGTTTACTTCACAAATTTCAAAGTCGCGATGACATGAGACGCCGTTTGCAAAAAGTAGAAAATAGATGGGATAATGAATTTTGCACCACCTTGTATATACAAAAAATAATATAATGTATTTATACATATTAATGTAAATTATTAGAAATAATAAATAATTATAATTTTCTTAAATATGAAAAACCTTTTTCATTATGTTTCTTCATTGCTGGCCCTCTAGTAAGATTTAGGATATGCTTTCGGCCCGCATATAATTTGCGTTTGAGACCACTGCGTTAATGGATATTCGTCGTCCATTGTGCACGATATTTGTCCAGCACATTGTCCACATATTCTATGATAGAAGCTGGACAAGTATTTATGTACTTTGATGTGTGCCTTTTGCCGACACGAGACGAAATAGTGTTTGTTTATATTCTGGGCAGATACCAAATATCGTGTACGAATACGAATATTTTATACAAATTAGTGTATTTTAACACGAATCTTTTTTTTTCACATATAACGTGTAGAGCTGGCTGTAGACATGGCAGACAATTTAAGTAACCGGGAGTATATTGTCAATATTGTTTAAGTTGGTAATTTTTTTTTTATGTTAATCTATATAAAAAATATACTTAAATTTATTTGAAAAAAATATGATAGTTTTTATAATCTGAATTACCTGGTTGAAATACGCTTTCTCTCTGATTTACAATTTAGTCCAACAGAATTAACGAATTAACTCTTTAAACATGAAGCTCGCCTTCACGAGCTAACTGGTTAATTATTATGGTTATATTAAATTTATTAAATCTAAAGCTTTTGTTATTATAATGTGCATATTATATTATTTAATATTAATTTAAATGAATTCAATAAAAAATATTTCAACAAATTTAATATTTACGCATGCGCAATTTGGCTTTTTGGTTAACCAAAATCAAACTGGTTAACTCGTAAAGTCAGCTGTACATAGAACAGCTTGGGTAACGCGATACGTTCACTGTATATGCTTGCATAACGTTTGTCAGCTATTTGATGTCTCAAATAAGACCTAGATCGCCGGCAACGCAAACTAGTAAGAAACCGACGTGTTAGGAAAATTACCTAAAAATCACATATTTTTATATTTGACGTATTATTTTTGGAAAAACATGCAAGTATTTATGTTTGAATGAAAATATAAATGAATAATTATAGAATGTAAAGTTCTATTTCAGATAAATGCAAACCCATAAATGTGTGAAAGATAAGAAAACTTTGTATAATAGGAAATCTATCATTTATTCTTTCCGGTACAATATCTGTAAATACTTGTGAATAAATTTTTGTTATGTATATTATGTCAAGTTGATATCTATAATACAATAGTACTACGTATTGTATCCCATATAGCATACAGAACTAAATATTAAGAAATTGCCTCTTTTTTTACTGATTGTGAGTTCGGAGATATACATACAGGTTGTTTTCAAGCTGTATTAAGTACACCTAGACCTCGCTTTGCGTCGTTTCGTTTTGCGTTTTTTCGAAGTTGCGTCGCTGCTGAATTAGTACCAATTTTCACTGTGCGTCGTTAGATTTTCGAAGTTGCGTTGTTTTGGGTTCGAGTCTAATTTTTTTTTTAATTTTTTGAATTTTTTTTTTTTCTAAAAGATGGCACGACTTTTGTTTCTAATTGGGCCATGCCATCAAAAGAGTAAATCTCACTTGTTCGAACGAATATTCCTAAACAGATCGAAACTATGGACACATTTTGTGAATTGGCAATAAGGTGAAGCCTCATTTAAGAGATACAAAATAATGCAAACAGATGTTGCAGGAATTTCAAATTAAGAATAATCATTTAAGAAACAAAATATAATTTGTGATTATCTACGTTTTGTATTTTCATTATCTAATATTAAATTGAACTTGCTACATATTCTAAATAAATAAATTTAAAATTTATATTTTTTTATCGTTTAAAACCGACGGTGCTTTCGAGCGAGGTCATTAGAAATATCACAATGTTACCAACGAACTCGGTAGTTCAGCATAATTCCGCAATACGCTTGTTCGAACAACTGAGACGGACTCCATCAAAACTCGGGGATTCCCATTCTAACTGAAAATCAACGCAATTTTAATACAGTTTTATTTTCACTTTGTTTTGCTAATTTTAGAGTTCAGTTTCAATTAGTGTGTTGTGCTTTTTTTTTTAAAGAGAATAATAAATTTTTATAAATTTTTACGAGTTGTTTCTGGTTACAACAAAGGTAAATATTTTTTTAAAAAGTAATATTTTTGTAACCTTGGAACCTATCTTCGAACTTTACATGGTTTGCTATAGAAAATCATAATTCACTTTGCGTCGTTTCAATTTGCGTCGTGTTTTTCTGGAACGTAACCACGACGCAAAGTGAGGTCTAGGTGTATATAGAAATAATAAAAATGTTATAAATTTATTATTTCATCAGATATATTAATTTAGCTGTTATTTCATGAAATGGAAAACTCAATACTCAATTTTGTAAACACAAATTGTGGACCATACGTTAAAATATTTTCTCAATTACTAACACATTTTTTTAAAATTATTTTTTGAAACAGTTGATAAGTAAGCTTTAAATCCGCCATATACAGAAACACACTAGCACCAGGGTGTAACTGATTTGCACTATCAATTTCAATATGTCAAAAAATATAAATATTAAACAAATATTTATTTATAAATATATTAATTTTTTGCTTACTTTAACCCTTATGTCCACACTCAGCGATATTTCTCGAATTTTTTTGTCTTTCCGTTTAAATTTGTTCAAATTCTGTCAGATCGTCGCGATTTTAAACTTTTCCGATAAGAAACCGTTTATAAAATATTTAGTTTTGTGTTTGGAATAAAAAAAAAACAAAGTCGTTAAAATACATATTTTCTGTCACACTCAGGGTACCTAAGCGTAGATATTTTTATATTTTTCATGTATGTTTCGCTATTTAAAACAATAAGTATGTTGAAATAAACAGTTATTTTTTAACGTATAGCGGGCCTTACACGGTCTATCATGAATGACAGTCTGACTGAAAAATTAAACTTCCATTCCTGACTTCAATCACGAAGCCCCTACACTTATCACTCAAACTAACAATCTGACAAGTAATTTTAGCTTTAGATGATTATAAAAATTACTCCGTATGGACGAAAATCTTTTTAACACGTTGACACTATATTTATCTAGAATAAATACAGTTATGAGAGAGATTTAATATCAATTTTGAGAGAGATTAGCGGTTACTTTAAGATTCCTTGCGACTGGGAGAAGCATGCAGACTACTGTCAGTTTTCCCTCCACTTCCCGTGATTGAAACTCAGATTTTAAAATACAAGTAACCCTTCTACAACACGGTCTCCGACAACACTTTTCGCTTAAATGCACTAACTCTCCTATAACACGGTATCCAACAACACGGTTTCGTTCTAACACGTTTCTGCTTACAACGCAGTTTTCAGGTTTTTACTTGTAGTAACGTGTATGTACATAATACATTTAATAAGCGCATCAGCTATTTAAAAAAAAGGTTTGTTATTAAAGAAGTTTTTGTCAACTACGACTTTTGGTTTTACCTGTCTTTTACATAAGAGGCAAACAGTAGTAAGTTCATAATCACCTGCATGTGCTAACATAAGTGTATCTATAACTGTCTCAATTTTAATCTGTACGACTATTTTCTAAAAAAATAGCTTCTTATAGTAATGTTAGTTAACTTATGCCGACATAAACATCAGAAAACTGTGTAATTTTTTGTTTTTCGCGTCTAGTTTAAAAATGACAAAATTGAAGTTGCCACTGTTTACCTCTCAGGTAAACTTCTATGAAAATTGTTTTGTTTATAAATCGTACATTTTTAATAAAATTATGTATCTTAAAAAAATATATATACATATGTGTTTTAATTTTTGGAACCTAACTCCCTTTTTCCTATTTTGCTCTGGGTCTCATATAACACGGTTTCACATAACACGCCGTTTTCTTGGAACCTATCTACCGGGTTATTGGAGGGTTATCTGTATTTGGAAATTCGTCAATCCATTCATCAGTCCATCAGTCTTGACCTTACACCTTTAATCAGAATGTCATTTTTCGGTCTGAATGTCAATCCCCAATAATCGTGTAAAGTCCATTTAAGTATTAAATCGTATATACATTTCTATATTTTAAATAAGTTTAACGAGCATGCAACTGTAAGCAGTTGCATGTTCGTTACTTGTTGACATTTGTGCACTCACTATATTTTATCGTTGTTTCCCCATGTCAATCGCACACATGTTTTTGACAAATCGAACAACCTTTTCTTGGTTTCTGCGTTTGTTTTTTTTTTAATAGAATTATAACAAATATAGCGGAAAGAAACCACTTTTGCTCGCTTCTGCATTTTAGCGCAGCACCCATTACTCTAGGTGCAAAACCACGTTAGTAATTCCGGATGCGTACATAAGGATTAAAAAGATATAAAAACAAAAACAGTAGCAATATAATTAAGCGAATTATTATTTGTTAAAAATGTAGTTGCAACGTCTTACAATAAAGTTTATAAACCTTTCATGACGACATATGAAATTTAAAAATTATTAATTATGATAAATAAATTTAAAAAAAAGTTTTTATTTATGCATTTTTTTTAAATATTGATAAATTGAAAAAAAAAATATAGAATTTTATTTTAATTTTACGTAAGTGTCCTATTTAATTTTTTGCTGATTTTTTTAGAATACGAGTATTTGTAAATTCAATAAGTTTTATTATAATTTATATAATAACATTTATAACGTTTTTTTTTCTAATCATACATTTATTAATTATTTATTTATTTATTTAATTTTTCTAGAAACATAAATGTTTTTAGAGAAGTTTGTTTGAGTGTATACAATGCTGTTTTGATACCTTCATTGATGTATGGTACTTAGTATTGACTTTGACAGCAGAAGCATGAAAGGAAAATGAGATTTTTACATGATTTATGTGATGTAAACTAAAGGGAATCGGCTACGAAATAGTGTATGATGAGTGTGAAATTGAAAGAAATGTTGTTATCAAATTTGGTGTTAGTCAGGTAAGATGGTTCGGTCATTTTGAGCGAATATCTAATGAATGTTTGGTTAAAAAAAATACTTATATGTGAATGATATTGAAGGTATACGTATGCGTGAATGTCCGATTAGTAGATGGAGTGGTATAATTGAGAGTGTTTTACGTGAGCGTACGTTACCAAGTAGTAGGAATAGAAAAGTTATACATGAGTGGTATCATGAATGTGGATGAAGCAAAAGTTATTTGTCTAGATAGGAATGTTTGGAGGAAACTAAAGTGGAAAGAGTTTGTACCACACTTTTTTGAGTACATGACGTGATGTATGTATGAATGCATATACTTATTTTGAGACACAGGTAGTATTTATATAATTAAGTTTTCTTTCAAAACTGATTTTACTGTTGCATTTGTTCTATTTGTCTAAATGTCTTTTCTAAAATGTCTTAAAAATTTTTTGTATTTCAAATTTTTATTTATTTGAATTTTTCTAAGAATGTGAAACTAAATTAAATGTGAAAAATATTTTTTCGAAAATTTGTTACTGCCATTTGTAATATAATATATTTATTATATTAACCATTTTGAAATTTCACACATTATGTCATGGATAATCATTTTCGGCAATATATACTATAATGTACGCTGACGAAATATTGACTGTGACAAAATTAAATCATTAAACATTTTTCTGAATAAAGTATATATATAATATATATAGTATATATTTCTAATTTAAAAATAATTTTATCAAATATGGTTTGTGATTTCGATTTCCAGTGCTCATGGTCTATTCAAAATTTTGTCATCTTTAAATTTAAAACAATTTTCATGCATAGTTATACTTTTTATATGTACAAGCAGCCGTAGGTTAGTGGTATTTTATCGGACTCGGACTCCAAAAGCCCCTGGTTTGTGCCGCACTTACATCAGTATTTAAATAAAAATATTGAAAATGCGTTGTGTCAGAATGATTTGTGATTGACCAGTAAAGTTCAATATCGTCTGCAAATAATAAATAATTACATGAAATTTTGGTTATGTCATTGATAAATAATAAGAAGAGTAAGGGTCCCAGATTAATACTCTGAGATATACTGGGTGTCCCATTTTAATCCGCCACTTGCAATAACTTTAAAATCGTACATCGGACAAAAAAATGTTTTAGATAAAAAGTAAATGGTTTCAAGGGGGACATCTGATGCAAGGACCTTTGCTCCTCTTAAACCCCCTGGGGGGCGGGAACGGAGGGCAACTTTGAAATCTTAAATGGAACCCCCTATTTTTTATTGCAGATTCGGATAGATAATTAAAAAGTATGTAAATTTTATTTTGATACTTTTTTTTTATCTTTGATAGATGGCGCTGCAAACAGCATTTTTTTCTCAGTATATCAGTCTTCAATTTGAAAAAAAAGTTGTAACTAAGTACGATATTCAAGTTCTTTTCAGTTCTTTGGGAAAAGGGAAGGGGGGCAAAGGTCACGGAATCAGATATCCCCTCGAAACCATTAACTCAAAGTTAACTTTAAGTTAATGGTTTCGAGGGGGATATCTGATGCAGTGACCCTTGTCCCCCTCTACCCACAGAACTGAAAAAAACTTGAATATCGTACTTAGTTACAACTTTTTTTTCAAATTGAAGACTGATAAACTGAGAAAAAAAATGATGTTTGCAGCGCCATCTGTCAAAGATAACAAAAAAGTCTCAAAATAAAATTTACTTACTTCTTAATGGTCTATCCGAATCTGCAATAAAAAATAGGGCGTTCCATTTAAGTTTTCAAAGTTGCCTCCCGTTCCCACCCTTCAGGGGGTCCAAGGGGAGCAAGGGTTCCTGCATCAGATGTCCCCCTCGAAACCATTTACTTTTTATCTGGAACATTTTTTTGTCCGATGCACGATTTTAAAGTTATTGCAAGTGGCGGATTAAAATGGGACACCCAGTATATATATATATATATATATATATATATATATATATGGTATCGGATGCAGTTTTCGAGAAATAAAAAAATGTACTCTAAACTTTGGGTTGGGAGGGGGGGGGGTTTGATTTTTATCCTCTAAACTTTGACGGTTGCCGATTAAAAAAATACGTGTCACTTAGTTTTTGGTGTTTTACTTGAATAGCAAAGCTCATTTAAATCGGCGATGGACACCTCGATATTGTTGCTTGTAAGAGAAAAATATTTATGCTAGTGTTTTTATAGATACAGGCCATTTGTTCCCGTAACATGACTTGTGTCTCGGCTTATTTTTATTCTCGATTCTGTATTTCATCTTTAAACTCATAAAATAATGAATATTAAATCGGAGCTGCAATTTTACTATTAAAATTAAAACTGAAATTTTTAGCAAATTTTTATACAGGATGTTCATAGTAACTGGGTCACTATTCTTACTTTTTCTAGTTGAAGAAATTTAATGTTAAATTAAACAAATTGCTCCAAATTATGTTAAAATATAAATGATATCATAGAAAATATTTTGTTTTCGATAGAAAATATTTTGTTTTCGATAGAAAATATTTTGTTTTCGATAGAAAATATTTTGTTTTCGATAGAAAATATTTTGTTTTCGATAGAAAATATTTTGTTTTCGATAGAAAATATTTTGTTTTCGATAGAAAATAGTTTGAAACATACTAAATGACTAAATGAAATTAGCTTATGTTCAATCGAAGCTTACTTTAAAAAGTAGATTAATTAAAATAAAAATGCAATATGGCCTACTAAAGTACCTACTGTTATTTGATTAGCATATAAAAGAGTTTAAGTAATTTTTTTTTTTTTTTTTAAATATTTTGTAATCTATATGCCATTTAAAATAAGAAAGTTATATTCAATATTTTGAAAACCACTGGTTGAAAAAAATTATAACAATTTTGTTTTAACATAATTTTAAGCATTTTGTCTAATTTAGTTGATATTGTATGTCTTCAAATAGCATGAAAACTAGCCTGGTTGCTGTGAACATCCATATTAAAAAAAAAATTCATTTATCCGAGAAATGTTGCAAAAACTTATTTTCCAATATAGAAAAATAAAATCGTTATTATTTAAATGAAATTATTATTCATTATTAAAAAAATCTCATGTCTACGAAAGCCTCAAGAAAATAGTCAGTTTAAGATGGACTAAACCGAGGGGGAAACCAATTCTTCAAATTTTGTACACCAGATTTTACAAAATTCATGTATGATTGTTGAGATTTAGTCACTCTTCGGTGATTTTACGGATTTTATACGAAATTTCCAGGATTTTAGGGATTTTACCAGATTTTTAAGAATATTTTTAATATGTTTTTTACCATGATTTTAAAGGATTTTACTAAGATTTTAAGAGATTTTAATTAATGTGTACATAAGATTGTACAAGTGGTTTCTGCCTCGGATTAAACTTTTGTTTAGCAGATTAAATAAAGAAATATACCTATCACAAATACATATATTTTGAGTTGTACACTTATTATAGCAGAACAGGAACATCTTGTAAATCCGTAATAGTACTAATTGTAAGACAATTCTTGCACTAATAAATAATGGTATGATATGCATTATGTACATACATTTTGTATTTAATTTTTATATAAACTTTCTCTTTGTGATAGTAATAATTAATTAAATCTTAAAATTCTTTGAAAATAGATAAAAAAACAACCAATTTCAACCAAACTTCACCAGAGGTTTTAACAATATTCGTGATTTTTTGTTACAGAGAATATGCTAATACCATAATAAAATCATAGATAGCCACTATTGTGGAATTACCCGTATTTGCGGAATTTATGGATTTTTTCTTGAATAATACTTACCCTTTAACAAATTATATGTGGATGTGCATTTAGCTTTTGTCAGAAATTGTAATACAACTTTTTGTTTAAATTTAATATCAATAGCGATTGTATTTTATGTTATCGTTGTCATTTAATTATTATAATTATGTATAACTAGGAAATTCGCCCGTCTTCGGACGCAATAATAAAATGTTAGGTTTAGTAAACTCAAATTCTCTCAGAGAATCAATGAGCGACATTAATTCAATTGTCCGTCGGACTTTAGGCTGTAATAATCTGATATTTCTTTTCATACAATCTTTGGTAATCATTTTTGTGAAAAAAAAAAGTAATATGACTTTCCCAGACTATGCATTTATTGAATGATTTTCTGATAAACAATATTTTATATGAATCTTTTGTTATTATTTAAAAGTTTTCTTTGTAACTGATTGTCATTAAAAATGTAGGGTTGATTGGAAACTGTCGCCGTTTTAACAATAATAATAATAATAATAATATTTTCATGTTTTTCTACAATTTATAAACATATTATATATGTATATATAAATTTACAACCAAAATAAATATTAAATATAAAATTAAATAAATATTACTCTAATTTCTAGCATATTGTTATATATAAAAGAAATTTTGATAATATTAATTTGAATTATTTGAAATAATCATAAAAATGTTAAAATTTAATAAGCTCTTAAACAAAATTCGTATTTTTTTTAATGGAATATTAAATATTTTTTTTATACAGTTGAGAATGAGATTTCAAATGCATGTAATACTTATTTATTCCCATTTATTCAGCAAAATCTTATTTTACATAAATTTGTTACTATTTATATTTATTTGACATAAATATAATGACAACTTTGTTGTCTAAATTCGTTGCTTTTCTATATGTTACCATGGTAACGCCGTCAGTATTAGCCAATAAGAACAAAGTTTCACAATGACTGACATTTTTAACTCATTATGTTATTGATGTAAAATATTTAAATAAGGTATATTCATTTTAAATTTGATAAAATAAAGATTTGGTAATAAATTTTGTTTGTCTATTATTGTTATTATTTGTTATTATATGAAGTTGTTGTTGTTCTTAGAAGTAATTTATCTAAGTACAGTAGAACCCCGATTATCCGTGCGCGCATTATCCGGGCGGCGGATTCTTCGTGCGGCATTTTTAAAATGTCATCCGTGCGCGGATTATCCGTTGCTGACCGTGGCTGCACTGTTTAGACGTTCGCATCGGGGAATACCCGAGTTCGGCTCGAGAAATCCTCCGTTTATGTGTTTACTTATTATTTTCGCCAACTGCCGACCGACTTGTTAGTTAAACGTAAACAGACATTCGTTTGACACATGTATTTGTCTGAATAAATTATTAAAAAAAATAAAAATGAGGTCTTTGGATTATCCGTGTTTTCAATTATCCGGCGAAGGCTCGGTCCCGGCTGGCCCGGATAATCGAAGTTCTACTGTAATTTGAAGAACTTTTAATACTTGCCGTTGAAAAATAATAATAATAATATTAATAATGGCTGATACTATGGGCTCGGTTTTTCGGTGTTTTAGTTCATTTGTTTAGTTCTGTTTTTATGAGCGTTGCATTGCGTTTAAATCGGTATTAGTTAATACCGAGCTTGTAGTACCAGTCAATATGTTTATTTTTCAATTAGCAGACACCCAATTACAGGCGAAATAGAATAAATCGAATCGATCAACACATTCGCTAACCACATCTCGTATGTGAAACACAAACTTTAATTTACTTATTTATAAATATTTCTACTATACACTTTCCATTTTGATTTTGGTGTGGGCAAGGGAAAACTCACTATGTTGGAAACACTGGTGTAAAGGAAAAGTGTGTAATTGATTTTAAGGTTAAATTAAAAACGGATATTTGATATTCTTATTCAGTTTCTTGTAAAGCCGCATTTAGAGATAAAACAAAATTACGTTGAATACTTATAAGTATGATTAATTATAATGTTATTAAATTCCCTATCAGGTTCGTTATTGTTTTTAACAATATAAGTATGCCTGTCCATGACGAATATTTTAAGAATGAACCACTGATCTATTCATACGAAATTCGTCATAGACAGGCGTACTTATACTTATTTGTAAGTATGTACTTAACGTGAAATTTTCAATCTCTGAATGCACCTTGTGTTATCAAAAAACATTTGGTAGCAAATGTGAGAAAATAAATAAAAATTATTTATTTTAATCTTGTGCCGTAACAACGTGGACAAAATGAATGTTTGGTAATGAATCCTTTATTCTAAGACGTTGTAATGTTTTTCAGACACCCATTATTTCCGCTGTTAGCATTATTATTCGAAAGATGCGAACTGGCGACGCAAAGTTCAGAAGCTCAGTCAAGCGACGCTTTCAATTTGGACATCCAAGCTTTTGTCCAGCATCAGGAACGCGATCGAAAACCATTTCTCGCCAACGAACCCGAAATTGATGGACTGGTATGTTATATTATTTTCATTATTATTAATGTTATTATTAGTAGTAATATATAAATAATTATTATTATTTTCAATTACAAAACCGATCATTTTTTTGCGATTTGTTTCATCAAATAGAATGCTGCTTGTCATGTCAGAGTCCGATTCTGATAAGTACAAAATTTAAAGCACAACAAATTTTTCAATTTATATTATACAGCATACGTATTTTTAATGCAGCTTCTTTCTTTAAATTAAAATATATAATTTGTTTCAAGTTTGTCTGTCACCACTGCGATCTCTAAAACTATGAGATACATACAACTTTTGTTAAACAGAACTTTTTTGAGCACATTTACATGGCTATCTAAGATGCGACATTATTTGTTCAGAAATTGTTATATGCAAAAACTGAAGATTTTCAGATTTTTCTTTATTTTTTTTTTTAAATAATTTTTAAACTGAATAAAAAATTTAAAGAAAAAAAATGGATAATTATAAAACCCATTCAGAGATGCAGCTAAATAATGTTTAGTATTTGATGTTTTTGAGAAGATACTCGAACCGAAATAGGAATGAAAACCGGAGCAAATCGTTACTATTTATCCAAAAAAAAAATGTGCTAAACCATTTGTTCGAAACCGGAACGCTACCCGGAATCAGTTCAAATTGATTTCTTTTATATTAATTTTTTATATACAGAATCGTACTAATAATATATTATTATAATTTTTATGTGTATTTATATTTTAATGCAGTAATAATAATAAAATAATTTTATATATTATATATATATTAATGAATAATTATATTAAAAAATTAATTAAAAACTGATGCTCAAAATAATTTGGGGCCTCTAGCAACTCTATAACATAATTAATATGACCTAATCGTTTATTTGCCATTATATACCGGTGTAATTTTTTTAAAACAATATTTCTGCTTATAATATAGTCGATAATTTAAATTGAATTGCTCAGGTGTAACTAACAAAAATATTTATATAGATTAAAATTAAATTCGACACCAACGTGCGAATGTAACAACATCGATATAGGAAACTCAGACCATGTATTTTTCGCATGTACAAAGTATTCTGCTCAACAAAAATATTTGATGGACAAACTACATAATATTCATATTGAATTTCCTACAAAAATATCACTTCTACTTCATAGTCAAAAAGATAATATATATGACCTTATAGCAGAATATTTAAATAAGTGTCATTTGAACATGTAAAATATTAAAATCATAACAAAGTAGCTGACTAATGGACTTGAATCCAAAGCCAATAATCCAAAAAAAAAAAAAAACTAACAAAAACATAATTTTCAATATTTGTTAATTAACTTAATACAATTACATGTAAGTAAATATAAATACCAATCATATTGTTGATAATAAATAATACAAAAACGGGCAGTACAATCAGCCTAATTTTAATTAACATGATTTACATCAATATTTCAATTTCTTAGAAAATATCACTTAACATTTTCTACGTTCGAAAATCTCAATTATTTATAGTCCGATTATCGTAAGTTCCGTTGCAAGTCATTATGTTGGTGACAAACCTAATCATAATATAAACGTATATTTACCTAACATATTTTATAAATATATTTGCGTATAGTTTTATATAAAATAGTAGGATTTAAATAGATTAAAATCCAATTTACTATAGTAAATTTGTTTCTCAGTATTTTGTTATTATTTAAATTAACTTTTTGACATTCGTATTTATTTTTGCTATACATGGCAACCAGGGATCTGAAACTGAATTTTTTTTAACTTCAGATTTAGATTCAATATGTTAATTTAGGTTCAGTTCAGGTTCAGATTTTATAATAGAAATTATTTAGGTTTGAGTTTAATGAAAATTTTAAATAAAATTTAAATATATGTACAAGTGAACAAGTTACAAAAACATAAATTTCACTCTTGAAAAAGAAAATTTTAGTTTTTATATTTAAAAGCTAAAATTTTCTTTTTCAAGAGTGAAATTAGAGATATCCAAATAACGAGTACAAAAATAACAAAACAGAAATAAATTAAATAAATGATATGTAGTTATTGTATTGATTTATTATTAATAAAATTATTTTACCTATATATGTATTACATAGAATAGACTGTATATAGCAACATTCTTACTCCGAGTTATATAAACAATTTAACACTATATTATATACAAAATTATATGAAATTTTATATTAAAAAAAATTAGCTACATAATAGCTAAGTAACTTTTTTTCTAACTCATCTGGTTTGGCAGAAAAAATATTGAAAATTAATAAATGGTACTTCTCTTTTCATGTTATCTTTATTTAGGGACATTCTGTACATTTAATCTTTGATTTTCTGATGGTAAACTTATTTATTCAACAAGCAGAACTTTTTATAAAGAATGACTTTTTGTCGTAAAATCAATATTAAAAAAATTGCCCATTTGTTGCTAACTTTTTCAGACATACTGTATATGTGTGTGTGGTTGTGTGTGTGTACGTGCATAGTATTGATGTAAATATTTATAATTTTTAAATTTAAAAAAACAAATATTAAATAATAAATTTTTTGCTTTCACAAAACAAAGTCGGAGTCGCACACACCTGACACATTTTTTAAACTCCGTGACTTCGACAAAATTCTCCGACTCCGCGACTCCGAATTCACACCCTTGAATTTAACTATTGTTATTAACGTCGATATAATGCTGAAAGATTGAATAGAATTAGTACCTTATCATATACTCACTAAAATTATGGTATTAGGGAAAGAAAAAACAAACAAACTGTGATTGATTGCTGCCCAAAAATAATTACAATTGTAAATATCACTTTTTTCTTATTTATTTACAATAGTAATAACAAAACGTTGTTATTTTTTACGTGAATAATTGAAACAATTATTAAATTAAAATTAACCAATACATAAGAATAAGTGCCAAAATATTTGAACAACAAAAATTTGAAAATTTAGCAGTGTTTTGTTATTATTATTGTAAAAATATATGGAAAAACTGATGTTTACAATTGTAAATATTGTTGCACGCCTCTAAACTCTGAGTGAGATGGCGAAAAATGCAAAAAATAAATGGGATTACAGCGCCACCAGTCACGAGCACAAAAAAATGTTACAAATAAATTCTTCAAATTTTTATTAATATAATCTAAATATGCAATAAAATATAAGGGTTTTCTTTTGAAATTTTAAAGTTTTAAAGTAAAATTTTTGAATGATTTTAATACGTATCGATATATCAATATTATTGATATTTCTAAACATCAAATATCGATATTGAAATTACAATATCGCCCCGCCTTAGGTCACGCATTCGCATTCTTGCTTACTTGGTTGTTCAAATTTTGTGACTGCATTTTCTCCTAGATTTAGACTATATACATATGCGATTTGCACAAAATTTCAAGGTAAGTTCTTTTAATGCCCATGATAGACATGTGTGATTTTATTTGCATTGTCGTCAACTTTCGGGAAAAAAAAAATTATTTTACGTAAACTGTTTATCCGATTTACTCAAATTTTCTGGATACATTTTCTTTTAGTGTACATAAGAATTACCTACATTGTTTTTGCAAAGTATTGCTTACTTTTAAATTTTATCCAAAGTTAAGTTTTTCTCAACTTTCAGCCAGTTGTAGATATATTGGACGATACATATTTATATATACTAAATTTTAAAAAATCATGTCACTCGATCGGGATTTGAAACTTTTGATTGCTAGTCAAATGCGCTACAAATTACGCCATCGAGGAACTCACGGTAGATGATAGAATTATTTTTATTTGATTTTATTGTTCCTAATTTCTTAAACCACGCGTTACGTATAAACATTTTGCTCAACGAATTTTGATTACAGAGCGTGTTTGAATTGGATATGAAACTAGTTATTATAAGTACATAATTATTCAAATTTTATTACTTGTCTATCAGACAAAGTGAAACATATTAGTAGATGTTTAGTTTTACTCGACTTTTCGCCAGATGCAATCGGGTGACATGAATTTTTCATTTAATATTTAAAAATATTTATTATTTAAATTTTATATCAACTACATTTTATCAGATTCAAATGAAAATTGCATTAAATTTTTTTTAAAATACCCCAGAAGACGTATCAAATCACGCATGGGCACTAAGAGAACTTACCTTGAAATTTTGTGCAAATCGCATATGTATATAGTCTAAGTCTAGGAGGAAATGCAGTCACAAAATTTGAACAACCGAGTAAACGAGAATGCGTGACCTAAGGCGGGGCGATATTGTAATTTCAATATCGATATTTGATGTTTAGAAATATCAATAACATAGATATATCGATAATATCTGTATTGATTTATTAATAAACATATCGTTAATCGAGTCAAACGAGTTAACGGTCGTGAGAGCAGAAACTAACAAATGTACTAAAACATCCAAAAACCGAGCTTGTGGTTTTTTTTTTATAACTACCTATGTCAATTCAATTTTTCTTTAAGCTTGCGTGAACATTTTAGCCAAGCTAATATGTACGTTCGATGTTATGCAAAGATTGTTTTTATGTTAAAAAAATAACTAAAATTATTAAAAGTTTATCAAATTTCTGATAATTTAAATAAAAGATTAGTGAAGTACTAAGTAGAGAGAGATGCGTGGAACGAACCGAAATGTACATTTTTTATATTTTGATTATGTCGATGCACTATAGCAAGGGTGGGCAACCTTTTTTATAACACGGGCCAGAATAAATTTTACGTTTTTTCCGCGGGCCGTAGTAGTTAATTGATACCTTCTTGTGAGCTGTAATTTTTTAGTCTGCAAATATTAAATAAATGAAAAAATGAAGTTAATTACTACATTTATTTCTCTTATCGTCTTCGAAAAATTAAAAAGAATTAGAAAAATATAACTTATTAATTATAAAACAATAAATATACATGTATAAATGAAAAAAGTATTTATTTAATGTGACAACTGGTGCTGCAAAGATTTTGTTAGCATAAACTAGACGAATTACATCAAAAAAATATTTATTTATAATTTCTTCTGAAAATCTCGCGGGCCGGGTAGAAACTTTTCGCGGGCCGTAGTTGGCCCGCGGGCCGGGGGTTGCCCACCGTTGCACTATAGTATAGACTCCATTCTATTCAAGGTCACAGATTAACATATGTAAGGAGGGTGGCCGCAAAACCTGTACAGTGTAGTTGAATAGAAAGATACGCTGCGCTGGCTCAAGGAAGGATATCAAATATTTTTACCTTAGGACCTTACCAATCTTAAATTCGCTCATATGTATAGCGAAATATTGATTTATTGTCAACATATCGATATGATCTTGGATTTATAATATTCATATATCGATAAACGAATATATTGATAATTTTTTAAGAACATCAATTTACAATATATATATATATATATATATATATATATATATATATATATATATATATATATATATATATATATATACAGGGTGATTTATGACGTCGGGGGAAAACTACACCGGATGATTCCTATGAGTAATCATCTAAATAAGAAACTTCAAATAAACATATGTCCGAAAATGCTTTCTAACGGAACTGTAGCCGTTAGAAGTTTATTACATGTAATATCAATCGCGTTAGCCTTTACTAATTTGAAGCAAGAACGTCCATCACAAAATAAATATTATATCAGCAAAAATTATATCAGCATACTCATGTACTGTGAACTCATTCATAATTAATTTAATGTTAATGTCAGAGAAAATTATTAAATTATTAATTATTATTATTATTATTATTATTATTATTATTATTATTATTATTATTATTATTATTATTATTATTAAATTATTGCTTTAAATTAGTACCTTAATTATTGTTTTTGTTTTTCCTGATAAAATAAATAAGGCTAACGCGATTGATGTTACATGTAATAAACTTCTAACGGCTACAGTTCCGTTAGAAAGCATTTTCGGACATATGTTTATTTGAAGTTTTTCATTTAGATTACTTATAGGAATCATCCGGTGTATATATACATATATATATATATATATATATATATATATATATATATATATATATACATACATACATACTCATAAAATACTTTGATAACATACTAATGTTTGCGATAATGGAATAATTTTTTATTTATATTAACAAATTATCAGTTCAAATTTATGCTGATTTTGAGATAAAAATATCTAGCCTTAATTGTATTGAAAACAATTTGATATTTTGTTTTATTTTGTTCCAGATGATCAAAGCCATACAAGTATTGCGAATACATTTATTAGAATTGGAAAAGGTGCAAGAATTATGCAAAGACTTTTGTAATAGATATATAACCTGTTTAAAGGGTAAAATGCAGTCTGAGAATCTCTTGCGTTCAGACTATACGCAGGGTCCTGTTATGACCACATTAGAAAATAATAATAATATGCTTCCGCACGGCAATTCCGAAAGTGGTTCAGACTCCAATAGTCCTGTACAGTACACGATTAGTCCTACACAACAAGGGGTAAGTATTCACGAATTTAATACTAATCTTCTATGTTCCTATTCCTACTACCTATCTACAATGCAACAATAATTAATACTTATTAGTTTCAAATATTTATAGCAAAAATATTCGGAAGATAATATTACATTATTCTTTTTTTAATTTAGATTCAAGTTCCAGTTTCGTTTATGTTTCATGCTAGAACATTTAATTGATTTACTCAAACGTAAATTTTAAAAAAATATCCGAGTTTTTTCTATCAATCTATTTCGTAGCTCTTTGAGATGATACTTGTCACATTTGTCGTCTGACAAATAGAAATATTTCGTTTCTTAAGTGGCGGTATGGAAAAACCATAGAAAAAGCCGATATTACGAAAATCGAACTAAGAATCTAGTATAAACATACACAAAAAAAGAATAATGTACTGAAAAGTTTCTTAAAAAGGCAAATTTGTAAGTTTTAATTTTCACATTTTTTTATAAATCAAAAACAAACTAGTCAAATTAGTTATATATTTGGAAATCAGACAATTAAATCTTTTTATATAAATTAGATATTTGCACACATATTTCAAGGACAACATATAATGTTTTTGACATAGAACTACTAATGCACATGCATCACAAAACTCACATATATAACCAATATATGTGAGATAGGTATGCAATGCGGTGCGCATTAGTTTTATGTCGAAAACATATGATTCATTTAATAATTTGAATTTTTTTATATTTACCTAACTTTTTATTTTTTCTTTTTTCTCTTATATACTAAAATAAAAAAATGTTGATTAATTGCAAAAGTCTTGATTCACTTTTATGGCATACTTACACAAAGTAATGAAAATAATATTTTAATAATTATTTAATTTTGACATTTAGAATCTTATTTTAACGAATTTAAACTAAAGAATTTTTTTTTAATTTTAAATTGCATAACTTCTATACCAGTCTTCATGTTATTTTATTACTACATTTATCCCACATTAGCTAAATAACTTAATTCGTAACTTAATTGATATCAAATAAAGTATGTGAAATAAACTTTTTGGATTACATCTAACGGTATATGAACTTGCTAATACAATATATTGATTAATTAAAGATTTTAGATTGAAATCAGTTTAATATCGCAACAGTAATTTATGCAACAAGTATCATAAAGTAGTACTTTTTTCACAAATGAGAAGTATAGGTGAATAAGGCAAGCTCATAAATGAAAAAGACACTTTATGCATGAGATTCATACAATATTTTGCTGCAACTATCCACAATTAGAATTAACTTACAGACAAACATCAAAACACATCTAAAAATTTTCGTTTCAAATGCACTCTTTTGATGCATGTATTTGAATAAAGCCAGATTGAAGTAATGATACGTTACGATACTCTTTTTTTTACATTTTTTACAGTTTAGTTCTATTATTATAAATAGATATTTTACGCACAAAAAATAGTGAAATAAAGTACATTTTTTTTTTAACAAGGGTGTGGAGCCGAAAAAAAAATTGGCCGACTCCGATTCTAATTCCAATTTTTTTTTTTATTTTAACTTTTAGTTAGATCATAATTTTTGTTTAATCATATTAAATTAACTGCAGAATATACAGTCCGTGATTGTACTATTACACAGTAAATTAAAATAAAACATTAACAAAGATTACTTTCAATATTGTAGTGTGATAAATTTATTTAGCAACAATGATAGATTTATAACACAGGTAGTCGTAGGCCGTAGTGTAGTGTCTTGAACTCAGAC
Organism: Clivina fossor; assembly: GCA_963966155.1. NCBI lineage: Eukaryota > Metazoa > Arthropoda > Insecta > Coleoptera > Carabidae > Clivina > Clivina fossor. The sequence continues at coordinate 33,975,611 of OZ014550.1, forward strand.
CCCGAAGGTCGCTATTCTTAATTACACATGGCGCTAAAGTATTTTGTTTTTTCTTAAATTAACTAAAATATAATTAGTTACACAAAATAAATTAATGGCGATTTAAGCCAAAACAAAATACTTTAAATTGAATATTATTTTTGGAATTAAAATCTTGTACCACTGAACTGATATCGACTGGCTCTGAATGGTTCGCAACTCATTGACAATGCAAGTAAAAATAGTTAAGAAACTATATTTTCAGCTTCTCGAGCATATAGCTCTTATGTTCCACCTAGGAAATACGGGAACTAATGATGATATATTTATAATAATTTACTTCTGTTACATATGCATACTGCATAGTGTTAATATTCATAGTTCTTAAATTTAAAACAATTAAAATTAAATAATAAATTAATTTTTTGCTCTAACAAAAGTGTTACATACAAATATTTATATTTTTATTTTAACGAAAAAAAAAAAAAAACCGGTGTTCGAACAAAAAAAAGTGACTAACACCCCTGTTTTTTAACAGTCGCATTACTACCTATCTTTTTAATTATTTCAATTTTTTAATATTGTTTGTCAAAATTTGCCACTAAGTTCATTTTTTAATTGCAGTATCCGTAAAATTTCCCATAATCAGAAAGTTTTTTTTTGTTTTAATTTTAGTATACTATGATGCATCATTTGTATGGTGTTTAATAAGAAAAAATTTAAGAAAATAATAAAATAAAATTTGTAACGTGATAATTGTTTAAATAATTATACGAAAGATATTTACATTGGTTAGCTGAATTAGTTCATTCAATTTACAAACACTCACGATAAACAAACTCACAACAAATCTTTACCAATTAGATCCAAATAATTGAACAGTCTCTAACTCACTATCTAGAATTAAATAAAATAGTTTTGCAAGGATGTCAACCCTTGGGCACAAAGGCAAAGAGGGTAGCCATAAACCTGTCATTTGGAGTCATGTGCTTATACAAATCGCTACAAATTGATTTTTGTATCTCTGAAAGTAGACTCATTTACAGCTATGGTTTCAGTTTTATCTTTACATGACAAGAAAAATTTATCTAAATATATCTTGTTTGATCACAATTATATTGCAAGATTCCATAGTTATGCCCTATACTGGGGTGCAATTATATATGATAATTAATATATTTTTGTCATTTATTTTTAACGCTGTCAGTATTGCCAATTTGCCATACTCAATAAATATTTGAATTTGACATTTCTAAGAAAAAGAATAGATAGCTTGTTTATATAACTATCTCTTTTTCGCTGTGTAAAGTTAAGTTTTTCAAAATCAAAAGTTTGGGCGATTTAAATACGTAAATCTGTCTAACTCTATGTATTCGTACATAAAATTAAAACCGTCATGCGCACTGGTGCAGTGAGAATGCTTTTTATACTAATAATACACTTGTGTAAAATTGTGAAATCCTGCCGAAATGTAAAACTATGTAAAATTAAAATCAGAGCTGTGAATATGTTTTAACAGTAATAAAAATGAAAAGTGTAATAATGTTTCAGGTTAATTAATACTACCGAGATTCATGTAAAATTTCTTGTTATGTAATAAACAATTCCTGAGATTCCAAACGTTTGCCCAACTCTATATAATGATTTTTTATTACTAGAACGATAAATTGCAAGTTCTAGTATAAGTTTTTTGATATTTTGAATTGAAAAATTAATTTTATTATCCATACACAAATCCATGTATAAAATTTTTCTATAATATTCCGAAAGATGGAATAGATATTTTTTCTGAATTAAGTGATATTAAATTAGAATAGTCTTACATAACAATTTTTTTTAAAGAAAAATTTCTTAAACTATTCTAAATAGGTCAAATGAAATAGTTATTTTTGCATTTGTTTTAAAACGGAGTCATAATACTATTATAATGTTCCATTTTATTGGTAAATTAATTAAGCGGTAAACTGTTTGGTCCATTTTTGTCGTGCAAAAATCTATTATGTTGTTGGTTTTTTTTTTTTTGCTATGTGAAACATTTAGTTGTCGTGCAATATATATATATATATATATATATATATATATATATATATATATATATATATATATATATATTTATGCAAAGTGTTTAGTTTTTAATATATTTTTTTGTCGTGCTTGTTATATACTTCTTTTTGCCGTACTGATAAATATTATAGTTTTTAGTAAATTTTTATTTGGAATTTCAATATTTTTAACATGTAGCTAAAATACAATTGCGAACCATGCAAAATTGTACTGTGGGTCGAAATCGGCTCTCAGGCTGCCTGTTTGAGACCACTGCATTACATGACAGTTCAGTTAGCTTATGTTGTATGTATAATTGAAAAAGTATGTAATGTAGTCACTTAAAACAGGTATTAAGTAATTTTTATTCAATAAAGTTGTTATGTAATGCTATACAAATTTAATATCACTGAATTTTTTTTAAAAAAAAGGTTTCTTTTTTTAGAAATATTTTAAAAATATACCATGACAGTAAAATAAAGAAGTTGTATTTAATATTTTAAGAACTACTGGTTAAAAGAATATTCGGTGATATCGTTTATGTTTTAACATAATTTGGAACAATTTCTATCTCTTTAAATAGAAAAAGTAGCAATACTGACCTAGTTACCGTGAACCCCCCTTATATAGGCGATTTTTATTACTACGCTTATATTAGCTCACTCCAATTGTCACGGTAAAATCTTGTAACCAATTTTTAGACCACTTCCTATCATCTGATTTCACTGAAATTTTGCATGTAGTTTTATTCCAGGAGACAATACAATATTAAAAAAAAACACGCTTATATTAGCTCACTCTGTTGTCACGGTTAACTGTTGTCATGGTCAAATCTTGTAACTAATTTTTAGACCACTTCCTATCATCTGATCTCACTGAAATATTCCAGGAGACAACACAATATTTTAACAAAAAAAAATTTTAGTGGCATTTAAAACCGATTACAAGATATGACAAGACGACAAGACTAAAAAGCAGAAAATAAAATATATAAAAAAAAAACTATTTAAAAACCACGCTTATATTTAAATGCACTAAAAAGCGGAAAAAAATTTTGCTGGTTATCCAAAAATTTGAGAAAGAAATAAAAGCGTGGAGCGCGAGGAAACTATATATTTCGCAATGATGATTAAGTGCTCCACACTTTTATTTCTTTCTAAAAAATTTAGATAACCAGGAAAAAAATTATTTTCGTCTTTTTAGTGCATTTAAATATAAGTGTGGTTTTTAAAAAGTTTTTTTATATATATTTTATTCAGCAACGGTTACATATGGTTGCTCTAGTATTGCTCTGCCTTTTTATTATGTATATTAACAAGTGAGAGTAATAGAGACAGACTAGTGGTGTCAAAAATATTTGGTTTACCGATTAACCGCGAGTAATCCGTTAAGCGCGATTATTCGGCTAACCGCTATTAATCGATTATCCGCAATTAATTAGTTAACCGCGATTAACCGATTAAGTGCCAATAACAGGCTAGTCTCCGAAAATCGGCAACATAATAACAATATATACATTACAAATAAAATCTATGTTTCAATTGCCACATTTATGAAAAAAAAATAGTGTATTTATTTATTTGTACTTTTTTTTTCATTGTACGAGTACCTACATTAATTATATATGTATGAGAAAAAAGTACATCTGAGAAATTAACTTAAAAGTGAACAAAAAGTTTTAATTAACAGAAATTGTAACTTTTGTAGTATCATAGTATTAATAATAAAAAAATAGATAAACTAATCCATAAAATGATCTATATTTCTGATATAGTTAAAAATTAGGTATTGATGATTAAAACTTTAAGACTAATTTTTAGGTGTTTTATCACTCTGTACAATACAATAATATAACAGAAAAGGTTAGGTAGGTAAATTTTGAAATATATCTTTTGTATATTAAAATTTACATGACCAGCATATTAATGATTAACCACGCGATTTTTATAACTACTCGGTTATTGACAGTTAACCGATTAATCGGTTACCCACGGTTTGTTGTCACGGTTAACCGGTTACTAACAGAGACACTAAAATGTTCGCCAAAAAGTTTGTATCACATGGGGAAATTCGTATTTGTTTTTTGAAAATTGTGCTTGTCTAAAAACTAAAAATGCACTAGCCGGAAGTAGTGGTATCACTTCTGGTGTTCTGGTATAGACCAAATTAAATGTAATAATTATATATATATATATATATATATATATCAGTGGCGTGCGGTCCACACACACACACCTTGCACACCCTGCAAAAATTAAAATTGAGAGAGATAATAATTTTCTGCACCTATGTATCTTTATATAACCAATTTTTTTATAATTGGCCGGTGTGTTTCTTTAATTTGAAATTTGAAATAAATTTTTTCACTAATATCAAGGGACATTATTTAGTGTGATTTAAAATGAGTTATTTGTTAATTAACCATAGAAATATCTATGAAAGTGTAATATCTTTGTGACTAATTTTGATGATGTTTTATGATGTTTGAGATAATAGGCTGAAAAACAATTTTTTTGTGTCAGACAAAGAGTAAACGAATTTCAACACAACAATTTCAGTTAAAAGTAGTAGAAAAATGAATAATACTACATCGTAGCCTATCAAACTCATCGCTCTACTATCAACAAACACGAGATACTATAAGCTACTGTAAAAATAGTTTTCAAATTTTAACTTTAAATGTGACTTACAGAAAATATAGAAATTAACCTGTAAAACCATATGACCAGTTTTTTTTTTTTTTAAGCACTATAATCGTTATGACGTGCAGGAAAAATTCTGCACGTTCGTTTTGAAAATTAGTTGAATTTATAAATTCCAAATGTTTTAAAAAGTTCAAAAATAAATTTTCACTAAATATTATTTAATCAGCTGACCAAACACAAGAAACGCTTTGTTGTATGTTGTATGTACACTTTTATTGTTTTATTATTTTTCTCTGCACGCCCTGCCTGATAACCCACCGCACGCCACTGATATATATATATATATATATATATATATATATATATATATATATATATATATATATATATATATATATATATATATACAAATATATATCAAAATAGTTTCAGAATGACATTTTCAGGCCCCATACAAATTTTGAGTTAAAAATACGAAACAATTTTATAAGCTTTTTAATTGTAATTTTTAATTTATTTGAAAAATGCATACTTTTCAGTAATTTAATTATTTGACAATAATATCACTTGCCTAAATGTATTATAACTTAGAATTTATAAGACAGGTAAATGCTATCGAAAATTATTGTATTTTTTGTACTTATAATTAAATATTTATCATTTGAATGCAAAGTTGTTATATTTTCTTAAATTTAGCATATTTAATACTAAATTCGTGTAAGATGGGAAGAGAACATTCAGTAGAAACAAATACATACATATTTATCCAAACTTTATTGATATCTTTTGGGTATAAATGCTACAAATTTGAAACATTTAGTTTACGTATCTTATATGTATTTAAAAAGAAATGCTAATTGAAGTCGATCGTGGAAACAAATTTTGTATAGGGGCTTAAAATAATATTCTAGAGTTTCTTCAAATCACTTTCTTCAAAATTTTTTGCAAATAAAGCAAGTAAATCTGAAATTCTTGTTCAGTATGACTGGTACTACAACCTCGGTATCTTCGTGTTTTAGTTCATTTGTTCAATCTTGCTCTTATATCAATTAGTTGTCTTAAAACTAGTATTAGGTCAAACCGATTTTTAACTCGAGCTTTCAGTATCGGCCTATAAGTAATGAAATTTTTTTTAATATTTTAAAATTGGATAAGTAAAAATAAAAATTCACTTTTTTATAGGTACTTTACATTGACCACATTGGTCATAGTGTTCATTATTGTTTAATATGACTGTACCAGAAATGATATCGTACTTTATACTAGTGCATTTTTAGTACCAAATGGTCCAGTAATAAGAATTTTTTAAAAACATAATAAGTAACTATTTTTTTTTTTTTCATATAGAACCAAAAATATAAAAATACTTCATTTTCTTATACCTGTCCGTATTTGAAACTTGTTTTGCAAAAAGTACAAAAATTGCAGCATAATATTTATTATATAAATAAATAAAAATATTTAACAAAAATATCAACAAAAAGAAAAAATTATTTACATGAAGACTGCTTACTTATGTTTTATAAATTACATAGTTTCTTTTTTTTAATATGAAAAGGTTATGTAGGGTAAATATAGGGTAGGTACTATAATTTTATTTTATATATTTATTATATATATATATATATATATATATATATATATATATATATATATATATATATATATATAGTGTGGAAATTAAGTAAGGAATAAATTCAGTAATTTCGTTGATATTAATTTTTTGGAAAAAATCTCGAAGGGATATAGCAATTTTAACTACAGCGAATATTTTCAGTCTATTTTCAGTTTCTTATGTCATTTATTTTTCATGTTATGACGTCATCGACTTTTTTTTTTTAAATGACAAGCTATATTTTTTATTATTGATTTTGGTAGTACTTTTTATTCCGTTTTCAATCATATAAAATTTTCAATATGTTATATTGGAAAAAAAATTGAGTAAAAAAGTCTTAAAGTTCAAATATTAAAAATTAATTAAATTGGCAAAATGAATCTAATCACCTAAGTTTGACGGAAAGTTATCGACGGCACATTCATTTTTATTTTGGGATTATAAAAAAAGGTTAAAAATCGAACTAGAAATTTATTATCTACTCAATTCAAAGTTATAGACCGATAACTAAATTAATTTTGGCAATTTAATTAATTTTAATATTTGAACTGTAAGAGTATTTTTCTCAATTTTTTTTTAATGTAACATATTGAAAATATTATACGGTTGGAAACGGAATACAAAAAGTACTACCAAAATCGATAATAAAAAATATAGGTTGTCATTTTAAAAAAAGTTGGTGACGTCATAACATAAAAAACAAATGACATAAGAAACTGAAAATAGGCTGAAAATATTCGCTGTAGTCAAAATCGCTATACCCCTTTGAGATTTTTTCTAAAAAATTAATATCAACGGAATTACTGAATTTATTCTTTACTTAATTTCCACACTGTATATATATATATATATATATATATATATATATATATATATATATATATATATACAGAGTGACCCACTGAAAACAGTATACGCAAGTTTTGCTCACTTAACATCATTTTTGCGAAAAACGCTCGAACACGTCAATTTTAGTATGAAGGGGGGATATCTGAATCGATTAGTACTATTTGCCTAACTTCAACCCTAAGAGGAGGATGGATTGCACCCCAAAAATTTTAAATAGAAAGGGGTGTCAAACACAACACAGTTCTAAAGGCCTTTCAATTCCCTTTTTAACAGTTTTTTATTTTTTAAATCCGATCATTAATTCCAGAGAAAAATCGTTTAAAAGAAAGTTAAGTAATTCAATCGGAGACTTCAACTATAGGTCAAGCGAAGTATCGTTTAAAACAAAATTTATTAAGTGCGCGAAAGTACAGACAGAAACTCAAATATCAGTTTATTAAGTGTTCGAAATGACTACCACTAACTTTCATACAATAATAAAGATTTGGTACAGTGTAAAATTAGCGTTCCAACCGTACTTTAAACTGATTCAATTTTTATCTACTTGTTTGGTATACTTCGCTTGACCTATAGTTGAAGTCTCCGATTGAATTACTTAACTTTCTTTTAAACGATTTTCCTCTGGAATTAATGATCGGATTTGAAAAATAAAAAGACTGTTAAAGAGCGAATTGAAAGGCCTTTAGAACTGTGTTGTGTTTGACACCCCTTTCTATTTAAAATTTTTGGGGTGCAATCCATCCTCCTCTTAGGGTTGAAGTTAGGCAAATAGTACTAATCGATTTAGATATCCCCCCCTTCATACTAAAATTGACGTGTTCGAGCGTTTTTCGCAAAAATGATGTTAAGTGGCCAAAACTTGCGTATACTGTTTTCAGTGGCCCACTCTGTATATATACTTACATACAACACTATCACGACTTTTGCCATAATCTAACATTATATAGAGCGTTTATCTCAAATGTTGGTATAAGCGTTTACGAAAAATTGTTATTTACGACATTTAGAACTGAACGTATACATAATATATTTAATGTAGGTTCAAGCAAAAAAAAGTGTTACTAGCTAAATCAGCAATTATATCAAACTGTGGACTCTATGATATATATATATATATATATATATATATATATATATATATATATAACTGTTTTTTTATAATTGAGTGATTCCAGCTGATTAGCTTTTATTGTATGAATAAATACTATGATTGTTTATAAGAATTTTGCTAACAGCAGTCCAAATTTTGATAATTTACAATTAAAATATAATAATCCATAAAGATATATACAATTTGTAATTAAATCATACTGATCCTATAAATATTTGCAAACTATCTCTATCTTTCTTCGAGTAGATGAAACCAATAATACATCATTAACATCATGGTAAATCAAATCCATCAGCTGATTCTGCTCAAAATACGAACGAACTTAATGTATATTTTGATTACTGTCATACTAATTAAGTACAGAAATTTCTGTGAATTACATTAGTAATACTCTCTTATCTATGAAATAATAATTGTTTCCATTTTTACTTCATTTAATAAAAGACAATAAATTACGATAAGTATATTACTTCTTTTACTTCTTTAGCGTGTGGAAAAGTTACTTTTTCGCACGTTGCCAATGAAAACACTTAAAAGTAATAGAATAGTATATTTTATATGCCCAGTTGGAAAGTAGGCTATTCTAATTGTTAACCTGACAACAGAAAGTTGACGTTTACAGTTGAACGAGCGAAATGAAGTTTTTACCGCTTGCAAAGTATCAGAAAATCTGACTGTAAACATCAACTTTCTGTTCAGTTGACAGAAAAGTCTACTTCCAATTTGGGCGTATTTTCTGTCAAGTTGCAGAAAAAAAACAACAAACTAATTAGTTAATTTCAACGTATACTTGTATTTTAACAGATTGTCTTTTCTATTAAAATTATTTAACTTTATTAATTTTTGTCAAGGTGTAATTATTGTATACATTTCGAGCGGAAACTCTCTTCGTTGCCTTCACGTTCTTGTTATCTTAGGCTACGCCTCGATCAACAAATTACGCATGTACGACAAAGTATACGTCTCTATCCTAGATACCTAAGTTATAACTATTGATATCAATAAAAAAAACTGCTCTATTTCAATATGACAGTAAATAAAATTCACATAATGTTGATTGGAATTTTGAGTAGAATCAGCTAACGGATTTGAGCTTGATGTCAGTGATATAATATGTCCATATGTCCAATTACGAAAATAAGAAATTTGGAAATTCTATAAGTAAAAAAATCTAAGAAAACAGCGCAGTTGTCCATCCGTGTTTGTCATAATATGTGCGATATGATCGTAACACACAGGGTGTGAACCCACCAGGGGCCGGCGGCGGTAGCGGCGATTGTTTGGAACAGAGAGGCGGATTGCTAGCGGCAACCGATGGTAGCGGCAGTGGTAGCGGTAGCGGTAGCGGCGCCGGCGACACGACGACAACGACTACCACCACCACACAGATGCATGCGGCGCATTCACATTCGCATTCCCATTCGGCAGCAGTTTACCAGCAGCAACAGCAGCAGCAACAGCAGCAGCAACAGCAGCAAGCGGCGGCTGTTGCTGTTGCCGCAGCGGCCGCCGCTTACGTACAACAGGCCCAAACAACAAGTAGTGGTGATGGAAGCGGCGGCGAAAATAATCCAATTACATTCGATCCACACGTTATACACGGTTCAACGCCAATTGGACAGATTGGTGTTAATATTTGTCCGGCGCCTGTGGATCCTACTGTTATGTCAGGTGAGTTCTCTGATAAAACTATTCTATTCAGGTACGTTTACTCTATGGCATGGCTGAACTATAGAGAGTTTAGTCAATCATAAACGAATCCTTGTGAAAGTCATTGATAAAACGTAATTTGCTTACGTTACGAATTACGTTTTACAATGATAGTTCATGTACAAGTCATAATATGTAGTAAACATTTTTTTTTTTATTAGCATTTTTTTAAATAACAACATAACATGAAAACAAAAATTATCTACAGGCTAATTTCACTATTATAGTTCATTCATTTAAAAGAAAAATATATTTACTGACAAAAAAATTAGGAATATTGCTAATTATTTTACTTTTGTCGCTGCCTCATTTGTTCAATTATCTTTTTTTATAAAAATAATTTTACTTTCATACGCTTACACTTTACTAAATATTGTATTCGTCTACTGTTTAATTTTATATAACATTCAAATAGCACTATTTCGTGTACCTATATAAAATACTTATCACTTAAATTTAAATTAACAGTTTTCCTCAAGCATATCGAAATATTCATATTACGCAGTTGTATTATACTATGTAGAAGGTCATTATGTTGCTAGTAACATAATGTAACATTATTATACATTGGCGGCGCGGCGGCACCAAATGCTGACACAGGCACCAGGTTACCAGGTACTATCTAAACCCGGAGCCCATGTTGAAAATTCGGTTATAATAAGTTGACAGTTGAATTAGGTACTTGTTTTTGCTTTAAGAAGTAAAGAAATGCAATGTACTAATTTACACCGCCAGATTTGTCTGAAATTGCATAATTTCATAATTAATTTTCACAAATCAAGTAACAAATATAAATAATATATGTATCAAGGTGACTTAATAGCAAAACCGGTTTGCGCCATAGTCACCATTCTGTTTACTGTATTTGAGGCGTATAGATGCAAAACTCACTATATGACAAACAGTGAAAAATGAGATTTTGCGCGATTTGGACGTAGAATTTTACACGGAATACGATATTTAGGTTAGTTAGAAAAAAAACTCAGTATTTAATATGAGAAACACTCTTTAAAGTTTAGTGTTGGATGCAAAACTCATTACTTGCGTTGATAGTTTAGATGCAAAAGTAACTGTTTGCTTTCCACCAATAAAAATTTTATTGGTGGATAGCAAACAGTCATTTTGGCTGAATTAATGATGTACAAAACCAATGATTCACGATTTTAAATAAGTATTGCCATCTAGTAACAAGATTTTATCATCAAAATACAATTACGCTTAGCTATAACAGTTTTTTTGCAAATATCTCAGAACTTAAAATTTGCAAATAGTGAGTTTTGCATCTATACGACTCATTTGATATCTTATACTTTGGTACAAATTACATATAGGCAATCTGCAATACAATTTTCATAATATATGCAACCCGGTATTTATAATTATATGTATTTATTATACTTATTATTTTTCTCACAAACATTTTTATTACATACATAATATAGCAAAAAAGATTTAACGTTATCTGGGCTCAACACTAAAAGATCACTTTTTACTTCTCGTAACATAATATTATGTTAGTATAATTAATAGTATATTATATTATATATTATTTGCTGTACTATATATATATATATATATATATATATATATATATATATATATATAAGTTCTGATTTTTTTAAAGTTTAAAATATTATGATTTATGCTGCATATCAATAGATGCACGTTATCATAAGAAAGTTACTAGAATCCGTAACGTCATACAGTGGTACCTCGGTATACGTTTGCTTTAGAATACGTCCAATTCGGAATATGTCCGGTTGGACGAAACAAATTTTGCTCGGTATACGACTTTCGTTCGGTATTCAACTTAATTCAAATCTTTGGTTGGTATATGTACTGTTTTTTTGGTGTACTAGACCAAACTAGACTTTCCCGGTACCACGGTCTATAACTTTGTTAAATTTTATTATTTTTATTAATCATGATATGCAAAAAGGCAAATTAAAAGCAACAGAAAAATAAAAACTGTTATTTTATAACCATCAAGTGGAGTTTTTTTTTTATATGAGAACTGGGATTAATCATTTTTACATTAGTTCTTATGGGTAAGGTTGATTTGGTATACGTCCTATTCGGTATAAGTCCGAATATCAGGAACGGATTAAAGTCGTATATCGAGGTTCTACTGTCTACATTCTAAATTCAACGATTTAATTGTAAATGTAAACGGATTGCCTAAATTTGAGAAGGAACTCTAGCAGTTCATATTATAAATATTACAAAATGATAATGCATAATAAAATAATATAATGTTGTTTTGGTGCCAACATTGACGTCTGATAATGATTGTTAGGTTTGGGCTGCACAAGTATAAAAGAAAAATAACTAGTGTAATAGTGGATGTTAGATAGTTAAGATGATTTGGTCATCTTGAGCGAATGTCTCATGAACGTTTGGTTAAATGAATATATGTGAATTATATTTATACGTTTGCATGGGCACCCGATGAATGTGGTATGATTGCAAGTGTTTTGCGTGAACGAATGTTTCCAAGTGCTAGGAATAGAAGTACATATATGAGAGGTATCGTGAATGTGGATGAAGTAAAAATTACTTATCTATCTAGATAAGTAATGTTTAGAGGAAACTAATTTTAGCATAATAGTTTATGCCATAGTCTTTTGGGGGTACATGGCGTAATTATATATATATATATATATATATATATATATATATATATATATATATATGTATGTAAACAAAATTAACACCACAAATTATTATCTAATTTTAAAAACTCAATATGACATACAATACAAAAAAAATATTGAACATTGTTTTTTAATCACTGAAAGTTTCGTTATCTGTTTCATTTATATTTATAATTATCGAGATTATATCTCTACTATTAACAAACAAGTAAATTTTACTTACACATATTTAATTAAAATAAAGTATTTAAAAAAATAAATAATAAACTTAGAAATGAAAATATCAAAAATAATCTTAGTGGCTAATTGGTTTGCGCTTACACTTAGTACTAATGAAGCTGTCTGTGTGTACTAGTGAAGTGTATTGTCACTGGTTGCAAGTCGGGTTATTAGAATATTCTGTTTTATGAAAATTTAAGTAAAATACTTAAAAGATTATCGATTAAACAATTATTTACTTTAAATTTGAAACGTGTGGTGCGGGCCCCTTTGTGGTGCGGGCCCATAGGCTGCAGCCTATGTAGCCTATGCATAAATACGGCCCTGATATATATATATATATATATATATATATATATATATATATATATATATACTGGGTGTCCCATTTTAATCCGCCACCTGCAATAACTTTAAAATCGTGCATCGGACAAAAAAATGTTACGGATAAAAAGTAAATGGTTTCGAGGGGGACATCTTATGCAAAGACCCTTGCCCCCTTCGGACCCCCTGGGGGCGGGAAAGGGGGGCAACTTTGAAATCTTAAATGGAACACCCTATTTTTTATTGTAGATTCTGATAGGGCATTAAAAAGTATGTAAATTTTATTTTAAAACTTTTTGTTTATTTTTGATAGATGGCGCTGCAAACAGCATTTTTTTTCCAGTTTATCAGTTTTCAATTTGAAAAAAAAAGGTGTAACTAAGTACGATATTCAAGTTCTTTTCAGTTTTTTGGAAAGAGGGGGGGGTAAGGGTCACTGAATCAGATATCCCCTCAAAGCCATTAACTTAAAGTTATACCCCTCAAAACCATTAACTTAAAGTTAATGGTTTCGTAAAAGATATTTGATGCAGTGACCCTTGCTCCTCCTCTTTCCAAAGAACTAAAAAAATTTTGAATATCGTACTTAGTTACACTTTTTTTTTTCAAATTGAAGATTGATAAACAGAAATAAAATGCTGTTTGCAGCGCCATCTATCAAAGATAAAAAAAAAGTCTTAAAATAAAATTTACATACTTTTTAATGGCCTATCAGAATCTATAATAAAAAATAGGGTGTTCCATTTAAGATTTCAAAGTTGCCCCCCTTTCCCGTCCCTCAGGGGGTCCAGAGGGGGCAAAAGTCTCTGCGTCATATGTCCCCCTAGAAACCATTTACTTTTTATCCAAAACATTTTTTTGTCCGATGCACGATTTTAAAGTTATTGCAGGTGGCGGATTTAAATGGGACACTCAGTATATAAATTTTCGAAAATGTTACAGTAACCGTACCAAACACTATACCTACCACTTTTTCTTGCAGTCAAAGTGGTAAAAATATAAATAATTAAAAAAAAAGTTATTTTAAATATTTTCCACACATTATAATCTGTAATCAGATAATCGTTTACTGTTTTCTATAAAATAAAATGCTCAACAATATGAATAGCCTGGTGCCATAAACGATGTATATTTTCAGTCATCAAAATTTCGGGATAATTCACATTCGATATTTTATAATTTTGATGAAAAAAACAAAAGCTTATATTTAATGAAAAAACTTGTGTTTTAATTTCCAATAATGATACGTAGGTCAGTTATCTCCCGCTCCAACGACACCCGGAGGTTCAGCCGACGATTGTGATAGTGATTTTACTGGTCGTGTCGGCAGTGTCAGTAGTAAAAAACAAAAACGTGGTGTGCTACCAAAACACGCCACCAGCGTCATGCGGTCGTGGCTCTTCCAACATCTTGTGCATCCCTATCCAACGGAAGACGAGAAACGACATATTGCCGCCCAAACCAATCTTACTCTGTTGCAAGTCAATAATTGGTTTATAAATGCCCGTCGACGTATCTTACAACCAATGCTGGATGCTGGTGCACCCGCTGCTGATGCTGCCAACACACTCGCTGCCCAAAAAACTGCCACGCAACGAAAGAAATCGCACAATTCAAGTAACAGGAGATTTTGGCCACAGGATCTTGCTGGTTTGCAACCGCAAATTAATTCAGGTATGTTGTATATGACTTGACTTGTGCTATTTTATTAATATTACAAATTTTCGAATTAATGATGTGCTTTGAAATCAGTTGCTTTTTAAATTTTACGTGTCGAAGTGATCACTTGTACAGCCCCACGACGAGCTTACACTATCTATATTTGAAAAACTATAAATAATATTATGTTACGAAATTCGCTATATAGGAAGGAGCATTCCGATATGCTCAGTCGAAGTAAAATATTGTCCATAAAATACCACTTTCGGTTTAACCGGAACTCGGCCCTAACTTCCTTATTTTAAATGGAATAATCTTATATTTTTATTTTTTTTATTATTATTATTTAAGAGTAAATTTTACATATGATACATTAATAAAATTTTACTTTAGTTCAACTGTTTTCGACTTATTTCAATTTTTTATTTAAGTATATTTTGGAATCGGCAAAATCTTTCAAGGTCCGTATCTCAATAATGCAATCAAATATTTATAATTTATAAATGGGGTCTTATTAAGGAAGCTTAGAACTACCTTCTTATTAAAAAAAAATAATAAAACTACATACTTAAAAATGTGTTCAGAATAATGATGTAGACTTAACCGTTTGAATGCCAAGTAGCGATTTTGCGCTTTTCCGTTACGCTCGAAATTTGTCAGCGCTCTAGCAAGTTCGGTTTCCGTCGATGCCCGACTTTATGACTACCGTTCTGTTTTAAGTAAAAATAAAATTGAAATAATATTACACGTTGTAGGTGTACACTTTTTATTCTTATAAACATATGCAGATTAATTATTTTTAATCATTTCAAATCAAACTCGTCAATTTGTTCCAATGGACTAAAGTTTAGTTTTTTATATTTGAGAATTAATATTAATAACATTTTATCTGGCGCAAATTCCATTTTACTGTCTTTTAAGTAACATAAAGTAATTGCAATAGTAACTATAAGACGCAAGAAACATCTACATTAGATAATTTGTAGCATGAACAAGTAGTAGGAAATAATAATAAATTATTATATAATAATAAATTATTAAATGCCTTTTTTATTTTCTGCGAAAATTAACGAAATTATTGAAAATTTCTAGGTGTATTATCAAGTTCAGATGACGAATGCGATTCATATAGTTCAGATGGTGAAGAAGGTGGTTTGGTGATAGATGCTAACGCTGACGGCGTCGGCGGTGGTGGTGGTGGTGGTGGTGGAAGCGTGGCTGTATCGAACGTTGACGGAAACGGAGCTAATGGACATCATGTGGATACACCCAATTCGTATAGTCCCGAATCAGATCAGCCGTAAATATTTGTCAGCTTATCGGAATCGTGATGTCACTTAGCAACGAAAATTTATTATTTTCTAAAATGAAATATTTGAACTTGTTTCATATAATATTATTTCTTTTTTTATTTGTTTGACAGTTTTCTCTCACTCTTTTGTTCAATTTTTTTTGATACTAATAAGCCATATTTACAAAAGACAAGGTAAATTTCTATGTTTAATTAATGCTATATTTTTATAGGTAATTTACTTTAAAAGAAAAATAAATGTGAAACATGTCATTCTAGTATTAAAAGATGATTCAATCTTTTTACTTATAGACCAAGAGCCCGTGACTGCCAGACCTTCCTTATTTTATAAAAGCTGAAAGTTTCTCAGTGCATGCTCCCAACACAGGTAGGAACGATAAGCTACTTACGAAGTTTGGGTCATCGTGGCTTTGGCAGGTAACAGGTTGCAAAGGTGTATAAAATGCCAACTTAAATTTGTCAAATAATAAAGCGTAATTTTCATATATTTTCTTCAGAATAATATTAGAAATTATGTCATCCATTGCCAGACACTTAATATCGCGGCAACCCCTTGCAAGACACCCTTAAACTTCAATTTTATTGAAAATTTTAAAAAACGTTTTAGAATTTTCAATAATTTTTCTTGCCAAACTAGAATTAGGTAGAGAAAAAAGTTACTTAGCTATTATGTAGCTAATTTTTTTATCTATTTTACTAAATTTTTTCAGATTTTTTTGAGCAAATTTTGAAAAAAATCTTATTTTGAAAAAATCACAAGGGTATCTGCACTCTTGATAAATTTTAAAAAATTTAGTTTTTTATTTATTTCTACTAAACAATGCATCCTAGAATAATGGTTTCTTCACTCAATTATCGTATTCATTATTCCGCATTTTTCCATAACATGCTTATTTTCCTACACCTCATAGTTTTTGAGAAAAAAAAATAAAAACTAAAAAATCAAAAAAAAAAATTCTAGTGCCCAAACGACACATGCTAGCAAATTAAAACTAAAACCAAATTATAGAACTTTTTATTGTCTATCAAAAAGTATTCTAAGTATTTCTCCGAATTTAACTCGAGAAAGGAGTATATCGCAAAAATTTAAGTTGGCATTTTATACACCTTTGCAACCTGTTACCTGCCAAAGCCACGATGACCCAAACTTCGTAAGTAGCTTATCGTTCCTACCTGTGTTGGGAGCATGCGCTGAGAAACTTTCCGCTTTTATAAAATAAGGAAGGTCTGGCAGTCACGGGCTCATGGTCTATTACAATTAGTTTTTTTTTTTTTCATTTTTATATAAGTTTGTGTTCAAATTTAAAATTTATAATTTTTGCAATTAAAATGAACTTAAAAAATATTTATTGATAGTTATAGTTCATATTGAAACAATTTCAAATAAATTATAGAAACAAATTTATAAAAATTGACTGAATATATAAATTAAATGAAGCAAAAAGATAATTAATTACATTTTTTAATAATTTTCATTAAATGTAAAAACAAACCTGTATACGTAATAAATACCTCAACGGCAAAGACAGGATTTAAAAGAATAAAAATCTATATATATATATATATATATATATATATATATATATATATATATATATATATATATATATATACCTATACACGAGTAAAAATTCAATAAATTCTTCAAGTCAGCTTTGTTAAGCAAAAAATGGCCATATATTATAGCTACGTTAGTGCTATACTGTATACGACGGCAATTGTATCTGCTCAGAACAGTATTACGAATAAAAATGTAAAATTATAAATAAATAATTACCATTATTGATTAATTCATAATTAATATAATTACAATAGTTACTATATTTGATTATATATATATATACGTTGTAAGTATCATGTCGAAAACTACATTTAAAAATACATATTTGTCGTGCAACAAAAAATCAAATGAAAACATCTTTGTGTATACGCAATCGCTATACGAAAAAATAATTGTTCAGTTTTTAGATGTTTAAGAAAAATTTATCGAAAAAAATTAATCTATTACATGTTTTTAACATTGCTCATTTCAAATTTAATTATAATATTAATGTCGTAAATAAATAATATTTATATGTATTCTTATACAAAATGAAATGAAAAAAATATTTATGCAGACGTCGCGTGGTCTAATCAACTGTAACACTATCGTTAAGCATGTTTATTTTGAAATTCTCAGGTACATGCAGTACTTTTACCGGACAATTTTTTTAATGAAAAAATAATAATAAGAAAATAAAATGTAGTGTTTAATAATAATTGTTAGAAAGTAAACAGATAAATTTTTATTCCCATGTTTGATATTACTGATTGATTATACGCGCATTACATATCTGGAAAATGAATGTCAGAACTGTTTTTATCTCTCATTGAAAAAGTATACTTATGTTGTAATGATGATTTTGACTATTAAGTTAAATTGAAAATGAGAAATGTTGAAGCAAAATGATGTATACTGCAAAAACATGAAACCTATATACGTAAAAATAACACAATAAATAGATATTAAGTAAATTTCCATCCAATGCAGAGCCTAAACTAATGTGCTCGTATTAGACATATTGGTACATACGTTACTATTTTCTAGTTGTTAAGGACTGTTTTTGTGTGTTTAATTTTTTTGTGCCATCCCAGTTACCCAGACACGTATTCATTGGTGTTGACAAATCAAAATTTTTATTCATTAAACATGTGATTTAATTTACAGCAATTGAACAAATTATTTTTAAGATTAGGTTGTGATTTTTACAATCAAATTTTAGTATTATAAGAATTTTATGCTTTAATTCGTATTATTTTTAAGTACGTAATTAAAATCTAAGTGGATTAATTTTTAGTTTTTTATTTTGATGTGTCAACACACATATTTTTCAATTATTTATGTAAGTAACGTAAAATAATAAAAGCAATGTATATAAGTATATAAATCTTAGAATTGTTAAGCTGTTAGCGAAAACGATACCTTATTTATATTAATTAATTATAATGATATAATATTTATACATATAAAATTATTTTACATTCAATAATATATGTAGTTAATCGTGGTTAATTAATTTGAAATCAAATTATTTTTAAGTGAAAACGAAATAAGATAATAACAATTCTAAAATAAATTCATAACACGATATAAAAATATATAAATAATAATTATAAATCTTTTATACATATTTATAATATAATCAATCCATTTAGCTATTTTGAGACGTATTTTTATAATAAATATCATACTAAACAGAAAATGAAAGAAGAAAATTTAAATTTATCTTATAGTATACGTTTTATAATATGGTATCGTTTTCCAAACTTGTCTGTTAAAATAATTTGAGCAAAATTCTAATTTTTTTTTATTTCAATTTTATTATTGTCGATGGTATTTTTGTAATATTTTGTTTTTAATTTTGCTATGACAGTCTGTGATAATAATTAACGATAACTCCAATGTGAGTTCGAAATATGACGAGAAGCTTTTTATTTAGTATTTTAAAATATGTAAAATAAATACGATATAAAAATATATGAAAATTGGGTTAGATTTTCATTTAGTTATGTAAATTGTTAAATAAAATACATTTTGTTTGATTATTATTTTTACTTTTATGTGTTTGTGTAAATTAAAACAAAATACATTGAAAATTTTCAAAATGCATATGAGGACTAAATATAATTTTAAAATACTTTTTCTTTTGTAGAAATATTGTAAATTGAAAATAAATATGTATAAGTGCATAAAAAATTTCACGTTTGTTTTTCAATTCAATTTTATTTAACAATTCAGCTGATTTGTAAATCTAACCCACCAAAAATTCAGATTCTATAATTTTGTTAGTAAACTATATCATTCCAGTAGTCGAAGGCTATTCACTTCGAAGTGGTTTATGTTTAGGTTCTGTTCGTGCAAGAGTTGTTGAATGATATTACGCTTAAATTTTTCGAAACATTGTAAAATTTTTCGCTTCTTGTATCAGTCAATGTATACGCAAAATGATACTCAAAACTTTTTAGATATACGATACATTTTAGAATAACTAGGATTATTAAAAAAATAGATATTTTGACAGTTGTATATTAACTTCAGTGTGCTTTTTCGAAATATTTATGTTATAAACTGTAATAAAAAATATATGAGAAAAAAATTAAAATAGTTATATTTACAAATTTTTGTCTAAATAAATTTTACTTTTATTATCAATATAAAGTATCATTTAGGCATTATTGATGTGTATACTGGAGATTATGTACAAATGTCAACAAGATATTTGTGTCAATATTTTTGAATGCCATGTGCACTAAATAAAGAAAACATATAGTTAGTATAATGGAATGATTTGTTACAGAATAATTAAAAAATTAACTGACATAATTGATGCAAGATGTTCACCCATTGTTAATATGTATTTTTTAAAACCATAATGATTATGATTAATGACATTTTTTTGACGTGTGTACCCAATCATTGTATTATATTAGTACTAAGTAAGTGAATTTCGAGTTTTATTTATTGTTACATTTAAAATCATCCTTAATTATATATGTGACTAGTAAGATAGCAAATACTAGGCACGAATGTG
This sequence comes from Clivina fossor, assembly GCA_963966155.1. Taxonomy (NCBI): domain Eukaryota; kingdom Metazoa; phylum Arthropoda; class Insecta; order Coleoptera; family Carabidae; genus Clivina; species Clivina fossor. The sequence continues at coordinate 33,996,302 of OZ014550.1, forward strand.
AAAACGTGAAAGAAAATTAAATTAATCACATAATATTATATTTATCTCGCTAAAGCTAAATTAAAAAATGAATATTTATAAATATATAAAAAAGTTTATTCAGTAAAAGATAAAAGGTAAGTTTTATTTTTTTATTAATCTATTAAAAAGCTATATTTTATTTATTTAAAAAATAGTGATATATTAAACAATATTAATTCCTATAGATGTGGTTCATCAAATAAAAATACCCTTTAAGCAATTGAAATATTTTGAAAAATGTAAAATATATAACCTATCATCTTTTTTTTCCACTAAACGATTTTCAATATTTTCGAACTATTTAATTTTTTAATAGAAAAAAATGTATATTTTTGAGCAGCAATCGCTTTAAGAGCGAGTGACCTGATCAAAATTATCTTATACACCATCAAAAGTCAAGTAATAATATTGAATTTTTTTTATTAACCACTTGTTTGTTTATATTAATTTTGCTAAAGTCATAGTATTACGAGTTCCGTATTTAGGTGTTTTAGTTCATTTGTTTAGTTATAACAGTTGCATTGTTTTAAAAGCTGGGTACATGGCGTTGTACTGAAATCTCGAAACTTCAGTGTCGTTACATAGAAATCTCGCTGCACCAAAGTGGCAGTACCTCGAAACGTATCCCCACCCCTGCAGTTTATCATGAAATGTCGTTGCAGCGAAATATCTTTGAATCGAAGTGGCAGTATCTCGAAATCTCGATACCCAGAAAATTTCTCCCACTACTTTTCACTAGATTGATATATATAATTTAAACAGGAGTAAAGTGTTTTTAAACATTTATTTAGAAAATAATACATTTTTAATATTTAAATATCTGAAATTGAGCTGAAATTATAGATTCGGTAACAGCAGGGCCAAGTGGCAAACGCGTACACAATTAAATATGTTAGTTCATAGTTTTACACGCAGCCCTAGGTAATGTAGTGACTTGACGAACTTACATATCCTATCGCGTAGCAGCGATTATACAGATTAGACTATATGATGTGTTTGGACTAGTTTTTGTTTCAGTTGATAACCATAGTAGATTATTAATTTATCAATAAAAATTAATTATTATAATGCACTCTAATTAGTAAATAATCCTATTTAGCTTAGGTTTAGATTTATAAAATGTGAAACTACCATTCTTAAAAAAAAACCCAATCGTTTGTCTTTGAAGCATTTCCTTTTTGTATATAATATAAAAATTATTAAGCATGCACAAATGTTATTCATTTGTCAACTGTAACTTGTACAAATTTCAAATTTTTACGACGACGACCATGTTTAATTGTGGAATTATAAATGAAACTGTCGCTGCGACCAAATCCATAAATTCAGCGAACACTTAAGGCACTATAACAAAAAAAAATACTATGAAAACAATTCATTAATTGCGAGTAAATTTTTTAGCTTCACGAAGCATTCGCTTATTATCTTCAGCATCATCATCATCCTCATATTCTGATTCTGTTTCCGATGTGCTACCAGCTGGTTCATAATCATCAGAACTGTCATCATTTAAAAACGGATCGGAATAATCATATGAATCCTCCAAATCGATAGAAGGCGGTGGAGAGCGTTTCTTAGTTTTTGCTTTTCGCACTGCAGAACACATAATAAATCTAAATTCTGTACAATATTAAAAATCTCATAAAAATAAAATAATCATTTACTTTCATATTATTTATTAATATAGATAAAATTACAGCAAAATAAAAAAGTTCTATTCTAATAATAATCATATATACATCGTCTATAAATAAATTTCTATTTAAAACAAATGTGCGTTTTAAATGCCGAGACTTTATTTAGCTTACTTTTTGTTCCCGGTGACTTCGTGCCTATTTTATCTTGCCCAGGATGTCTAAATCTTCGGCGATGCAATTTGTTTTTACGATAACAATTTACGCCGTAGCAGCAGATTGGACGAGAATCATTTGGATCGGAATCATAATCAGTATCGCCAAAATGACAAACCTTTGCTCGATGTGCTGGATTTTTTCTATAAAATTACCAACATTTTTTAGATACAAGTATAAGTATTTTATGTATTAAGAAATATAATTTTTATAGTAGCATATGAGGATTTATAAAATATTTATTTAACATTTTCTATACGAAGTAATTATAAGCGATGACTGCAACATTTTCTTTTTTTAATTTACACGAAAACGTTATTATCATTTATTTGATTTCAAATTAAAAAATTGAAAAAGTAAGTGTGGTGCCATATTCCTGATTAAATCCATTATCTCAATTTAAAATTTTTATATATATAAATATATCTAATATATATCATGTTCATATTTCAATCCATTTGTTAAATATTTAGATAATTTTTTTTTATAAAAAATTACACAGTTCTAAACAAACACGATTAGAAGCATAAATATTATAAAATAGAAAAATAAAATTAGAATGTAAATTATATAAAATATTAATACAATATCGGTTACGTTCTCGCTACAGATATAGTACGCGTGCTGCCTCAACCACGAATTCGTCGTGACATGTATATTTTTCAAACAAATTTTTCGATGCGGAGTAAAATTCTTTAATTGTTAATTAATTGCATGTATATTATCAATTTTCTTAAAATTACAATAAAGTTCACTCTTATGTTATTATTCCTTTATTTACTACCTAGTATTTAATTATAATAAGAATAGAAGAATTATTTATCACTAAGGAAATAATTGGTTTCATAAAAATGCACTTTTGACCAATTTTTTTAAATAAATTTAAAATTGTCAAATTATAAAAAGAAAGTTCTATAATAATATAATATAATAATAATATAAATTTATTTTGTATAGAAAATAAGAATACATTTCCGTACAAAAGATAATAGGTAACATTAGAGTAAGTTATAAGTACAGTTATTCATATTAAATACATATTGATCTGTTTTTATTCATTTAAGATAAATGCTCGAAGTTTTAAAGCATTTGTGATGTAACGATTAATATTAAACATCTTTTCTTTGGTAGGTACACTCACTAGAATGGTAATAGCTGAATCATCTGTAATGATATAATTATTTAAGTAAGCTGCTCTGATAGGAGAGAATATAGGACATTGGAAAAGAAAGTGGAGGATAGTGTTAGGTACTTGTGTGTTGCATATGTTACATGTATCGTCTTTGTTAAAGTTGTGACAAAATCCATCTTGGTAGATTCGGAATGCTTTGAGGCTAGACGTACGTATATGACTGGTTAATTTTAAAACTGGGAAGGGTACGTTAGTGTTGAAATAGTTACAGGAAGTATTAAATGTTTTAAAGTAAGGATTATTGTTTGAATTTCGTATACTTTCCGTATCTTTTTCATACAGTAATTCATTGTATGCCAGCAAGATGTTGTTCATTTCTTCTTTGAGTGCTAGAAAGTCTTGTGTTTTCCAAAGCCATTGGAAATTTATTCTTGATAGCATTACTTCCAAGCTCATAGTCCAAGTTGGCTTCGTTTTTCCTTTTGGATGTATTACTGGCTTGTTTCTAAGACTCAGCAAAGTATTGTAACAGATTTTTACGTAACGCGATTCAGGCATTAAGAGAATTTTGTACCACCATCGTAGTATTTTATTGAAGATTATTAGTTCTAGTTGTGGTTCTCCCGTTTCTCTTCTTATTATATAATTTGGTGTATTTCTTTGCCATGAAAAGAGAGTTTTAAAAAACTGAACTTGTCCTTTCTCGATGCTATCCTTTTCTGAAAATCCCCAGACTTCTGCCCCATATAACAATGTAGGTGTTAATAAAGAATTGTATAATTTTTCTACTGTGTGCCATGAGAATGTTTTTGTTCTGGTGAAAATATTCTTTATTTTCCCTGTTATTCTGTTGGCCTTGGATAGATTTTCTACTGTGTTTTCATTAAACGATCCAGAAGCTTTGAATATAACCCCAAGATATGTATATTTGTTTGTAAATTTAATTTCCTCTCCTTGGCAAGTATATCTTAACTTTCTTCTGGGCGGTCTTCCCTGATGAAAGTGTACTATTTTGGTTTTATCAGAGTTGACTTTTAGTTGAAGTTCATTACAGAAGTCAGATAAAGCAGATAGTTTGTGTTGGATGTCTACTGGAGAATTTGCAAATAAAACAATATCGTCCGCATACTGTAGAGAGAGAATGTCGTGTTTATTATTAATACAGTACCCCACAAGCATTCTTCTTCTGAAAAAATCTTCCAACTCAGATATAAATAGGGCGAATAATAATGGGCTAGTACATTCACCTTGTAGAACGCCTTTAGTGATTTGAATCATTTCGGAAGTATTGTTGTCAACGTTGACCTGCAGAGTCGCATCGTGGTATATGTTTTTCATTATTCTCACAAGTTTACCACTTATACCGAGGTTGAATAACTTCTGCCATAGTAAATTGTGCTGTATTGTGTCAAAAGCTTTACGAAAATCCACAAAAATTACATAAACTCCATTTTTATTTATGAGAGAGGACTGAATTATCGTGTTTAACACAAATAGATTGTCGATACACGATCTTTTGCGTCTGAAGCCAGATTGCGCTTCAGGTAAGATATCATGGCTTTCTACCCAAGTTTGTAATCTGTAGTTTAGAATAAAAGTATATAATTTCGTAATGCTATTTAAAAGCGCAATGCCTCTGTAGTTATCTTTATTTAAACGGTCTCCTTTCTTGTGTAACAGTGAAAGTTTTATAGTTTTTAGTTTCTCTGGAATTGACTCATTGAAGTGAAAGTCGTTAAATAGGTTTTTAATATATTGTTTCCAAATCTCGGGTAGGTTTTTTAGTTGCTCGTTGATAATGCCATCTGTTCCTGGGCTTTTATTGCCTTTTAGATTTTTTAGAGCTATATTGACCTCTTGTAAAGTGATTTCAGAGTCCAGGTAAGGATGTCTAGCGTCTATAAAATGAGTGTCGCTTGAAATTTTTTCTCCGTACCAGTCTTTAAAATATTGTGTCCATTCTTGTATGCTGATTGGGTTGGATACGTATTTTATAACACTTAGTGACTTTACAGTTTTCCAAAATTGAGTTTGATCATTTACTTCTTCAAGTTTATGCTTAATATTTTGTTTAAATTTGTTTTTTTGGTTTGAAATATATATTTTGTATGTTTTCTTGGCAGTCATGTACATTTTTGTGGATTCTATGTTAAAGTTATCTGTTTTACATTTCCTTAAGTATTTTCTCACGTTTCTCTTTAATAGCATGCAATTGGAATCATACCATGCATTTTTATGCCGTATAACATTTGAAATTTTTATGTTTTTTGTGAGATCAATATTGCGAGAAATATTATTAATACTTTCTGCTAGGTACTTATATTTGTTTTCTATGCTAATTTGAGATTGATGGTAATTGCTGTCAAAACATAAAGACATGTCATTTGTGTACCTTAATGATTTTGTAACGTCCCATGATGTTTTGGTTAAGATTTTACATATGTGGTTCTTTTGATAAGATTCTGTTACAACATTTATTTTCAATGAACAAATCATGTGATCAGAAATTAATATTTCATCTATTATATTTAAGTCTCGAATAAGATTTATTGCATTGTTATTTATCCAAATTAAATCTATTGTACTTTTACCATTATGGCCTATGTAAGTATAGTCTGCAGGTGAATCACTTGGAGTTCTTCCATTTAGCACATATAAATTGCATTCTTCCATGATCTTTACTAAATCTTTTCCTTTCTTGTTTATTATGTTTTCTATACGAAGTAATTATAAGCGATGACTGCAACATTTTCTTTTTTTAATTTACACGAAAACGTTATTATCATTTATTTGATTTCAAATTAAAAAATTGAAAAAGTAAGTGTGGTGCCATATTCCTGATTAAATCCATTATCTCAATTTAAAATTTTTATATATATAAATATATCTAATATATATCATGTTCATATTTCAATCCATTTGTTAAATATTTAGATAATTTTTTTTTATAAAAAATTACACAGTTCTAAACAAACACGATTAGAAGCATAAATATTATAAAATAGAAAAATAAAATTAGAATGTAAATTATATAAAATATTAATACAATATCGGTTACGTTCTCGCTACAGATATAGTACGCGTGCTGCCTCAACCACGAATTCGTCGTGACATGTATATTTTTCAAACAAATTTTTCGATGCGGAGTAAAATTCTTTAATTGTTAATTAATTGCATGTATATTATCAATTTTCTTAAAATTACAATAAAGTTCACTCTTATGTTATTATTCCTTTATTTACTACCTAGTATTTAATTATAATAAGAATAGAAGAATTATTTATCACTAAGGAAATAATTGGTTTCATAAAAATGCACTTTTGACCAATTTTTTTAAATAAATTTAAAATTGTCAAATTATAAAAAGAAAGTTCTATGTCAAAATTAAATTCCTATATTGTAACATTGCCATTTCAATGCATAAAGCAAGAAAAAACAAGGCATGTCAATGTTACCCACATGTAGGGTAACATTGACTAATTATGGTATATACATATATATTAAATATTTTCAATACCGTTTATGATAATCAATAAATTACTTTACATTTTAGAAACTAATATATGAAGCTAATTTTTCTGCTAAGAAAAAAAAAATTATAAATCTTAATAAAATTTAAAAAAATTAATAACTAAAGATGTGTCAATGTTTGACGGTTTTACCTTATGGCACACAAATGCAGTAAATCAAAATTTATAATATATACACATTAAAAATTACAATTACAATCAATACTGATTATTAAAATCAATTAATAAAATCAACATTAAATTTTAAAAAAACTTTTATAAATAAATAAATATGTGTGTTAAATATTAATAATGTAAGTAATCTGTGTTAGGAATTCATATACCAATTTGTGTCTCTATTAATTTCCATTGTTAATTTTAGTGTCAACCCTGAAGAAGCTTACAAATGTAAGCGAAATATTGGTTCAAATAATAAATTTAATTACATAACAATGTTAGTGTAATCTTTAAAAAAATTGCCGACATCCATTATCCATTAATTCAATAATATATTTACGGCGGTTATTTAATAATTTCTATATATATATATATATATATATATATATATATATATATATATATATATATATATATATTGCAGTTTGATGCATTTTTGTTATTATCTTATGAACAAATAATAATACACAAGTAACAAGTAATACTATCAATACATTCGATGGGCTTTTGTTATCATTACTTGCTGCTATTAAACCAATACTTGAAAGAGATGATAATTCTTAGTCATCTGATGTAATAAAATTCCTGAATATTTGATTTTCTATACCTGTAACATGAGCGACCATACCAACAGCGATCTCGCCAGGTTGTGTTCGTACCACTTGTTGACGGGCTATCTGTTTTGGAGTTTTTCTTACAATCATTGTCATCTTCTGTTTTCATTTCTTTTTCAATATCTTCGGTACTATCATCATTATTTGATGGCTCTGATTTAATTTCACTAATATTTTCTTCTAATGATTCTTCCTTGATTTTCACAGATGTATCATTGTTAGCAATAGAAGAACATGCAGCATCTGAATGATTATCTGGTGGTTCATTTTTAATAACAATATTATCTACATTTAAAGTTTCTTTTTCGATATTAGTTGATTCCTCAAGTTTGGATTTTTTAACAATAACTTCTTCATTATCATTTTCAATTTCTCTTTTAACTGATACATTTTCTAATGCCTTAGATTCATTAGTTGATAAATCTTTATTTTCATTTTTTGTACCATTTTGAGAATCTTCAATTTGTATTCGAAACCATCCATGTTCCAAAGATAGGGCTATTTTATCATCATTATATAATTGAACTGTATTTCCGTATGTTAACAATGAAATATTTGTTAACAAACTTTTCTTATAGAAACATGGATTATTGTGCATCTACAATGTAAATGGAAATTAAAATGTATTGTTTTATAAAATAATATTTAACTTACTGATTTTAAAAAGATACCATTATTTGAAACTTTAAGTAAACCGTGATTACGAGACACTGTTTGCAACGTACACTGAAAACATAACCTAATTATAGAATGTAAGTTAAAAGCATATATAAAAAAATTAGCTTACACGAAGTTTCGGACCACGTCCAATAGTATGTTCTCCTAAATCAAATGTAGAACAATTATCAGAATCAATTTTTTGTAAAACAAGAACAGGCATTTTAAAAAAGTATTGTCATACACACTTTTTATATTACAATAATTGTTCAATGAATAATTTAACTGCATTTAAAATTAATATTACAATATAATTGTTATTAAGATAGACAGAAAACACAATTATCTTGTACACTATCAAGTTGTAATAATATTGTAATCTTGTTTGTTTATATTGCTGAAGTCATGCTGAAGTCATAGATGTCTCACTTAGAATATCACTGGCAACTTCAGGGTGACACAGAACTAATATGAGTAGCGCAATTTTTGAAATTGTACCGTTATTACTGTAAATAAATTTAAATAAAAAAAAACAAAATTATAGATAATTTATTTATTAAATTTCATATTTTGCTAAAAATTAAAAACTAAAATTATAAAAATACAGATATTATAAAGAAACACTGAACATATAATTTACCAAAAATTGATAAATATAAAAACGATTTTAAAAGTACGTACCGAAAAAATACATGAGATATATGTAACCAATATTTTAATAGGTTACGTATCCTAATCTAAACAAAATTAATTATTGAGGAAAGAATAAATGTAAGTAATCATTTATTTAGAAACATAATATTTTAATATTTTAAAATATTTTAAAAATAAATATGCCACATTTGTTTTTCTACTATTGGCAATATTGACATAGTACACAAAATTTGATCATAGATGGCACTTCCGTAGCAAATTGAAAAAGCCGGTAAAACAACTGAAAGTTTTTAGTTGTTGTCATCCAAAAAGTAAAAACTGTTTTTCTTCATTTTAGTTGCGGTTACTTAACTCGAAATATATTTAAATTTTATCACAATGTCTGACCTAGAGGAAGAGGTAAGCATTAATACTAAATGTTTGTGTAATATTTGTCTAAAATTTATTTTGATGTTAGAAAGCGAGTTCTCGGTTTGAAAATTTTAAAGAAAAGCTCTTCAAACAAACTGACAAGGAATATGGATTTACGCTTCCAGTTATTCAAGAAAAAGATCTTGAAGAATCAACTGTCCAATCTTCTAATGAAAAAGAAAGTAAGTGTAATTACTCTTTTTTTTTAACTACATATTTATAATTATTTAATCAATGACTATTTACAATTTTCAAATATTAACCTGAACCTTATTTTATTTGATTAGATTTAAATTTTAAATATTCGTATCATAAATTTCTTTCTATGGAAATATTTCAAAATCGTTTTCTTAGTGATTGTTTTTAAATACAGTAATCTTTTTAAATTTTCGTATAATGTATTCGGTTCTCTGACAAGTAATAATTTTACTTGATAAAAATTATACTTTTTAATATTAGCTTTATTTTTAACACTATGAAAAAGACGAAAAGCAACAAGAGTGGGCGTTACGAATGGCGACCGAAGCAGAAGAGAAACGTAAATATGAAGCAATAATGAAACAAAAGCATGAGGAGAAGAAGAAGTTGTATGAGTTGAAAATGAAGAAGCTTGCTGCCAAACCACCGCCTTTTCCGACTGACGACATGGAAGATTCCGATGATAATAGTTCAGGAAATACAATACCTCTATTATGGGCACGATGTAAGTATTTTTATATCATATATTAAACAAAATTCTTACATATTCGTTTGTTTGAAAATTTTATCTTGAAAGCGGCTCTAATGATTTTCAAGAAAAATGGCGAATCTACGTTTTTAGATGCGGGAAAACTCATTTATAATAAAAAAAAAAATATTTTGTTTTTGACATATTGTTGTCATATGGTCTTCATGGAAACATTTTCAAATTTATTTTCATGACAACGCGACAAAATATATTATAATTTTTTTAAAGTACTTTCGTATATACGTTATATATTTAAAATTCTTTGAATAACAATAATATAAATAACCAAAACAAAGGAATGATACAAGAAAACAATAAACTTAATTGACATGGATCAGCGCTGCTTTTCTGGCCATCACATTTAAATTTAAAGATCTTCAGCTTAAATGACGACTTTAACTTAGCAATTTAAATAAATTTAAATACTGAACATGCAGAATTTATAATAGCGCCACAAAATAGCTTTTCTCTACTATTAAAAGCAATTCTGAACTATATGTTTTATTTTTCAGGGGAGGCTTTGCATAGTACCTCAGTAGTTCAAAGTGATCTACCGGAAGAGTGCTATCAGGAATTTTTCCAAATGCAAGCGACAACGCCCGATTTGGAGGTTTAAATCAAAAGTATGTCAGATAACATGCGTTTTTCATAAAGTAATTTTAAATTTTTATTTATTTAATTTAGGAATGTTGTAATCATGACTTGAACTTTGGGTTCGGAACTGCTAACGGTTTGATTCCTAACCAAATTATGGTTTAGGATATGCGGAAAAAATAATTCTGGTTTTTGGTTTTGGTTAAGGTTAATTTGTTTCGGTTTTCGTTTTGGTTAACAGTTAACAAATTAAATTGTTATATTTAATATAGAAATAAATAATTAATAAAATTTTATTGTCAATAAATAATTGATTTAAAATAAATATCTGTCGTGAGTGAAAAATATTTGCAAATTTTTTTCTAATTCTTAAAAATTACATATTTAATATTTGCAAAAATTATTTTTAAATTTTGTGTTATCGTTTGTATAGAAATTAAACATTTTTTATGAATGTTAATTTTCCTGAGACGTGACAATAATTATTTAAAACAAATTTACAAAATGATTTATTTACAATTTTTGATCATCTTTATAATAAACTTAACCAGCTTATACTGCTACTTTATTTGTTTGAAGACATATGATATCAGACAATTAAATAGAAACGTTGATTAAAGAAGTATATTATTTATTTACTCAATGATAGAAGTCAGTATTTTAATTAATTATGTTGCATTGTATTTCAATAGGAAATAGTGCAAAATGTATTGAATGACAATTCATTAGCCTATCTCTAATCAAAGTTTATTTTAAAATTCTATAAAAAAAATATATAATTGAAAAACAATGAAATATGGCAAATTAAAATAATTTTGTTAAAAATTTAGGAAATTTTTATTTAAAAGCTACATAAAATTTATATTACTTAAAATATGAAAAACAATTTTTCTAGAAGTGTATTATAACATATTTTGCTATTTCAAATAAGGGAATTATGCTAAGATTAAAAAACTTTAATTACATTAAATTACATTTTTGCTGATACAACCTTTGCCTTAACAGGGCAGTATTCTATACGCAACACTAGACTTTTAAAAGCTTTTTTCCAACATCTAATATTTAATTTTATATCAATATAATCAGTATATGTTTAAATATGCGTAATTATAAAAAATAAAAATAATATGACCTATATATAAAGTTAATTTATAACGCTTCTTTTATGTAAAGTAAAACAGTAGATAATCTAAATACAAAAAATTCTGAAAAATAATTTTGAATTCTGCTTAAAAAATAAATATTTTTTTGCAACAAATTTTCATATATCTAGATAAATTTTTTACATATGTGTAGGAAAATTCCCTAAGGGCCTTCTTTAAAAGAAAAAATAACAGCAACTTCTTATATGCACAATATTTTATGAAGTAACCCAACTGAAAAAGGTAAGACTTTTGTCAAATACATTTCATAAAATCTAAAAAAAATCTAAATATAAACATTATATATATATATAGATATTACATTTTTTTATAGCATTTTCTCTTTGACGCTGATATAACACATTTCATTTGCAGAATCTGTGAGAAAAGTGTATTTTAGAAATTTCTTATTTATTATCTATACATATGAAGTTGCCAGATTTATTTGACGAATTCAACGTATAGACAAGAAATACAAAATTTGATATATATTTCAATAAAATATAATACAAATCAATAATTTTTTAGAGAACTCGACAATATCGAACTGTTTGCAATAAAATGAAACAATAGTAATTTGTATCATATTAAAATATACAGATAAAAATAAAATAGCTATATCAACTAATTCTAATTAGATGGCTAAATTTTAGATGAATTATCTGTTTAATTAGATAATATTTCCAATGACATTATAATTATTTCATTTACATACAAAGTAGTTAAAATTAAATTGTTATTTCAAATATAGTTTAGATGGGCGAGTTAAAAAAGCGCATATAGCCTTTTTTGTGTACATTGCATAAGCGCATTAAAATATGTTGAATAAGCGCATTATGATTATACTGAATAACATAACTAACCTAACCTAACCTAATATTTTGATTTGCTTATTCAGTGTTTTTAAATGCGCTTGTTCAATGCTGATTTTCTGAGCTTTTCCAACGTTTTTGGTACCCAAAATGCGCTTTTACTAATCTCCCAGTTTAGATAAATCAACAAACCAAAATATATAAATATACAACAAATTATAGAAAAATATCTAATTACATTAATCATCTACTCTTGGATTAAAATAATTAGATATTTTATTAAATATAATTAAAAAAAAATCAAAATCATCTATTTCATTTAGATAAAACAACTAAAACATTAGATATATCAACTACGTATTAACCAATGTTTTCCTTTGAAGTTTAAAGTTAAATTAAAATAACAATTTCGCCAGTGGCGTAGAATTTAGGAAGAATCAACCTCTTACTTGCCCCTGTTGTACGCCACTGGCAGGAGCCAGAAACTTTTATTTAACATAATTTAGTATGGTGTATGGTACCTACACTTCCTGCCAAGTATGATAAGGATACGTCAAATAGTTTTTAAGTACTGGGCAAAAATCGTTTTTAAATTTTTAAATAAAACACCCTGTAGCTCAGTAAAGAGCCACATTTTATCTAAGTGATTTGCGTTAAATCTTCATATTCTGAGCCCAGGATACTCCAGTTAAAATATTTCCAATTACTAATAAATCACCCTATATATATATATATATATATATATATATATATATATATATATATATATATGTATATATCATATATATATATATATATATATATATATATATATATATATATATATATATATATATATATATATATATTGTATATATTGTAAATCTGTACGGTAACATATCTTTGGTTTTATTACATACAGTACTAGAACATTATTGGCCAGATATACAGTCTTGTACCGACATTCCACTCAGCATGTTTATTGAACTTGTAGATTTTGTTTTCAACAGTAATGTTATAACAGTAAATAACAAATTATATTTACAAAATTTCGGGGCCCCGATGGGTGCAACAACCAGTCCCATTTTTGCTCAGCTAGTAATGGATTATTTGCTAGATAATTGTATAATAAAATTTAAAACAAAACCTTTACTAATCAAAAAATATGTTGATGATATTATTTGCATTATAAAACAAGATGAAATACAAAGTTCAATAAACGTGTTGAATGGTTTTGATGAATATTTAAAATTTACTTATGAACTTGAAACCAATAATTGTATATCATTTCTTGATATCTTAATCATTCGAAGTGCGGACAATCACATAAAAACCAGTTGGTATATGAAACCAACAGCATCTGGTCGATACATTCATTTTAATTCGCATCACCAACAACATACAAAAATAAATACAATTCTTGGACTGAAAAATCGAGCTATAAAGCTGTCTCACGAAGATTATAAGAATGACAATCTTAAAAAATTAGAGTCCATAATGCTACAAAATGGTTACCCAAAAGCACTTCTTCATAAGCTAATATGGTCTACTCCACAAAATCATTCCATAAATAACAGGACATCTCCACTTGATACATCTTCGGAACCACAGGAAAAAACTTTCACAGTACCTAACATACCTGTAATAACAAATAAATTAGTTAAAACTTTAAACTCAGAAAACACCAGATTAATAAAGAAAAATATATTACCGCTTAGAACAATCTACACTAAACTGAAGGATAACATCCCAACTGAGAAATGATCGAATGTAGTATACAGCATCCCATGTCATGATTGTGAAATGAAATATATTGGTAACACAAAACGCTGGCTTCAAAACCGTGTTTCACAACACAAATCTGATTGTAGATTAAAGCCAAATTCCACAGCATTGTCAATTCATGCTCATAAAAAACATCATAACTTCGATTTCAAAAATACAACGGTCCTGTGTACAGAAAAAAATCTTACAAAAAGATCTCTCCTAGAAATGATTCACATTAAAACAGATGATACCTGTGTAAACAAACGATCAGATATCCAGCATCTCAGCATAATTTATGATTACTTATTGTCTTTCTGCAAAAAACGTCACACTTCGAATGATGTTACTTAAATAAGATTAGTTTCTGGAGTAATTGGATGCATCTGTGTGTGTGTGTGAAGTGATTACATTATCAATTTCATTTTGCAGTCATTTAAGGTTATGTTGAAATGACAACTAATAACAACAACAAGTATTGTTCTCGCATTCCACGCAACAGATGCCGCTAAGTACTCAATTTGAAACATAATTTAATACCAACATCAGGGAGGACCGGGAGTTTTCACTTGAATAGCAGAACATAAACCGTGAAAAACTTTGAACCGATTCCGACAGATGGCGCGCCAAGTTTTTTAAATGATTTTGTATTCGTTAGATGTCACTAGCTTAATTAAACTAATTAATTAAATTAATTAAAACAATTAAGATTTGAAGACGATTTTTGTTTAGAAATGTCAAAAATTTATCAGGTAGAAACAGGGACGACCTTGGTAGAAAATATATGTACATGTTGGAAAACGAAATATTATTTTATTCTTAATTTTGTCTTTATTGTGCGAACTGAGTTTTGCGATCGTGATACTTTTTTTAAAATATTTGGACCCTGCCTCTATTTGCGATTATCAAATTAGATTTGGAATACTGGATAATTTGGTTTATCATTGGCTGTGTTTTTGGTACTTGATTTGGATTTTCAACTGATTTATGTTTGGTTACTGACGATAATTGGGCGCTTTCGTACACGGCTTTCTTTTATGAATATTATTTGATATTTAGGAAGGTAAGTTAAACATTTTATTACTGCATATGAATAAAAAAGCTATTGAAATTAATACCCTGTATGTATCTTATGGCAATTTTGTAATGTATAATATTTTTTTATAGATCCAATATTCTTGTTGCGTACCGTCTTGCGTCCAGTACCAGAATCAAAGGAAATGTCGGTTTTCAAATCCGGATTTTTTTTATATTATTTATGGTAAGGTTATATTGTAACCACATTTTAATCGAACAATGCATAATGCATAAAATCATAAATAAAATTTGAACATATGAGTAAAGAACGAATAATAATTCTATATTTACTATAAACATAAAAAATATATACACCGTTTATATTCATATCAATTATTTTGTTAAATAAATTGAATGAATGAAATTAATTGCATTCGCCCAACAAACACAGGGAACTTATCATAAGATGAGATGTGGCAAATTTTGATATATTTAAAATATTAAAAATCTTTCAGAAAGTTGTATATTATGATGTTTGTTTGAGACAATCGTGTCAATTATGTTTGCTATAAATTACTTGAATTATATTATTCTATTCTATAAAACGTTTCGGTATTCTATCAAATATTACTATTGCGAAAACATTTGATTTAACAATATCTTTTTCAATTTTAACATACAATATTACTTTCTATGGATATGCACATTCAACTATACGAGTTTTCAGATTTAAAAAATCCGTTATAAGAAACATATTTTTATTATGAGACCGAGTGTCTTGTAGAAATAATTTTTAAAAAGATCATATATAATTTTTTCCTCTTATTTATTTTACATTCATACGTGTATATAGGTTTTTATTAACTCTATGAAACAGAATTTTTTAGCCAAAAAATTACATCCATTTATTTAACCAGTGGTTGGTGAGATAATAAGAAATTATAAAATATATTTCTAATTTTAAAAAAATAAATAAAGTAATAGCAATTTTTTAGTGAGATCGGAATACATCAACTATTTCATAAATCAAGTATCATAACTTAACTTTAATAATGAATATTTTCAAGTTGTTATTTATTTATTTGTAAAATGTGCAATTTATATTTTATATATATATATATATATATATATATATATATATATTATTACATTATATTATATTTTATATTTTTATATTTATATTTATATTATTTTTTGTATTTTTGTACTGTAACACTGAACATTGTATGTTAATAAAGTTTTATATATTAAATGTAAACTTTGTATTAATTTTAAATTTAAATAAATGCACGAAATTCAAAAATGTATACTAGCGCCACACGAAAGCAAGCAGAGCGGAATTGGTACAAAGTATCTGTTTGATGACGTCACATGGTCATGCCTGTTTATCATTGAGTGCGCCATCCCGGTCGTCCCTGACCAACATTATATTACAATTATACACAAAGAGTTTTTACAAAAAATTGATTTTTTATTTAATAACAATTATAATAGTTTTAACATTTGATATTTGTATGTACCATATAAGTGTGGACAATTTCAAGAACAATTTCTTTAATTCATTCACAGAATACTCTACCATTGTAAGTTTCACATGTACTTATTAAAAATTTAAACTTTCCATGTAATTAAAAACCTTTTGTAGTAAAATAGGGCCTGAAGAAGGAGAAAAATAATCTCCGAAAGTCTCGTCCACAATGAATTGAGTTAGTGATTTTTATTCTGTATGACTGCAGTTCCCAATAACATCCTATCTAAATATATATATATATATATATATATATATATATATATATATATATATTTATATATATATATTATATTATATATCATATATATATATATATATATATATTATATTATATATCATATATATATATATATATATATATATATATATATATTATATTATATATCATATATATATATATATATATATATATATATATATATATATATATATATATATATATAACATTTTTTTAGCACATGATTAACTTGATAATTCGCAGAGACAAGTAGAAGCTGAGTAAGTTTAATTTTTAATATCTTTCCAGCCTAAAAACAAAACTGTCTACAAATTACAAAATGTTTGATGTGTAAACATTTTGTAAATCTTTTAAACCAAATGTCTTAATCCAACACTAATTTTATTATTTTTATGTTAGCTACACTTGCAAAATTGTGAAAAAAAACAAAATAAATAAAATATCTACTGTATGAAGTTACTTTTATCAGATAAATCATGACGAAATTACAAAAATTTTGATGAATCTTCGTTTAAAAATAACACAAAGGAAAACATTGAAAGGAGAGTAAATACTGGTTGTAAGGTTTTGGGTGCTTTGGGAACTTTTGCTAGGAATGCAAATGTTCCCAAAGAAGCTCGTTTAAGTATATATAATGCAGTTTTGGTGCCTACGTTGATGTATGGTAGTGAATGTTGGATTTGGTTGCAAAAGCATAAACGGAAAGTGACTGCTGTGGAAATGAGATTTTTACGTGGGGTATGTGGTGTAAATAGGAAAGATCGGGTACGAAATACGATTAGTGTATGATGAGTGTGCAATTGAAAGAAACGTTGTAGCAAAAGTTGGTGTTAGTCAGTTAAGATGTCATGTTGTGCGAATGTCTAATGAACGTTTGGTTAAAAAGATTTATTTGAATAATTTTGATAGTAGACGTTTGCGTAGACGTCCGATGAGTAGTTGGAGTGATATGATTGAGTGTTTTGCGTGAGCGAAAGTGTCCAAGTAGTAGGAATAGAAGAGCATGTATGAGAGGAATTATGAATGTGGATGAAGCGAAAGTTGCTTGTTTGGATAGGAGTGTTTGGAGGCGACTGATTTCGGGATGATGAAAAGAGTTTGTGCTACACCCAAGTGGGTACATGGCGTAATTGTGTATGTATGTACATATGTAAAAAAAATAATAAAAATTTATTATTTATATTTTTATTTTTCGGAAAAAAACAACAAATCAAACAATTTAAAATAGAAAAAAAAATTTACAAAGTTTTTGTTTTATAAATAGATATTTCTACTGTGATGTTATATAAAAAGTGATATTTTAATTACAAAATCTAATCAGTTACCTAATTGATTATACTACAAGTATTGACTAAATGAAAATCAGGAAAATGATTTTCCCAAAGATACAATTAAAGAATTTACAATACACATTTTATTCAACCTTTTTTTCGAATCTTGTATTAATTGAAAAATGATTATAAAATGTCAAATTAAAAATATTATAAATTTAATATTATATTAAAAATGAAAAACAAAATAAAGCTTATTTTCGATTTTTTATGATCTAATTTACCAACAAATTATGTGTGACATTTAGATGAAGAAAAATATTAGATGTTAAAGTTAAATTTTATCAAAGTGTTCAAATTTTGAAATATTTTATTCATCTGATTTTTATCCTACCTGTCACCCATAATGGGCACCGGAGTCAGTTGTTTGGAGGAGAGCTGGGTCGTAGGTGGGGTTGGTAGGAACTTTATTTTGTGATGTTGGTTAATTAGGTGGGCGCCAGTCAAAGCGGAATGTTGACGCAAATTGAGAAGCTTTGACAAATCTCAAAAAGAAACTTAACGGGATAGGGATTGATTTCATTTTTCGAGAATTTGTTTCGGAAATGCAATAATATAATTAAATAAAAAGAGAACTTACATGCGCTTGGTAAAGCAAATCGTTATATTGAATGATATACCAAATACAGAGTTATGTATGACGTTTGTTCGATGTCTGCTGGTTAGCGGGTGGTCTAGCTAAAGAAGATCTTCTCCTGCGTTTTCGTCAGCGCCGAGGAGATGCCAGAATGCATAGCGCAACAAAGCGGCGTGATCGTTGATGGAGACATCATGAGAATGATCGCCCTCGTAATCGGAATACGCCCAGCGGGCTTTAGTACGTCATAAACATCATCATCCAATCCATAATTACTGCTCGATTTATTGGATGGTCGAAATCTTTCATTGGTTGATCCAAACTCGGTTTCCACAATTAACTGGTGCTGCTATACATCTGAATCTCGCTCGGACACCGTTGAAAACGACAGCCTGATCATCTAAACATGAGTGGGCACAGCAGATTTATCCAAAATACAAACATGATAAAATCAAACAAATTGAACTTGAAATAAAAGTCGATACAATCGAAATTACAACGATAGGCAATAGTTTCATACAATATCATCAATATAACAAATTAATACGGAATCAAAATACTTTACAATTTACAATTTAAATTACACAAATCATCAGTTAGCTCAAGTGACGCTAATAAATTTAGCAAACAAAATAAATATCATAATTCAAAATTTAAGCGATAATAACATGATTCAATTAGCAAACAAAATAGATATCATAGTACAGAATTTAAACGATAATTACATAGTTCACTTAGCAAACAAAATAGATAACAACAGTATAATCGCAAGATACAAAAGCTAAGTGAAAATAGCATAGTTCAAAAAAAAATGATACAAGCAAAATTAAAATATTCAACTAGAACTGAAAATCACGTAACTCAAAGAAAATTCAACAATACTACAATAAAATGACTTAACAATATTTTCTAGCTAAATAAGTTAAAGTTACTTGCTCAACAAAAATATTCAATATCAAAATAATACAGACAATCAATAAATTTGCTACTTACGATACACAACATGTCATTTATACTACAAAGAAAAGGGATCACGAAGAGGGATACTTTAATTTTCGATTGCTACCTTTACTATAGCTCTTGTTATGATGCGATTTTTAAGTGGTATGCGTACGAACATGTCTGGTTAGATTACTCCTATGATTATATGCTTTCTGACACACTTTACACTGGAACAGTTTTTCGCCTGTATGTCTTCGAATGTGTGCTTTTAAATTACTATTATCATTAAATGATTTCTTACACGTTTTACACTGGAATGGTTTTTCGCCAGTATGAGTTCGAATGTGTCTAATTAAATTCTCTTTAACAGCAAATGCTGTCTTACACGTTTTGCATGGGAATGGTTTTTCACCTGTGTGTGTTCGAACGTGTTTCATTAAATTTCCTTTTTGAACAAATGCTTTTTTACATGTTTTGCACTGGAAAGGTTTTTCACCTGTGTGTGTTCGAACGTGTTTCATTAAATCTCCTTTTTGAACAAACGCTTTCTTACACATTTCACACTGATATTGTTTTTCGTCTGTATGTGTACGAACATGTTTGTTTAGATTATTCATTTGACTAAATTCTTTCTTACACACTTTACACTGGAATGGTTTTTCACCTGTATGTTTTCGAATATGTGTTGTTAAGCCAGAAGGCCAAGTAAAATCTTTACCACATATTTTACATTCGTAACTTCTTTTACTTGTACAAATTTTTCTAGTTATATCTGATTGATTTTTACGAGATTTCTTATCCACATTGCATATATACGGTGCTCGATTTGTGTGTGAAGAAGAATTTTGACGTAATTTTCTGGTACAGCTTCTTTTCAATGCTGTATGAACATTTTTTACATTCTCAACATTATGTAATTGAATATTAATATTTACATTCGACGAATTATCCCCTATTGCACTACTGTCTAATACTTTATTGACATTTTTCGTATGTTTTTTATTTATTTCTTTAGCTAGACTTTGTAGTTTCAAATCATATTTCACTTTGTAACCATTAGCTAAATCACATTCAATCAAATCAAAGCCAGCAAAGTCAATGTCATTTTCAAAGTCATCTTCGTCAGTTTTAATATCTTTAACTTCGGTAAATTCATATTCGTTATTGATATTTATTAAATCTATAATCAATTTACTAACATCTTCACAATCTTCATCTTCGGAAAGTCTAAGCGAATTTATACTGTCATGATCTTCTAGTTTAATTTCACTTTTCAATTTTACTTCAGTTTCATACAGATGTTCATCAATTATTTCATTTTTAATATCAATTATATCTTCATTTAAACATTCCAATTCTTCTTTTACGTCTATATTAGACTGCATATTAATTGAATAATTGTATTCTTCATCACTGATTTCCATTTTGACATTTGTTTCTGCTTCTTTAATATCATCTTCAAAGTTTACTTGAATCGATTCGTAATCATCATTATACTCAATAATGTTTTCTTGTTTTATAAAACCAGATTCTTCCTCATAATTCACTAATGTATTAGGAAATTCTACTTCTGTTTGTTCAATATTCATATACTTTATATAGTTGATCATTTTATTTTCTTCCAATTTTATTGCAATTATTTTAATTTCAGAATTTTCACCTTGTTCCGTATCGAGTCCATTTTGTAATAGTTTTAAATATTTGTTTAGAATTTCTTGCGAACGCAAGCAGTTTTTTATAAATTTGCAAGCTTGATTTAACTGTGCAATGCATGTTGTACATATGCCGATTGGTAAACTGCTATTTATTTTTAGCTAGAATAACATACCAATATGAAATTATAATATTAAAATGTTAAATTATTATACTTACAAGTCCTGGTGCAATTTGATTTAATTTGTCCAATAAAATGATGTTATCTGAATCGGAATTGTTCAACGTTGACGAGACACCTTTGTCAGTGACGCACAAACGACAAAGTTTTTCAAACATAAACATTTTTATGTTATTATTATATGTGCTTTGTAGTTTGTTTTAAAATTATATATTAATATTATTATACAGTAGTAACAAACTAATAACCACGTAATAACAACTGACTGGACCAACTTCTTTAAAAATCAGAAAAACAAAGACCAAAACAAAAAGTCCAACGACGCTGCAAGATGGCTGCAAGAAACAAGCTACGGCTGCAAACATCTGTCACAAATCCAGTTGGCCAGATGAATTTTGTGTAATGCTACTAGTATAAGAAGAAGAACAAACAATACTGTATTTTGTACTGAACGCACCTTATTTAATTATGAAAATGTTTTCTCAACTGCTACTTGGTCTGTTTGTCTAAATAAAATTCAAACAAAAGAAAACTAGTAAAATTAAGTTATTCATTCTGCAGCTAAGGTCAATGTGATTGAATGAAGTAACCTAGCACACCAATCACACACCAACTATAAAATCAACTTCATTCAATCTTTCTGACTTTACCTACAGGACTGTCAACTGAATATTAATGTAAACAATTACTTTAAATATAATTTGTCACGTTTTTACATGATTATTATTTGAAACCAAATTTAAATATTATGTAGAATGTTGTTTTTTAATTACTATAAAAATTAAGATGTATTTGAAAATTTACAACGGACCATTTAACTGGCCAATTAATTCTATCAATGTGATACATGAACGAAAGCTAAACATTCAGTGTAAAAGGACAAACATTACGGCTGCTGTCACTTTCAAAATTCCCTCCCATTATTTCTATGGGTGCATTCAACAAAAATAAGCTGCTATTTATTCTTTTTCTTATACTAAGAACATTAAGCAAAATTCATCTGGCCAACTGGATTGGTGACAGCTTCTTATAAGTTAACCTCTAATACTTATCAAATACAATATTTTTATGTTTTATTTATTGTAAGAAGCTTTTTTTGATGGAAAAATAATTATAATCATGAATAGTTTTATGCAACTTTGTCAATTATGTATACGTGATAACAATGTATTGTTCACTATACTTCATCTGGATTCAGATGACAAACGTTTTGTAGATAAATTGGAAGCAATTATGCCAGAAATTGTAAGAATGAAATAATTTGTTTTTATTGTAATATACATTATTATTTTTGAATAATATGCATTTTTAGGTAGATTGCAGGCTCCAATTGCCGAATGGTATTTGCACAATTTTTGCTGTTCAGTTGAATGATGCTTATGAATTTATAAAACAATGTTTCGATTCTCAAATAATATTAAAACACTATTTAAATGAAGAACTTTGTCGATTATGTGCTGGTGGTAATAATATAACATTTACTTAAGTACAATGGATTCGGATAACATATTGTTATCATATAAATTGGAAACCATTGCATCGGAAATTGAAAGTAATTTTAAGTAATTTTTATTGCTTTTTATTTTTTATACAAATTATAGTATTATCTTTATTGATTAATATTATATCATTTGTTTGCTAGGAATGTAAATATTTCCAAAAAAGCCCGTTTGTGTATGTATACAATGGAGTTTAGGTGCTCACGTTGATGTATAGTAGTGAATGTTGGGTTTGGAAAATGACTGTTGTGGAAATGAGATTTTTACGTGGGGTAGCTGGGTGTAACTATAGGAGAGATCGAGTACGAAATAGATGGATGAGTGTGAAATTCGAGAAAAATGTTGTAGCAAAAGTTGGTGTTTGTCAGTTAAGATGGTTCGGAGGCATGTTGAGCGAATGCGTCTAATGAACGTTTGCTGTTAAAAAGATTTATTTGAATGATTTTGATGGTATACGTTTGCCCAGTGGATCAGTCCGATGAGTAGTTGGAGTGGTATGATTGAGAGGGTGGCTTGCGTGTGCGAAAATTTCCAAGTAGCAGAAATAGAAGTGAGCATGTATGAGAGAGGAATTATGAATGTGGATGAAGCGAAAGTTGCTTGTGCTGGATAGGAATGTTTGGAGACGACTGATTTCGGGATGATGAAAAGAGTTTGTGCCACACCCAAGTGGGTACATGGCGTGATTGTGTATGTATGTATGTATGTATGTATGTATTTCTTTAGTAACCCTTTTCATGATAATTTTCTGGCTACGCCACTGTTTTTAAAAGCTATTGAAAAATTTAATCAAAAGTCATATATTATTATAAATTATAGATTTATAAATAAACAAATTTATAATAAATTAAAATATGATCTAACTGTCGCGAAAAGTTAATAAAATAAAATAATTTTCCTAAAAGCACAAACAGTAATATTTAAAAAAGAGCTATATACGTATTTCAAATGCTTAGCTTTCATCATCAGTAGCAAAAGATAAAGTCTTAATCAGTGATGTAAGGTTACACAAATACTCAACGTACCGAGTGGTCAAAGATCACTAATTAACACCGATTCCAAATTTCGTAAGTAGTAAATGTTGAAAACTTTTGTTTTTTTTTTGCAGTGTAGCCAGCTTATTCAGAATTGGCCAATGGCGTACTCACACCTATAGAGAATGGTGGGGGTAGAGGTATATATACCAGATTGCGGGGCAGAAACTGTCATTCAGTCACCAAGCCCTGAGAATGCCATCTACGATGTATGGTGAAACGTCTGCAACGAAAATAGATCAACCACGGTATATCAGCCCTGAAATTTCTACAAATTCAAGATTTAACGTTTAAAAATTTCCATCGAAAATAAAGATCCCAAAAAATAAATTATAATAATTAATAAATAATATTTGTTATGTTTATCATATTTTATATAATATATATTTTATATTTACCAATGTTCTTTAT
Organism: Clivina fossor; assembly: GCA_963966155.1. Taxonomy (NCBI): domain Eukaryota; kingdom Metazoa; phylum Arthropoda; class Insecta; order Coleoptera; family Carabidae; genus Clivina; species Clivina fossor. Next base: position 34,020,759 of record OZ014550.1, read on the forward strand.
ATTGTATAGCAAATTTATTTTCTATATACATGTGTGTGTAAAAATTTAAATATAATATATTTTTCCTGTTTAATAACGTAATTTTGATTTGATTGACTTCCTTATTGCAGCATTTTGAAAAAGTTATTAAAGCAAATTATATTCTTAATTTTTTTAATATTTAATTCATTTATTTCTACTTGTCTGAAGATTATTTTTCCAAAATATTTTTCTCATATAATCTTTATTTAGTTTGTAGAGAAATGCAGTGCGGTTTAATACGCTTATAAAATTATATGTGATTTATTAATTATATTAATTTCAAATTTTCAGACTATTTTTACTACTTTGACTGCAAGGAAAAGTAGTAAAGCGTTTGATACGGTGTCTGTAACATTTTCAAAAAAAAAAAAAATTGTATAGAAATCCTTCATATAGCCTGTAGATGACGAATCTGAACTTAGTTTATGAGGGTGTATGTGTGTGCGTCGTCAGCTCGCTCGCTCGGTCGTAAGTCAAAATTTTGTGGCCGCAACTCCTCCTAGACGGTTCAACCGATTTTAATGAAATTTTCAGGATAAATTTGTCTAGTACCCAAGATGGTCATGTGGTTTTGTTTTTTTTCCAGTGATGCCAACTTTCCGAGAAAAAAATTACTAAAGTTTTTAAAAATTCATATTGGCTACGTTATTTATCCGATTTTCATCAAATTTTCAGGAAAGATTTCCCTAATGCTCCCATTAATTACATAATTTTATTAATTTTCAGTGTTGCCAACTTTCCGAGAAAAAAATTACTAAAGTTTTAAAATTTTTATTATGGCCATGTTATTCAACCGATTTTACTCAAATTTTCACAAAAGATTCTCCTAGTATTCATATAATTTATGTAATTTTAACAAAATACAGTGTTGCCAACTTTCCAAAAAAAAAATTAGTACAATTAAAAAAAATTTATTTTGACCATTTTATTTAACCGATTTTAATCAAATATTTATAAAAGTTTTTCCTAGTGCCTAAATAAATTATGCAATTTTAACAAAATACAGTGTTGCCAACTTATCGAGAAAAAAAATCACAAAATTTTAAAAAAATTTATTGTGGCTACATTATTTATTCGATTTTGATCAAATTTTCAGAAAAGTATCTCCTATTGCCAACATAAATTATAATATTATTAAAATACAGTGTTGCCAACTTTCTGAGAAATGTCAAAGTAGTCTATATATGGGTTTTCCCATATACTTCTAATCTTGTTAAATAAACTCCTGGACAAAATTGACGCACCACTAACATTTTTTAAAAATATTCAGAAATAATGATAACTTTTAATCTGCTATCTGTTTTACAAGTAGGATTTGGACCTCCTCTGGCATTTCAAGCACATGCTGTTTTGTTTTAAAATTATAATTGTCAATTAGTCCCGTTTGACCACAAATTGGTGTACACTCCGTTCAGAAACTGCTGGTTACAACTTGTTATTAAGCTAATTTTTGTTATTGGTTGTGGTACAAACGTGTTTTTAAGTTTATCTACAAGTGTTTCACAGTAAGAAAATGAATCACCAAAGAAATTAATCGGTGGAGGAGGTAGTACGGGCATCAACTCTGCTGAAGGAGAGGAACTCGATGCGTTATGTTGCCAATGTGTTGGGAAGAAATCATTCCAGCATAAGTCGCATGGTTAGACGATTTAACGAAATGGGATCTCACATTCGAAGGCCAGGACAAGGGCGAAAACGATGTACCAATCAAAGGAATTACCGTTTTCTGAGACAATTCGCTCTTAGAAATCGGAGAATCACTAGTAATGTGTTAAAAAATGAGTTAGCAGCGGTTCGTAATGTTGTAATATCGTCTCGAACAGTTAGAAGACATTTAAATGAAGCCGAATTAAAGAACAGAAGACCGGCAAAAAAACCATTATTTATCAGAGAGCACAAAGTTCAAAGATTGCGTTTTGCCAGAAACCATCAACATTGGTCTGTTGATGATTGGAAAAACGTTCTATTCTCTGACGAAACGAGAACGTAATAAAGTCCTTCTTTTTAAAGGAAAGGTTTCTCAGAACAAAAAAGAAAGAAAAATAGAAAATAAACAAACTAATATTTTAATTTATTTTCTGAATATGGTTTTAAATTCTTCGCGTGCCACACGCCACGATTTTCACCCATTTCGTCTCTAAACTCATATATTCAATGGGACAAATTCCATTTAAAGTATTTAGACTCATCAGAAAGTACATGATTTCTACGCCAAACTAATACCTTTGCCGACCTTTGGTAGATAACGCATAACTCGACGTCTCAAATCGTAAAATTTTTTATCTTTTCACGCGTCGCTCTTAAACGTTCTCTAACTTTACTACAAATGTTCTGAAATATGTTTTTAGTGTTTGTTTGCCGTTATTGCGACGTCTACATCTTCAGGAACTGCGTCGACTATTTCTTCTACAAAAGAGATCTCTCTACCGAAATTTACAAAATACGGTGTACATTTTGTACTCTTAAGATATAGCACAGGATATCTTCTGTAGATTATCTTTCCAGTTTTGTTGATTAATGGCACTATACGATTGAATAAGAATAAACTGTATTCTTTCTATACTTATACTATTCTTTTCAACGAAATTTTGCACTATTATTTATTATTGTCGAAACAAGGCTACCAAATAAGAAAATACATTATTTTTTAAGTAATTAACAATGGACGAAAATATGGTTTCCTTCAGAAAAAATGGTAAATGTTAAATATTTTACTTAAGTATTAAGTTCTATGTTCTATGTACGAAAAAGTATTTAAAAAAATAATTAAATACAAAAGTGCTCAAGTAGTGTCTAGCTCTGTACCCAGTAGATTATATTTTTATTCAAATATAAATATATATTTATAGATGGTTTTATAATAAATATATACTTTAACTAATGTTTATTTTAGGTCACCAAAAAGAAAACATTTACTTTAAATTCTACCGGTATAATTATTACTACTTTCAAGAAAGCATGCTTTTTTGATGGTCTAAAGTCGAATTTAGTTAAAGTGTTTATTATGAAAATGGTTGTTATATAAACAATAACAAAATCTGTGGTGAGTAAAATATTCATACATACGTACACAATCATTCAATGTACACGTAAATGTGTCTCACAAACTCTTTTCATTATGTAAAAATTAGTTTTCGTCAAACACTCCTATGCAAACAAGCAACTTTTGCACCAAACATCAACGCAATCTTATACTTTCAATATCATTCACATATATTGTTTTAACCAAACGTTCATTACACATTTGCTTAACTAAGATTACCAAACCAACTTTTGCTACAACATTTTTATCAATTTCGCGCTCATCAAACACCAATCTATTTTGCATCCAATTCCTTCAGTATTCGACCGTAATTTAAGGCCGAATATTCAATATTCAGTTGAGGTGGTACGATATATCTAATCCTAGTAATATGCTAACTTTTTGCTTTATTTCTCAGTTTATATATATTTCGTCACCTGTTAATTTACTTGCTACGAATAAATCTTCATCTAGTAACTTTATTAATTTATATTATATATCTATATAACTAAAATTTTCTAATTTCTAGTTTTTTAATTAAAAATATCAAATTTTATCAAAGTTTTCAAATAAATTATATACAAAGTTATATACCATAGAGAATCGTTCTCAATTTTTCCATTTCAACATGGCTTTATGCAAAGAAAATCTAGAATCAGCAATTTGATGTATTTTACTCATAATATATCAGCTAGATTAGATAATAAAGGGCAAATTAATTACATTTACACTGATTTTGTAAAAGATTTTAAAATGTTTTTTTTCTACATCTCTTATAACTTTGCTATCTTCCTATCTTTAAAATAAAATTCTTTTCGTGCATCTTCTATCCCATTCTTTTCATTACTTTACGCTTTTATCTGGAGTTCTTCAGGGATCTAATCTTAATCTTTTTTTTTTCTAATTGTTTATAAACGATATCCAAAACGTATTGCAGTGCAATAAGCTTATGTTTGCAGATGCCTTGAAAATATTTCATTATATAAATTGTCACGATGATTGTAATTTTTGTCAAAATGATCTAATAACAATTATCAATTGCGTTCAGAAATAATTTATATTTAAATATTAAAAAATGCAAAATAGTCAATTACTCCAAGAAACAAACAACAACAAATTTTAATTACAATATTAATAACACCACTCTGTCACGTACTGACCAGATTACTGATCTCGGAGTAAAATTTGACAGCAAGTTTAACTTTTGCATATCATATGCAATATATACATAAAATATTAGGTTTTATTATTAGGAACATCTGTGAGTTTAAAGATACCAATACTGTTTTAATAATATATTATACACTTGTTTGCTTTAAGCTAAAATATGCATGTTCGTATTGTCTCTACAGCACGTTATTTATCAAAACCTTCTCAAAAGTTTCAGAAAAAGCTTTTAAAGTTTGTTTATTTTAAATTGTATAACAATCAGTGGCGCAGTTAGGATTTTGTCTTGGGGGGGGAAAGGGGCAAGGATTTTATCTTGGAGAAGCAAAGTAATAACAAGATTTCCACTTTATCTTACATGAATCAAATAATTAATAATTTAATTTCTTCTTATACAAGAGTGTAGGTCACGTTGTTTTTTTAAATAAAACTACTTGAATTTATTTCACATGCTACTAGTTTCGGTACAAAAGCGTACCTTCTTCAGGCAATCTATATTTTATTTTGTAAAAAACATTGCAGTATTAACATTATACAAAAATCATACATTAATAAAATTCAATGACAATAAAACTTACGTAAAATGTAGATTAAACAAAAACATTTGACGTTGAATAAATCGTACCAGAATAGATAAGTAAAAACAGCACACACAGATTTTAAAAATTATTTATATCAATACAATATACTTCAGATTTTTTAAAATAATAAATATATTCCAACATTAAAACTTATTAAAAAACAAACAAGTACGTTTTTTTCACTACTGACACATTCAAAAACTGCCGATACACTTTGACAGTGTTCTTCGGGAAATCTTGTGGGATGTGCTTCGCGAGTACGGTGTTAATGGTAATCTTTTAGGAGCAATTCAAGTTCTGTATGATGGAAGTGAAGTTGCTGTACAAGTTGATGGTTGTTTAAGTGATTGGTTTCGTATAGATGTTGGCGTGAAACAGGGCTGTGTAATGTCTTAAATAGCCATTTAATTTATATATGGATGTTCTTCTTCGAAAAGCTTTCTGTGGCAATGACGGTATACAAATAGGTGATTGTGTTGTACCTGCTTTAGCGTATGCCGATGACGAGGTTGTTTTGGCTGAATCTGAAGAAAAACTGAAAAGGATGATTGATAGAATTAATGTTGTTGGTAAAGATATGAATCTTGTATTGAATGTTGATAAGTGCAAAGTTTTAGTTTTTGAGAAAAGTGACTTGATGACTGAATGTAATGTATATATTGACGGTGCACGTTTAGAGCAGGTAGATGAATTTGTGTACTTGGGTAGTTTGCTGTCTAGAGATGGCCGTTTTGATCGTAAAATTGAAAGGAGAATAAATACTGGTTGTAAGGTTTTGGGTACTTTGGGAACTTTTGCTAGGAATGCAAATGTTCCCAAAGAAGCTCGTTTAAGTATATATAATGCAGTTTTGCTGCCTACGTTGATGTATAGGGTAGTGAATGTTGGGTTTGGTTGCAAAAGCATAAACGGAAAGTGACTGCTGTGGAAATGAGATTTTTACGTGGGGTATGTGGTGTAAATAGGAAAGATCGGGTACAAAATAGATTAGTGTATGATGAGTGTGAAATTGAAAGAAATGTTGTAGCAAAAGTTGGTGTTACAGGTGCAAGTGACATTGATGTAACTCTGTGTTATCGTGCTGCGGATAGATGGTAGTGGCGTTGGCAGGTGCTTCCTGAGTGATCATCTCATTCTGGTCACAATGCACTGCAGGTAGATGTTAGTTTCAGCATTGTGCATGCTGGCGCTGGTGTCAATTTGCCTAGGTGGTCTGTTAAGAATGTCGACTGGGATTATTACGATGATGTACTTCATGGACAAGCAACTATTGACGTGGTTAACTTTGCTGAGTTAAATGTGGATGCAATGGCGGAAACTTTGACTGGCTGGTTAACAAAGACAAATGACATTGTACTCAGACGCATTACGAAGGAAATACTAAGACGAGTAAGGTGGTGGACGCCGGAACTGACAAGACGGACATACCAGGATGCTAGGCGGTTGCAGACGGATGACTCAAATGACAAGTACCAAATTTATAGGGACGCTTTACCTACCTATAAACATATATGTTTTGCTTTAGAATTCCGTGGACGTTATATGACGTATCTGGTTTTCGGGATTGGCTCCGCGTTGTCGGTTGTCGATTTTGTTGACGACGTTTCGGCACAGTCTCATGTGCCATCTTCAGGTCTTCTCAGTAGTGCTTTCGCTCTGCTTCGAGTTAGACGTGGAATGAAGCAAAAGCAAAAGCACTACTGAGAAGTCTTGAAGATGGCACATGAGACTGTGCCGAAACGTCGTCAACAAAATCGACAACCGACAACGCGGAGCCAATCCCGGAAACTAGATACGTCATATATATATAAATATATATATATATATATATATATATATATATATATATATATTATATTATATATCATATATATATATATATATATATATATATATATATATATTATATTATATTATATATCATATATATATATAAAACCTTTTTTTAGCACATGATTAACTTGATAATTCTATAATCAATTCTACAATCAATTCTATAGAAGCTGAGTAAGTTTAATTTTTAATATCTTTCCAGCCTAAAAACAAAACTGTCTACAAATTACAAAATGTTTGATGTGTAAACATTTTGTAAAATCTTTTAAACCAAATGTCTTAATCCAACACTAATTTTATTATTTTTATGATATATTTTTTTTTATAATGGTTTTTTAAATTGTTTTTTTATATTAAACGAATTCAGTTTCTATTATCTCTGCGAATTGTAAGTTAAACATGTGCTAAAAATAATGTTATATTAATTACATATATGTTATTGTAGCTTCCTGATGATGATGATATAAAGCTTGAATAGTATTTTAATTGAGTTTTATTTATCAAAAGCTTCAACAGACTGCTTTTAACTCACCAAAAATTTATATATATATATATATATATATATATATATATATATATATATATATATATATATCTATATATATATCATGATTTTTTACGAACAAAGAATAATAAAACTTAAGATTGCATTTAGTAACCCATATCACATTACTGTGTTGTGGGATGCCTGTCTCATATTTCACAGATTTTTGTATTCAATATTTTTATTTATATTGTTTGGTTTGTTTACAAAATAATTAAAAGCTAACACAATTAAATTTTAATATCTAAAGCAGCAATAATCTGTTTGGAATTGAATGTATAAATTAAATGCATTTATTGTTTATTTCATTTTATTGAAACGGTTTTTACTATTATTTTCCATATACATATTCCACACTAAAATTAAGTCAATAAAAAAACAAAAATATTTGTTTTCTATAATTAACATTATGATATTTTTACAACAAATAAATTCAAACTAAAATTTTTTGAATGTTCTTTAGTTTTGAAACTTTGATGAAATAACCAAATAACTACACAGTTACATGTTACATAATGTTACATACATCATGATTTTGATTTAAAAAATAGATAATAAATAAAAATAAATAATAATAAATAATAACAAAAATATTTCACAATTTTAAATTTTTTATATGTTAATCAATGAAGAAAAAAAGAAGTGCCCTATTATAGCAAAACTTGTGTTTTTTTTAGTTAAAAAATGTTTGTTCTAAAAGGGAACGTTTTTTGTCACATTACTAAAAAAAGCTAGAAATTTGGAACTAAAAAAATTGAGTCAATATTTAATTAATAAATAGAAAGTATCTCTAGAACTGCTTGTATGCTATTGAATTGTATGTATTTAATATTTTGATGAAAACTACTGTTTGAAAAAAATATTTTGTTATGGTATTTATGTTTTAACTTAATATAAATGAATTTTTATTACGGTTTATAATCGAAAATAATTACGGTTTTGTTGAGATTACGGTTATTTTAAAAATCGAAATTACGTTTCGGTTAACGTTTTTCATATTTTAAAAAATAAAATATCAGTTATGGTTTTTCGTTTGGTTCAGCAAAAAAAAAAGCTAATAACGGTATGGTTTCCGGTTACGGTTTCGGTTTAAAACTTTGGTTGTAATGAAAGTAGTTTTTAATATGACAAAATTATCTGAATTTCTCCTTTTCTCGGGCTGGTTAAATTTGCCAGACAAAATCTATAAACAAATGCAAATGTATTTTATACACATATATTCACGGTAACCAGGTGACTGTTGCTACTTTTTTTCTAATTGGAGAGAACAATGACGGTTAAATTAGACCAAATGTTTCAAATTACGTTAAAAGATAATTAATAAAATTTAATATTTTTCAAACAGTAATTTTAAAAATATTGGAGGCATAATTTTTGATATTTTTAGAAAAATTGTTTTTTTTTTTAATCCAGTGATATTAATTTGTTAGAGCCTTGCATAACAATTTTTGTGAATAAAAATTATCAAAACTTTTTAAAATATTATTTAAACAACAGTACTTTAGTTGGCTATGCTGCATTGTTTCTCAGTACAAAATGGTTTGAAATATAAATTAAATGACAATTCATCTAGCTTATGTTTAATCAAAGCTTACTTTAAACTGTGTAACATGATTAACCAAAGTAGGTACCGTTATTTGGATAATATTTAAAAAAATCTTTAAATTATTTAAAATAAGAAAATTGTATTTAGTATTTTGAGAATCACGGGATGAAAAAACATTGTATTTATCATTTATGTTTTAACATAATTTGGAGCATTTTGTCTAATTTAACCTAAACTTTATTTCTTCGAATAGAAAAAGTAGCACTAATGATCCGGTTATTTTGAACACTCTGTATATATGCCTAGGTATATTTATCGCATATTTATATGTTATGCCCGCTTTCCTAATAAATACTTTAACTAAAGTCAACAACAATTGTTTCAATAAAACACATGAATTTTAAATTCAACTGGCGTTATTATTATTGCTATCAATAAAATTATGCTTTTTTTCATTTTTTTTTTTAACTTTTAGGTCATCATTATTATTGTTGGCAATAAAACAATGTTTGTTTTGGTTTAAAATCGATTTTAGTTAACGTGCTAATTATGAAAACGGACTTAAACTCTATGAACTAAATTTGAATTTTGTTAAATGCAAAAAATAATTATAATGTTTATATTAAATTATGCTTTAATTAAACTTAAACATGTATGTATTATTCGGATTTATTTTTGAAGGTGCCGGATAAAACAGCTTTTACTGTATTTTCTACTTTACTATACTTTATAACTTAAAAATATCTAGAACACAAACAACAAAGTTGTTTAACTAGCTTTTTACTTCCTACGCCACTGAAGTACATAGATAGCGTAGTGCAATGAAACAAAATTATTTGAATAACTAACTATATCAAGATCAAAAGTTTAAATTCACATTTAGTTACGGTTTAGTTTAAAATGGATCGTTGGCGAGGCAAGATCGCTGTTGTGACTGGTGCTAGCGCCGGAATCGGTGAAAATGTTGTAGAAAAACTCGTTGAAGAAGGTCTACAGGTATTGAAAATTAAATATTTTGTTCTTATTTTTAGAAAGGCATGACTAAGTTTGTTATTCTAATATAATTAATTATGTTTATTTTTTAAATCAATCAGATCATTTTAAATGACCTCGATCCAAGTTTAAAAATAAATATTATCGTATGTAATACAATAATTAATGTTGTAAAAAATCTTTCAGAATTCATTATATTAAAATAAAAAGCTTTAAGTTGAGTGTTATTTTATAATTAAAATTCGGCGTTTAATAATTAATATTATTTTGTTTAATATTTGAAAATATTATAAATTTTTCTATAAAGTAATTAGCTTTACATAATTATATTTTTTTGCAAATTTATTAATTTATATGTTATAATTTATCTATTAGTTTTGTTTTATTATTATATAAAAAATAATTTTACTACTACTACTTTCAAAAATATTGCCATTTATGACAATATATATTTTAACTAATGGAGTACCATTTTTTGAGCATATTTTATTTATGTTTGTTATAGGAATATATAATTATACATTCTAATAATTTTATAACGCAAATTTTTTTATTGAAATGGTTAATTTTCATGAAAAATCATAAAATTTTACATAATATTAATCTTGAGAAATTTTATTACCCCTTACAAATTGTTAAACACTATTTTTATAGGATTAGGTATATGTTCTTTTATCTAGTTTTAAATAATTTTTACAATAATATAACAGCAATAGATAACATTCTGCTTTATATTCAAGTTGCATGTAGAATTATTCTGTTTTTATTTAAAAGAAAATAATTTAATGTTATTTATATGCAGAATTTCCAGTGAGAGTATTTTAAAAATAAACCTATTATTTTAAAGAAAATTACTATTTTTTTTGTAAATTGTCTCAATTTTTTCCTGTTCTTAGTTCTGAAAAGATTTTACGTTTTGGGAACCAGTGTTAAAAAGTGTAGTTAGCATACTATAATTGAAAAAAGTAAATTTATAGAGCTGCAGCAGCCGCTAAAATTGTCAATGGAGTTGTAATGTACATATTGGTGATAAATAAATAGTACAGCAAATGTATATTATATCTCTAGTTTATTAACGTAAAGCAAAACATAGCATTTATTAACTTTTATATAACAAAATTTAAAATGAAAAAACAGCAAAAAAATAAAATTAAATAATATGAGATATAGTATAAATATAAAAATAAGACTTATTTATTTTAATAATTAATTTTCTTTTCTTTTTTTTTGTTTAATAATAAATGAAATATATATTTGTGAATCGTGTTTTATCTTATATACCTTATCATTAATAATAAAAAAATTGTGAAATATTGTATTAGGCATAGTTAAAAATTTATTATTTGTACTTTTTAATAACGAATGCAAGTAAGTTTTTTTGTCAGTTTTTGGTTTTAGTTACGGTTTCGATTCAATTCTCCGATTTGTAAAGAAATAAATTAGTAATATTTTTAAAATTGATAATGAGATGTAGTACAGTTAAATTTATTAATAATTAAAGCCAGATCTAAATAAGTTTAAAATTTGTTTAAAAATTTTATATAATTATTTTAAATTTCTTTTGATGAAAATGTAAAAATAATTATAGTAATTTCTGACTCAGACGTACTACTTAATGTATTTATGATTTCAATTGTTTTTAAAATTTAAATTATAGTGTCGTAGTACATATTTTGTATGTTATTCACTAAAATTATATTATCATTAACATTATCTTTTAATCTAGGTGACTTAATACGAAAACAGGTTGAATCATAACGCACTTTATAGAGTGTACCTAATTTAGGAAGGGAAGAAATTGATGACGTCAACATTGTCCATTTATATGTATGTGCGGTACGGCGCGGCCGTAGGCAAATTTCAAATATTGAAATGTCAAAATATGATAAACAGAAATAAACAATTTATTCGATTTTAATTGGTGCTATTCAATCATTTTAGTATAAAAACAGTAATATTTATTAAAATAAAACGGCGTTAGGTTGTAGTTCTGCATTAATATCTATTAATAATCGACGTTTCAATGATCTCAACGTACATCTCCATTAGGAAAAAAGATATAAATGGCATTTACTGTAAATATACAGAACAGAGAAACAAATTACTCATATAACATTATATTTAGAAATTGACATTTCTAAATGTAGGTGTACTGAAGTTTGATACATTTTAATTTTCATAATACCATCTCTTCTATATCATATCAATTCCTATATCTATATTTAGTTCGGTTGTCGTACTACTAATATTTATTTTTATTTTTTAATTTGAATATTTTAATATTTTTAAATTTTTTTAAGTTTGGGCGTGTGACGTCACAATATAAATTTTAACAACTTTAACAATTTTTTTCTCTATATTGGCCCATTTTATTAAAAAAATAAAAATATACGGGTCTCTTATTTTTAAATTTGGCTGTGTTCTAAGTATCCGACTATGCATCGGAACGCTTAAATGGGACAAAAATTTCTTTATTATTTAAATATTATAATGATGTTTTATTTCTTGCAAAAGAAACTATAGGACATTAAATATGTGCAAAAAATTAATTATGTTTATTTTTAATTATAGATATCTTTAAATAAAAACTTTCTTTGGGCAACTTTTTATATAAATTTATTGATCAATTTTGAGTTACAAGTATTTTTTTAAATTGTTTGGACATTTTAAAAAATATTTAATAGAATTAAGCTGAATGTTCATTTTACTACTTTACTGTTTAACTTTGTTCGATATAATTAATTTTTCATATCTTTTATAAACTTTTTCCAATTTATTTCAAAATTTTAAAAATAATGTGAGATGTAGATATACATATCAGAAAAAATCTGTGAAAATGTAATATTTGTAAAGAGTCGTATTGGTATCTACATTAAAAGTTGCCCAAAATATCTATAAGTAATTAAAAATCAAAAGTTATAAAAGAAAATGGTTAGTAAAAAATATTTATTTACTTCTATAGATCTATAGATTTTATAGAAAGTAGTAATTATAATATAATAATATATTATAATATAAATATATAAAATAATTTGTTTTAAATTAAATTATTAATTAAAGCAGCTTAAGTGAGACACGCGGAATATATATATATATATATATATATATATATATATATATATAAATATATATATATATATATATATATACAGGATGTTCGTTCGCTTGGTTGATATAGGGCAATAACATGGAATTTCGATAATATGCAGAATACTACTTTCTGAAGTAAAATTCGGAGAAATACTTAGAATACTTTCGATAAGGAATAAAAAGTTATATAATTTGGTTTTAGTTTTAATTTGCTAGCATGTACCGTTTGGGCGCTAGAATTTTTTTTAAATGTTTTTTAGAATTTTCAATAATTTTTTCCTGCTAAATCAATATGAGTTACAGAAAAAAGTTACTTAGCTATTATGTAGCTAATTTTTTTCTCAATTTTACTGAATTTTTTCAGATTTTTTTGAGCAAATTTTGAAGATAGTCTTTTTTTCGAAATAAGACTTTTTTTAAAATTTGCTTAAAAAAATCTGAAAAAATTCAGTAAAATTGAGAAAAAAATTAGCTACATAATAGCTAAGTAACTTTTTTCTCTAACTCATATTGATTTAGCAGGAAAAATTATTGAAAATTCTAAAAAACTTTTAAAAAAAATTCTAGCGCCCAAACGGTACATGCTAGCAAATTAAAACTAAAACCAAATTATATAACTTTTTATTTCTTATCGAAAAGTATTCTAAGTATTTCTTCGAATTTTACTTCAGAAAGTAGTATTCTGCATATTATCGAAATCCCATGTTATTGCCCTATATCAACCAATCGAACGAACACCCTGTATATATATATAAAATTTTCATTTGACAATTGTGATCAACCAGATTTATTTGTATTATGAAAATATACAACTGAACAATGTTCATAAAATGATTGCAGGTAATTGGAATAGCACGACGTGTTAATATTGTTGAAGAAAATGTAAAGAAACTTAGTGGAAAATCTGGAAAACTCTATCCGTTGAAATGTGACATAACGAAGGATGAAGAAGTAAAAAATGCATTTGAATGGATTAAGGACAATGTGGGGCCTGTCAGTATTTTAATTAATAATGCTGGAACTGTTAAAGAAAACACATTTGTCGGTAAATATGTAAATTAATTTAATGTTGTAAGTAATAGTAATTAAATAAAATATCACACAAAATACATAACTTAACATCCGTCCTATTCAATTTCTCGTAACTCAATGTCACATTCACTGTTTCACTTTTTCATTACCATCACAACTGTTTTTCAAAGCTAACTATGTTTATTTCAAAAGTTTCTTACATATATATATATATATATATATATATATATATATATATATATATATATATATATATATACTGGGTGTCCCATTTTAATCCGCCACCTGCAATAACTTTAAAATCGTGCATCGGACAAAAAAATGTTACGCATAAAAAGTAAATGGTTTCGAGGGGGACATCTGATGCAGAGATCCTTGCCCCCTCTGGACCCCCTGAGGGGCGAAAAAGGGGGGCAACTTTGAAATCTTAAATGGAACACCCTATTTTTTATTGTAGATTCTGATAGGATATTAAAAAGTATGTAAATTTTATTTCAAGACTTTTTTTTTATCTTTGATAGATGGCGCTGCAAACAGCATTTTTTTTCTCAGTTTATCAATCTTCAATTTGAAAAAAAAAGTGTAACTAAGTACGATATTCAAGATTTTTTCAGTTCTTTGGGAAGAGGGGGGGCAAGGGTCACTGCATCAAATATCTTCCTCGAAACCATTAACTTTAAGTTAATGGTTTAGAGGGGTATAACTTTAAGTTAATGGCTTCGAGGGGATATCTGATTCAGTGACCCTTGCCCCCCCTTCTTCCCAAAAACTGAAAAGAACTTGAATATCGTACTTAGTTACACCTTTTTTTTCAAATTGAAAACTGATAAACTGAAAAAAAAAATGCTGTTTGCAGCGCCATTTATCAAAGATAAACAAAAAGTCTTGAAATAAAATTTACATACTTTTTAATGGCCTATCAGAATCTACAATATAAAATAGGGTGTTCCATTTAAGATTTCAAAGTTGCCCTCCTTTCCCGCCCCCCAGGGGGTCCGGAGGGGGCAAGGGTCTCTGCATCAGATGTCCCCCTCGAAACCATTTACTTTTTATCCGAAACATTTTTTTGTCCGATGCATGATTTTAAAGTTATTGCAGGTGGCGGATTAAAATGGGACACCCAGTATATATATATATATATATACCGGGTGTAGAAATGAAATGTGAACCATAGGGATTTCAATGTTATTTTTTAAATACGGCTGTATCTCTTTCCCTATTGACTTTAGAGCAAATATTTAAATATAAAACTTGTTCAAAATGTGAAAATGCATGGTATAAAGTCATTTTTTTTACATAAATATTAATATTTTACGATATACAGGGTTAGCCACTAAAAAATGAGCTATAACATTGGGAAACGGGAATGGTATCGAAAAATGCGAAATAATGAGTTTTATAATTCGGTGAAAAAATCATTGTTCTACGATACTTCGTTTAGGAGAAAAAAATTAAAAACTGATTTTTGAAAAATTTCGTAAGGGGGTACCCTTGTGTTTTGTTTAAAAAAAAAAAGATTTTGGATATTATAACACTGGCTTTCGTTGTCTACTCTTTTATCCTATTCTTTGTACCAGACACTTTTTTTTCCTGTTTTTCTTTAATTTTTTATTCACCTTTTTCTGATTTTTCGAAAAGTTGATGAGGGGGGACCATTCGCATTTTTTTCGAAAATCAGTTTTTAATTTTTTTCTCCTAAACGAAGTATCGTAGAACAATGATTTTTTCACCGAATTATAGAACTCATTATTCCGCATTTTTCGATACCATTCCCGTTTCCCAATGTTATAGCTCATTTTTTAGTGGTTAACTCTGTATATCGTAAAATATTAATATTTATGTAAAAAAAATGACTTTATACCATGCATTTTCACATTTTGAACAAGTTTTGTATTTAAATATTTGCTCTAAAGTCAATAGGGAAAGAGATACAGCCGTATTTAAAAAATAATATTGAAATCCCTATGGTTCACATTTCATTTCTACACCCGGTATATATATAAGTAATATATATACATATATATATATATATATAATTTTCAGATGGTGATCCAAAAATCTGGCGTGAAGTATTAGATCTAAATGTATATGGTTTAGCATTGTGTACACATGAGGCCGTAAAGCAAATGCGAAATGCTAATATTCCCGGTCATATTATAAATATAAATAGTATAGCTGGTCATAAAGTCGTTGACACAAACCCGAATATTTTTAATATGTATTCACCATCAAAACATGCTGTTACTGCTATGACTGAAGTTATGCGACAAGAGTTACGATTTTTCAAAACAAACATCAAAATTACGGTAAATTTTCATTCATGAATAGCCAGTTATATTTCAGATTTTTATACAAAAATTATATTTAATTCTAGAGTATTTCACCGGGTTTAGTTGGAGATACCAATATATTTCTGGCTGGTAACTTTACCCAATTTACAAATGAATTAATAAATAATGAACCGCATTTATTACCTGAAGATGTAACTGACGCAATTTTCTACGCACTTAGTACAAAACCTCACGTTCAGGTTTGTATTTCATGTAAAATAATTACTTAAAAAAAATAATATACCACGTGTTTAACACGGACTAAAAGTATAAAATAATTTCTCCTAGCAACATACAGATTTATAACCCCCATACAGAAAAACGTGGGGCGCATACAAATTGATAATAGTAAGGAGTGTAGGGAGTAGCTGTTGTTGCTCCACGTTTTCTGTATGGAGTTATAAATCTGTATGGGGCTAAGAGAATTTATTTTATACATTTTAGTCCATGTTAAAAATGTGGTATATTATTTTTTTTTAAATTTAGATAATTATTTTCTGCTTTTTAATCTTGTGTGTGTGTGTGTGTGTATTTTGTATTTGCTGTGCTTGTTTTCTGCAGTTTCTGTATTTTGAAAAAAAAGAGATGAATGTACGGAATTCGTGAATGCGGAACAAGATAAAAATTAGTATTTCAAATATTATTAATTAATTAGTTAATTAATTAATTAATTAGTTAATATTGCATTATCATCCATTTCTGAGTTATGTTTAAAGTTTCAAGTTTCTAGCTCATCGGGAAGTTAGTTGAAAATCGATTGCAAAATTTGGAACAGACAAACAAACAACAAGTAATTTTCTGAAACATATTGTAGATAAAAATTGTATTTATACACATACCTAATACATACTTATACAGTGTTGGGCAAATGTGTGGAACCAAGTAAATATCTCTGAAGTTTTTACAGATATCGAAATAAAATTTGGTAGACGTAGATATTACAGTAAATTAAGTATTTGGGATGAATGTTTTTAACAATTCTGAGATTTCGGTTTGACCGGAAGTAATGCCGATTTTAAAATTTCTACCAAAACACCCTGTATATTATTTTAATTTTAAATAGAGATATTAACAAAATAAGTACTTTTAAGGCAAAGGCTAATGAGATCTAGTAGTCTATGAAACAAACATAACAATCACTTAGTAACTAAAATTAAATTTATACAAAACAGTAGAATAATACTAATAATAATAATAATAATAATAATAATATAATAATAATAATAATATATTTATTTGTCCATAACAGCAAATTTTTAATAGCATTTTATATTTTTTAACCCCGGTCGATAGCTGATCAATGGGGTTCCGTTTTGCCAAACTCCTCCGCTTGGGAGCAGCATAATAGCAAGTTTCGTCGAGCGTAATTTTTCAAATACATTTTAAAAGTAAAGATTAGAAAGATATAATAAATTGGCTTAAAAGTTATTTACGAAAAAAAATAATTTTTCAAATATATAATTAATTTTTCATAAATATTATAAATGTTGGATCATAACAAAGGTACAGTATTACTGTATTATAAATGTAAGTATTTTAAATATTATAAATGTACAGTATAAATGTACAGTACTAAATAACTTTTAAACAAATTTATAATATCTTTTTAATGTTTACATTTAAAATGTATTTGAAAAATTGCGCTCGACGAAAATTGCTATTATGCTGCTCCCAAGCGAAAGAGTTTGGCAAAACGGAACCCCATTATCACTTGATCAACTATCCCCGCCAGGGGTCTACCGGTGTCACTTCTCACTTCTCCTGTCTCTCTTGCAATAAGCTGTATCTCACTTCTTACACAGTTTTCGTAATAATTTTTTTTTCTTACGAAAGTAACAGGTTCCTCCACACAATTGAAATTTTTGAAAAACGCGTGTTAATACATATTAATTCATCTCTCTAATTGACAAATGTTTGTATGTATGTATGTATGTATGTTTCTGCAGCATCTCCTCCTAAACTCCTGAACCGATTTTGATAGGAGTGATGTCATTTTAATTGCTTCATTCTTTATTTGAGAATAGGCAAGTTTCATCTTTCTACGATCTCATCTTGGTTCTCAAAAATTTGAAAAATTATGTTTAATGCTAACCTGCAAATGTCAAATGACAACGTAGTTGCGCAGCAACGCACAACGGGAAAGCTGCAGTTGCGCAGCAACGCGCGACGAGAAAGTTATCTTTCAAATACGGAATTTTTGCGCAGTTTCGCAGCAACGCGCGACGGGAAAGCTAGTATATATATATATATATATATATATATATATATATATATATATATATATATATATATATATATATATATATACAGAGTGTCCAAGATAACTCCGTATGCATGGGGATCTCCGGAACTGTTAGAGATACGACCTCGGTTAAATTAGATGAAAGTTGCCTCATTAGTAGGCGAGTTTAGTCATCTTTTGTTTTTTCCAAAAAATTCCTTAGGTTACTAGATATAGACAAAAATGCAAATTTTGCTTTTTTATATTTTCGCTTATAACTCTCGCATGCAAAACGATAAATTATTTTGGTTTGCACGTTAAGACACTTTTTTACACAGAATTTCCAGGAGTAGCCAAATTTTTTTTATCATGTACCGTTTTCGAGATTTATGATGCAACTTTCATTTTTCTTATGTAACTAGTATTTCAATGTAGTGTCATTAAAAAGATGTTTTTTTTCTCTTTCCAGTGATATAACATTGTCCTATTTTATTTTAAATAATAACATGGAAAATTGAAAAAAATCTATTTTGCAAAGTTATAATTTATTTTTTTAGTTGAAAACCGAGTATGCCATATCAAAACAAATGAAACATGAGAAATAGGCTTTGTTTTCGTTATTATTAGATTTTTGGTTTTGCTTTTCTTCTGATTATTGTCTTAGTTAGTTAGTTAGTTTTATTGGAGTGCTTATTGAAAGAATTTTAATTCATGGAGCAGTTTGAAAATTTAGAGAAGTTTGAAATGCTTTATTGTTACATTCGTTGTCAAAGTAACGCAGTATTAGCCGCGGAAATGTATTTAAATTTATATCCTTAAAGAAGGCAACCCAGTGTAGGGATGTATAAGATATTAAACATAAATTTGATTGAGTACGGTATTAAATACCTAAAACTAACCTAACACAAGCTATGCTTAAGAGAACACGTATGTTCATTCTAGAAAACGATGGTTTATTTCAACACTTAATGTAATTTTACTGTTATAGTTATTAGTTATTACGAATGTAAAATATGGCATTAGTATTTTATAAATTGTTTTTTTTTTTGGATTATAATTCTATATTATTGTTTAAACTAAAGTAGGGCTCATGTTTCATTTGTTTTAACGTGGCCTACTTAGTTTTTAACTAAAAAAATGAATTATTACTTTGCAAAATAGATTTTTTTCAATTTTCTATGTTATTATTTAAAATAAAGTAAGATTATGTTATATCACTGGAAAGCCAAAAAAAAGATATTTTTAATGACACTACATTGAAATACTAGTTACATAAAAAAAAAAGTTGCATCATAAATCTCGAAAACGGTACATAATAAAAAAATTTTGGTTACTCCTGGAAATTCTGTGTAAAAAAGTGTCTTAAGAAAGTGCAAAACAAAATAATGTATCATTTTGCATACGAGAGTTATAAGCGAAAATATAAAACAGCAAAATTTGCATTTTTGTCTATATCTAGTAACCCATGGATTTTTTTGGAAAAAACAAAAGATGACTAAACTCGCCTACTAAAGAGGCAACTTTCATCTAATTTAACCGATGTCGTATCTCTAACAGTTTCGGAGATCGCCATGCATACGAAGTTATCTTGGACACTCTGTATATATGTAAAAACACAAGTGTTTTCAAAGTTAGTTCGGAGATTATAGATGGATGTCATCAGTAAGTAATTTAAAAATGAAATCAGTGCACATTTGAATAATGATATTAGTTTTTAATAAATTACATATTACTAATATTTTATTTTGCAATTACTAATTGCTTCATGCAAAGTTCAAAATGAAATTAAAACAAACCAAAATTTTAACTATGTAATTTGAATTTGAGAGTGTATCAATTATAAATTTTAAATACCTACATATCTCCGAACTTTTCTGAAAGTTATTTTAAAAATAATTATACAAATTGTATAAATACAATACACGAAAGTTTTTAGTATACAGATATTTTGTTGAATTTTTTCAGGTACATGAACTTATAATCAAACCAATGGGAGAGCTTTTTTAAAAATATATTACTTTTTTTTAAATATACTATATCACAATCATTACACAATGACACCAATGACTTCACATCAAAAATAAATTGCGAGGTCAACGTTTTTCGACACCTGAAGCTTTTATTTTCAACACAACCTTAAAGAACAAAAACTTTTCGGAACAATTAAAATTGGGGAGAGTTTGTCCTATTTATAAACCCGGCAACTCAAATAATATATAGAATTTCAGACCGATAGTAATTTTACCTGTTATATCAAAACTTTTTGAAAACATTATATATTGTAAAGTATATAATCATGTTAAAGGAGTACTTCCTTTAAAACAACATGGATTTATAAAAAAACAGATCTATTATAACTAATCTTTGTGTTATGTCCAATGAAATATCAAATGCAAATTATGAATAATAACAGAACTAAGAAATGTAATAATCAAGATACTGAAACAAAATCATATTGTTCAATAACATATATTCCAGGTTTATCCGAAAATTTAAAGAGAATATTAAAATCGGACAAGCTAAACATAACATATAAATTTGATAATAAAGTTAAAAATTTATTTTCTAAACTAAAATATCAAACAAAAAAAGAACTACAAAGTGATGTTATCTATAAAAGAAATTGTAATAATTGTAATGGTACATATACAGGACAAAGTCACCAATATGTTAAAAAAAGAATGAAACAACATAGCAACGATTGCAAAAATTCAACGGACAAACCAATTTCTAACCATTGCATCGAAAATAACCATACATTTAATTTTAACAATGTACAAATCTTAGAAAAAGAGACACATCTCGGAAAACGCCTTTTCAAAGAAATGGTACATATTAAATTGGACAAAAACAACATTAATATTCAACAAGATGTGTATAACTTAAATAAGTCATACAACTATATATTGATGCACATCAAAAAACAAAGGAACAAATAAATTTAAGATTACGTGTTTACACTGGAGGGAGGAGGAAAAAAAGAAAAAATAAATTTCAATTTAGTATATCTGTGTCGTAGTATGAGAAAGTTGTCAAAAATTTGTATTTTTTCTGTTTAATATTTTCTGTTTTATTATACATATTTTTTAACTATTATTTATCTATTTATTATTTTAAACTTTTGACTATATTATATTTGATATTAATAATTTGTTTTTTACGTAATTTTGTAAAACGATGTATTCAACGCCAGATGTTTCTAATTAATATATTTTTCATGTAAGTTTTTATAAATATATTTTTGATTGTATTACCATTGTAAAAATTATAAAATACTAATAACGCTGTATTGTTCTTTTGTAAATTAAAATAGATTGCCTGAAGAAGATACACTTTGTATCGAAACTAGTAGCTTGTGGAAAATGAAATAAGTAGTTTTTATTCAAAAAAATGAACCTATATCCCTGTGGAAGAAGTTTTTTACATATATCATTTTCAAAGGTCGTTCAACTCAAATATTATCAAACCCAATTCTTGCTCAGACAAAATTGAAAAAGTTCAAATTTGTTTTAAAGATCTATGTATTACAGAACTTACAAACAATCACTAAAACAATGTAATTTATTCACATATGGTCACTTCAGAGTATAGGAGAGAACTTTTAATTGTATTGTTTATATGGAGTATAATTTATAATTTTGATGTTATTGATTTATTATTCTTGTTACCTTTACATGTACTTGATATAAAACTGAGATCCAGATTTATGATATTTGAATAAAGAATCAAGTTCACCATTATTTAGTTTTTTAAAACTGTGCAATAGAAAAATCAATTTGTAAATGCAATTTTATTGTAATTTTGTAATTGGGTGTTTTCTGTAAACTTGCAGTATAAATAAAGTATTTTTATTATTATTATTATGGTTCTCTTTCGCAGTGTTAGCTGGTGTGGATTATATAACATCCGAGGTCACACCGTGACCCAAAGGATTGTTATATCTTTTAGTTTACATGAGAGTCCTGCGTAGTATGTAAGCAGTGCCTAAAATGGCAGTTCTTTGAATAAGGGCGAAATTGTGTTTTCCCGGTATTTGTTCGACATATTTTTTGTACTGTTGACTTACATACCCTGTTGCTCCTACTATAATTGGTATCATCACCACCTGTTTATTCCACATGTTTTTTAATTCTATTATTAAGTCTTTTTATTTTAATTGTTTTTCTATTTCCTTTTTATTTATATTGCTATCAGATGGAATGGAGATTTCAATTATGTATATTAGGTTTTTCTCCCTGATTATAATATCGGGTTTGTTTGCTGGTACATATCTGTCAGTTTTGATTTCCTGATCATATAAAATTGTTACTGAATTATCCGTGTTTGTAGTTATTGAGCTGGGAGTGTGATCATACCAGTTCGAGTTTTCTATGTGACAATTATAATATTTACATATAGGTTGAAGTGTATTAAAGAGCAGACTCGATTATGTCGGGTTATGTATTCTTGTTTGGCTAATGTTGGGCAACCTGTCATTATATGAACTACTGTCTCTGGTTGATGTTGACATAATCTGCAACTCCCTTCATTTCTCGTTTTCAAAATTTTGTATTGATGATATCGTGTGTTAAGTGCTTTATCTTGAGCTGCCATAATTAAACTCTCAGTTTCTCCTTTCAAATCCCCAAATCTCAACCAGTTGTATGAAATATTTTTGTCGTGTTGAATTTCATTCATTTCTCTAATATGTTCATCATGTAATGGTTTTTCGTACCATGTCTTGTATGTTTCTTGTTTTGTTGCTTTTTTAATTATTTCCGGGTTATTTAAAATAGTTGTTTCTTCTTCTTCTTGGCTTGATAGGTATTTCTTTTCTATTGTTTTGTTCGATTGCATAGAGATTTTTGTTTTTTCAGCTGTGTGTCGTAATTGAGTATGGCTTTTACTATTTCATCTGTGGGAGCTTTGGTTATTATGTAGTGTCCTAAACTATAGATTGCTTCGGTGTGTACCCTTTCTATTGATATTAATCCTCTACTTCCCTTTTTCCTACTGACATAAAATCTGTGGATATCTTCTTTGGGATGTAGCATCTTATACATATTCAGAAATTTTCTAGTTTTTTTATCTAACTCTTTAAGATCTTCATTTTTCCAATCTATAATACCGAAGCTGTACGTTAAACAAGGTATTGCTAGCATATTTATTGCCTGAATTTTATTTCTAGAAGTAAGTTTTGTTTCTAATATTTTCCTCAGTCTATACAAGTATTTCTTTCTCAATTTTACTTTCATTCACTTATGGTCAATACCTTCTCCTTCATTTCCTCCTAAATATTTATACACCTGTCCCGGTTCTATTGTTTTAATTTCTTCGTTGTCTATTTTTATGTTTTCAGCTTTAGTTAGTTTACCTCTTGTGAAAGATGCAAACGCACATTTTTCTATCCCAAAACTCATACAAATATCATTGGAAAATATTTTCGTTATTTCAATCATTTTAGTAATAGACCTTGAACAAATAAATGTTCGTATTGTCATTGTGAAATTTAATATAATAATACTCAAGAATATTGAGATTTTATATTTTTCCCAAAATTTCACAAGATACTCAGTCATTGAATCGGCTGTTAAGCTATGCATCAATGACTGGCCAGTCTATTACTATAATTGCTTATCGCATTATTGTATAGATGGCGTTGGTGGTATTTATTTACTTCTCTTCGTTATTGCTTTGAAGTACTTGCTATAAAAGGCAGCCAGAATTAACATCGGTTATCAGTTGCCTCACAGCAACTGATCACAGCACCGTACTGATGAGGTCCTAAAGACCGAAACACGTGTCTACGGTTAAACTGGCCAGTCATTGATGCATAGCTTAACAGCCGATTCAATGACTGAGTATCTTGTGAAATTTTGGAAAAAATATAAAATCTCAATATTCTTGAGTATTATTGAATATGTAATTCAAGAAAATAATGCTTATTTAAGTCGGCTATGGAAAAAATTGTTATATAGAGTCCTAAAATGTTTTTCAAAAAATTTTTCTTAAAAATTTTTATAAATAAAGTAAGTTTATTTAACCTTATTTTTTTTATTATTGTAAAATATAAATATAGCTACACTTAGAAAAAATTGCTTAACAAGTAATTTTAAGTAAATATTTTAAATTAATTTTGACAAAAATCACTTTTAAAAAGTGAGGTGCGAATACGGGTCCTTGTATCTAAAGTAAAATTTTTCTCAGTGAACAATAGCAATTTTGATAAAAATGACGATTTGTGAAAAATACTAGTATGATGCAATAAAAGGTATCGTAGGTAGGGAGTAGATATTTGAATTCAATCTTTTAGTGAAATGGTCCATGGTTTATCGATAAGGGATAGCATTTAGGTAATCCCGACGTACCCGGGATAGCGGCGGGATAGTCCAATAGGTGATAACCTGAACTGGGAACCGAACTGTGCTACACTCAAAACCGATTTGAGTGCAGCGAAGGGAGTAAAAGGAACTCCCCGGTGCCGCGGCCGGCTCACGTCGCAATGGGTCGGGGTCCCACAAAATTAAACGCGAAATAATGAGCGGTAAAAAAAAAGAATAATAAAAGAAATTGAATAGGGCGCCAATAAGTTTATAACGCGTTCCGGGAACTAAACTTATAAACTGTTGCGTTCCTGCTATGATCTTACAATATGACGCTCGCAGCGGACAAACACACAACAACAAAAATAAAAGAAAACACAGGTTACTACTTTGCTTTGAAAATACTACCTTCAGTAGCGTTTATTTAGAGATTTCAAACTTATCGACAAAATAACAAGTAACTAATTGTTGATGTACAAAATAACCAAATATTTACGTTTGTGTTGACGTCATACGACGTCACGTATGAACTCTTCAGAACAACCAGAAATTTGCTAAACTCGAACAATCGCGCATGCGAGGTGTCACAAACACGGCGATAAATAAATACACATTAAATAGGTATAGATTTTGCTGCGATAAGTATTAATAACAGAAATAATGTCCCTATCGGAGAATATTAGCGCTAAATTCTGTACAGTGGATGGCTAGCAAGATCTATCCTCGCCTTCAGCACTTCGCATGAAGTATAGAGCACGTTGCTTAACGTCAAAAATTTGACAACAACAAATGATTAAATTTAAGAATGGCGTTTTTACTAGACATTCAAAGATATTATGTAAATTTCCGGCGTCTGAATTTACACGAGGTAAGTACACTAGTATTTAAATAGTAAAATATACTACTAACGTTTTATTGCCTTAAGAACAATTCGAATATAAATATAGGTTATATTCGACCGGCAAATTGATAACAATATTCAAAACAAATTATACCAATAAATATGAAATCTATATAAAATTAATAACAATATTCAAAACAATTATAACAATAAATGTGAAATCTATATACGATTTGGAATTATTAAAACAGTCAAAAAATGTCACAAACACTACGCCGAGATACAGTTTATAAAGCAAAACAAATCAAAACAAATCGCAATCGCACGCCAGGTAAGCGTATAGAAAATTTATCTTTAAGGAAAATGTTTCTTGAATATCCTGATCTAATTGTAGACTGATCGACGAACGAATAAATCAAACTCGATGGAGGATCGAGAATGTTTCGGAAAGTTCAAAAAAAAATAATGGCGCGAAAATTACACTCCGAATTTTAATGGTCAGAGGGGGGTAATACGTCACACACGAATATGGACAATAAGAAACACGTTACAAACAGATACGGAACGAACTCACAAGATGGTCCCAGCGGGCTCTGACCCGTTGCTGGATGAACGATTTGCCGGGCGTGGCAGCTGGTATGATGCGTCCAAGAGAAAATTGGAGCGCTGTCGCGAAGCTGAGAGTCCCGGTGAACGACAGATTTCCTCGGCGTTTGGAGAGCGTAGAAAGGATTTCGGGGTGAAAATGGCTTCCACCGTCAAAAACCGCAACAAATGCGAAATAAAACGCAGCACACACCAAACTGATTCACAATTACACCAATGCACTACGTTCTACAACTGACTATTCGCGGAGCAGTTTAAAATCCTGGTTACCCAGTTATTCACGACAAAGTGAACAATGAAACCGACCACGAGGCGAAAAACCTTTTTCAACAAAAACTATCTACGTCTATACTCTGACACAGCTACAACTCAAGTCCCAGTTCGTCAAAAATTTCCGGAAATCGGACGATTTTTCAAAAACCAATGACAGAACCGAAAATTGGTAGGTACGCCCACTTTTTCAAAAATTAAACTAAGATTAACATAAAATGCCATTTAAATTGCTGATTATTATATTAAAATAGATCAAATATTAGTTTACAATTAAATATAATGGAACGCGAATTTAAATTAAATAAATAAAATAATAAATAAATAATTACAATAAACAAAATTCTAAATTTAAACAATAGGTGGCGTTACTGGTACGAAAATTGAATAAAACAAATTAAATGTCAAAACGCAAGTAAACAAAACCACGTGACCACTATCTAACCGCGAAAAAATATCAGAATCCAAATGACACACTTCGTTTTAAAAATAGGTAAGTACACAAACATAAATAAGGAAATATGAGTGGAATTCATCACATGATTTAATTTTTAGGAATGAAAGAAATTCGCAAGGGTACAAGTGAGGTTAGATTACAAATATATGAGAGGATTTGAGGTATAAAGGACGATTTGGGATAACAGGAAAATTAAGCATGTAACAACTGGAAACTAGAAACAATCGAATCATCATTTCCGGCAGACATGCCATGTGTCAGGATATACATTTCATTTGAATTCGATTGCTTTTTCACATTTTAACGACGTCATAAAAATTCATTCTCTTATCAATTACCGATTTCTTGCACTCATTTTATAAGTAATCATAACAAATATGTAATGTATTTAATTAGTTTTTTAAATTTTATCTTGGATTGTATAGAATATACATATATATTATGTAAAATTAAAGTAAAGTGCTGTTGAAGGTTCACAATAAAAAAATTACGGCGTTAACGTTTACCACTTATGTGGTTCGTATTCGGCGCTAAATTTTAACACCGAAAATGATAAAATTAAATACCTTTTTTTGCAGTGATATAATTTTAACTTTAAAATTTGTTTATTTAAATTTATATATATATATATATATATATATATATATATATATATATGTATATATATATATATATATGTATATATATATATATATATATATATATATATATATATATATATATATATATATATGTCCTGTATTATATGTTATATACATAATTTCTGTTTTTAAATTTGTTAAAACGGAACGTCGCCGTCGTCAAAAACTAACCAATATAGTGGTTCCGTATTAAAATATTTTTTAATTATGAATTGAGTTATTGTTTATTAAAACTGTGTTTAGTACACCTATTAAGTGATAGTTAATTTCTTCGAAAAAAGAAGTAGCTTTTTTTGTTTTTGGTAAATCTAAATAAATTTTAATAAATGTATGTTAAGGGGAGGTACCACCCTGAATACTAAAAAAAAGTGGCTATTTTCACGAATTAATTTTGGGCACAGGAATGTAAATAAATTACTACTTTTTTTTACATTGTATTTGGCACATATTCCTCTATATTTTCAAATAGTTCGAAGCCTTTTTGTAACCAATTGCGACCGCTACAACCTCCGAACCAAGACCATGTCCCAAAAAGACTGCTGCTGCGTTGACAGGCTGGAGCGCTCAATTCAGATTTGAAATAAATTTTGTTGTTTTTAAAATGTAAAGTAGATTGTAACTTAGGGATCAACTGGCCGGATTTCAAAAAAATACATTTTTCGCCAAGTTATACTCATTTGAAAAAAAAGTTTGAAAATTTCGTTCTTTTTTTGGGTCGCTAAAATCGAAAAAACTACATATCAAAAAAATGACCAGTTGATCCCTAAGTTGAAGTTTTGGCAACATTTTCCCCAAATTCCAAATTAATCGGACAAAAATTGCGACTTGTAGGCTGTCAACGCAGTTTAAAAACATAGTTTCTAGAAAAACGCGTTTAAAGTTTCAAGTTTCAAGCAGAGCGCTGCTGAGCGCTCTCTATAAAATGCTTTGTTGCACATTTATTATTGCGATTTACGCTTCCATACTTTAAAACCTGGTTCTAAAGGGTTCAAAAAACACATTTAAGTAATAAAAAAAAAATCGATTTTTTGAAATTTTCAGAATGGTACCTCCCCTTAAATAAACATAGATAGCTATGAAAAAAATGAATATCTCCGCTATATTGATGTATATTGTTTTGTAGTAAAATTTCCGTTCACCAGGTACGTCAGTTGAAGTTCATGCCAATTCGAAAGAAACAAATCGCGTAAAATAATGTATCAAATGTGATTTTATACATAAATTATTGGCCAGCACGAGCACATGTCAAGATGAATGCTTCGATCGGTGTAAATCTTCGTGTGACGGGGCACGGTAGACAGGGCGGTCGAAAATATATGGAGGATTTTTTCGTTATCGCATATGAAGAAATGGAAGACGAGAGAGTTTTGGAATACGCTTTTTTCGGTATTTATGATGGTCATGGTGGTGGTGAAGCAGCAACATTTGCCAAAGAGCATCTCATGGAATCGATTGTACGGCAGAAAAAGTTCTGGTCGGATAAAGATGAAGATGTTTTGAAAGCGATTAAAGAAGGTTACATTGCGACACACTATGCAATGTGGAAAGAACAAGGTAGAAAACATATCCATAATTTTCCATTCCATTATCAATTTTTGCTAGGTTTCATTTGGTTTCATTTCTAATCAACAGTTGGAAACTACTATTTATTTTGTTTGAAGACAAAAGTTATTAGCACAATCGTGATGAGCTTAACATAATTCCAAGACCAAATAGATCTTATTTACAATACGAATTTTCGGTGTAAATAGATTTTTCTAACAAAAAATATTTACATAAATTTTAAATAGTGTTTTTATTATGACATTAAAATATTTTTATTATTATAATTACATTTTTCTGTTACTGATCATTTAAACCTAACCTAATTTTTGGAACTTAAGTATTGAGAACATATGTTCTTCTTGTTGTTATAATAATAATATCTTCATTTCTTAAAAGCAACCGCTAACAATTATATTTATTTTGAAAATTTGGGTTTATTTCGTTGTTTTATTCTCATTTCTACTATTTTGTCTGTATTGCCAAACTGTATACAAATACATAATATTAGCCAAATAAAAATAATATTATAAAAAATCCCAAAACCACACTTAAATGAAAATAAAGCTAAATACGTATTTCGGAAGCTAAGCTTTCATCTTCAGTAGCTAAATAAAATCTACAAAAATCTTACCTGTGATCCAAAGTACATAAACACTTAAGCACTTTGGATTACAGGTAAGATTTTTGTAGATTTTATTTAGCTACTGAAGATGAAAGCTTAGCTTCCAAAATACGTATTTAGCTTTATATTAATTTAAGTGTGGTTTTGGGATTTTTTATAATATTATTTTTATTTAAATTTCGCCACAGTAGATCATTTTCAAATCATTTATAATATTAGCCAATTAACAAGATTGATTTTTTGTAGAAAAATGGCCAAAAACAGCATCAGGCTTGCCCAGTACAGCTGGTACGACAGCATCGGTAGCATTTATTCGTCGTGGAAAAATCTACATCGGTCATGTAGGTGATTCGGGTATTATTCTCGGCTATCAAGAATCCGGTTCGGACGTTTGGAAAGCACGACCGCTCACCAAAGATCACAAGCCGGGAAACGAAAGCGAAATGTCACGTATTGCTCAATGCGGTGGCAAAGTTATAACAACCAAATCGGGTGTTCCACGCGTCGTATGGAATCGTCCGCGAATCGGACACAAAGGTCCTGTAGGACGTTCTACCCCTATCGATGAAATACCCTTTCTGGCAGTCGCGCGTAGTCTCGGTGATTTATGGTCGTATAATTCAGCTCTCGATGAGTTTGTTGTCAGTCCCAATCCAGATACTTGTTGTATCCTGATTGATCCTGACACTTTTCGCTGTCTTATTTTCGCTACGGACGGCTTATGGAATATGATTTCGCCAGCTAATGCTGTTCATATTGTACAGGTATATTTTCAACTTGAAATCATTTCAAAGGCAATAGCTTTGTTCGCGGAACACATCCCGAAATTGTTCCGAACAAGTACGCATGAGCAATGTAAATTTGATCGTTCACGGTAAAAAAATTACATGTTCTGAACAAAAAGTTCTGCGTTCGCGGAACACAATTATTTCATTCGGAATTAGTTACGAACGTATTTCTGATCCGCACATGCGCACTGACATTGTATGATCGTAAAAGTTTACCAGCAATAGTTTACACGTCAATTTCGAACGTTTTATGTTAGATTTGTGTTTTAAAAGGACAAGTTATTTACTATTATGCACGGAAGAATAAACAAGAACAGCTGATATCTAAAATGAAATTTGTCAAATAACGGGATTGACAAAGCGAACTCTATGATCGAACAATTTAATTAAAAGTAATGTTCATTTAACGTTCGCGGAAATATAAAATCCTGAATAAATTCAAAATCGGACATGCGCATTGGATTGATCCTAAAGACATTCCGAATAGGTTCCGAATTAATTCGGAATTGCTACCGCGAACAAAGCTAATATTTGCTTTTTATATGATTGTAATTTTTGTTCTGTCTCTCTCTTAGGTTGCAGAACAACACAATGAACGTACCGTATTGGCTGCAGCCGAGAATTTATCATCTCAACAAAGCGGCAGCGGTCAATCATCGATGGGCCGGACATCAAAAGTATGGATTAATCCATCAAAGTGTCTGGTAGAGCGTGCGTTAGAACGTTGGTCCAATACGAGAATGCCAGCAGATAATACGAGTGTCATTACATTAATGCTAGATCCGCAGGGACCACCTTGGGCAGAAGTTATTAAAAGTCAGCGATTATTATCGGAAAATCGAGCGAGGTCATTTATATTTTTATTTCTATTCTTATTTCATATATTATAATATTTCAACTATCGGTCAAATTACAGTTTACTTACTTACTGAAATTCGATTAAATTTATTCAATGAATAAATCGCGTAATTGTTCACAGTTTAATATGCCCAAGAAATTAGATAAAATCAGATATACGACGCGTTTTCTTTGAAAGTGGTGTAAAGCTCAATTTACATTATACTAGATTCGGTTAGAAACTTTGACTAGTTTACATACTAGACGCACTTGTCAAAACTTGGATAATGTAAATCCGAATAAATCCAGTCAAGTTTACAAACTAGAATCGTCTGGAACAGCGCTTCCCAACCTTTTTGACTTGCGGAACCCTTTTTAGAATCAATGTCTGTGGCGGAGCCCCTTATATCTTATAGTCTTATAAGTAATTTTTTTACTAGTTACTAGAAAAGGGGGGTGGGGGTAGATAAAATGACATAAGAAAACATAAAATAATTTTAAGCGTTTAATGAGACTTCTGTGGTTGTACTTTTTTACACAGTTTACTTATATCAGGTTTAATCGATGATAATTGCAGGCGAATATCTGGTTCTGCATTTAAGCGCCCCTGCACTCGGACACCATTCAAATTGGCATACAATTTTCTGTAATATTCTTATTTTGATTTCTTTTATATTGTGAAACGGATTCGGAGCCCTAAGGGCTTTGCGAAGCACTGGTTGGGAAACGCTGGTCTAGAAGTTGATTTACAAACTAAGTTCGGACCAATTTTTCATCCAAGTTTCTATACTAGACCTGCGCACTAGCGGCAATTTCAGTGCTACCAACTCTGCGCAAAGTGTAAATGCGTAACTAAGTAACTCAGAAAGCTTCAAAATCTTAGAAATTTTAACTAGTTTTTTTTGTTTACGTCTATGAAAATTCATTTTGTACTTAACCTCTTACTTTCACACAATAACAAACTGGTATATAAACACCACGTATATTTTGGATGTTGGCAAACCTAACTAACATCCAATTCCGCGCCTGCGTACAACTAAAAAGTATGAACATGCGCCTTAATAAAAAGTTTTAACTACTTTAAAGACGATTCTAGTTTCAAATTTAGTATGTAAACTAGTCAAAGTTTCTAGCCGAATTTAGTATAATGTAAATCGAGCTTAAGTTTATTTTATATTATATGGAGATATTTAAGGGTTTGTATTTGAATAGTAACTACGTAAACTAAATCATTGATAAAATGATGAAAATTTTGAAGGATTTTTTTTATTAGATAGAAAGTTTATAGCAGCTTGCATTCATTATTATCATTAACTAACTTTTTTTCGTCAAAAATGAACTTACACTACTTTCAAAGAAAACGGCTCATATATTGTTATAAATAATAATATAATGAAAAAGAAAACAATATAAATCATAAATATCTTCACTACGAATGAAAGAAAAATATTGTTTTTATTTTGAATTTAGTGTTAGTGTTTTTTTTGACAGTAGTTTATGAATAAATATATAAACCAACATATTTAGTAAAAATTTTGTTCATTTTGTATATAGACAACAACAGAGTGTAATGAATCGTGATAGTTGCCATGCACAATCGAATGGAATTGAATAACCAGACCAAAGTAATAGTGATCCATGTACGGCTGCACCGCCACCGGCTTATCCCGAAACGGGCCTAGAAATAGTTACAATGTACGGAGAAGAACCAGCATCATCGCCGAAAAATTCTCCAATCTCAACAGCCGTACCTTCATCATCTTCCACACTTCCACGACCTCTCTCATCACCCGTTCCCCAACAATTATCGCAAACCAATTCCTCGTCGCAGCCATCTCTGTCGCAAACGCTAAAACCACCGGACGATGAAAACATAGAAAAAGAACCGCCCGCTAAACGTTACACCGAAGAATATATCGATAAAGTCCACAGGGAAGTCTTGAATTCCATTCAAAATAAGGAGATCAATCAAACAGAAGTAGCCAGCGCTGATGAGGGTCTTCAAGAGAAGATTCCAGTCAAACAAAACAGCAGCAGCAGCAACAAGACAGAGTCGAAACAATACAAATCAATGAAATATCGTCGAGTTGTTCGGAGAAAGTAACTGAGGAAGAAATAAAACCGTGCGCAAAATGCACTCGATCGCATGATACTGCTGGTCGCAGATCGCTTCGCGGCCGAAACTCAGCATATAAAACATCATCGTCGAAAGCGGGCCGTTCGAGCTCGGAAAGTCCCAAACGTAAAACATGTCCGACGCGTATTATAACACGTCGAACGATGGGGGGCTCAACGAAACGCGAACATAGTGATCCCGATACAGGTGCGAGTACCAGCGTTGAAAGTCGGCTGTACGCAGCAGCGACCTCGTCCAATAATAGCGCCGCAATTGAACCACCGCCGCAAAAGTTGCGCAGAAGTCGTTCGCTAGGACCTAGAGATTTTACGCTAAGAAGTTCGTCGCTAGTGACAACTGGAAGAAGTCTACGTGATCGCGATAAGAATCTACAAAGCAAAATTATTAATTCGATGATCGCTTCGACACGCACATTTAGACGATTAACAGCAACAACAAGATCGTTTACGTCGGTTAGGTCAGTTATACAAACACGTAACAGAGTAAAAAGGCTCAATAAATAATTTTAAGTTTTCTTTTTTTCTTTTCTTTTCTTTTCTTTATCTTTATACACTTTTTTTCTATTTATATAAATATGCATGCGTGTGTGTGTGTGTGGCATTATTAATTGATAATTATTATTTTGTTTTTATTATGATTATTGATTGAACGAAAAATATGCATTTAAAAGTTAGATTTTTACAATCTTTATTCAGGTTTGAATTCCTGTTGCATAATTGAACGAAACATATTTTAATATATGTATTTGTTTTACATATAATTTTCAAATCAACTATTTACCTATAAGATTGATTTAAATTAACGAAACTTTAGTTCCACATTTTATTCCAGAAAAGTATATTTCTTATTATGAGAGTAATGATTTTAAAAAAAAATTTATTAACCCTTTAAGTGCATCGACTTTGTATATATATATATATATCAGCACACTCTTCGGAAGTATTTCAAATAGCCTTGATCACTTCTTTAAATATCCCTGAACATATACGTTTTATTGAAAGAATTTATAAATCAATCGAATTTCGAATTTATAACTGATTTTAGTTTCTATATAAAAATCTTGTATATAATGATTATATAAGATTATATTTTTATAAAACAGTTTGTTTAATGTATTTAAACATAACTTTTCAAATCGTGTGTTATACTATGTGAATCTTTTAATATTATTAGGATTTAAAAGCAACAAAATCTTTGTAACCTAACTTTTAAATGAATTATTTATTAATCGTCATGCACTTGATATACAGATAATTGTTATTATATATGTTTTATATATAATATATATATATATATATATATATATATATATATATATATATATATATATATATATATAATTTTTATAATATATTATTATTCATTTGAAAATAAATCAAGTATTTTGTGCAATTTTTTTCTAAATGCTATTATTGGTAATTAAATTTTTAAATCTTTTTTTTGAAACTCATTTGACAAAAAAATAAGGTAATCGATTTGGCATCTGTCCAATGTACAATATTTTAAAAAGAAATTAAGATTTAAAAATCGAAATTATCTTTGATATGCTATAATGTACTTGTACTTTTTATTCGAAAAAGATTAAAGTACATTTGATTGGGGTTATTATTAGGAATATTTGTTAATTATATTGTCATTTCAAATTTATTTTTAATTTTTTACATTTTGTTTACATTTTTCACCAAGTAATACGTAATATTTAATTACATATCAAAGGTGTACTTTTTAAAATATAATTTCAATTAATACAAAAAATACTTGTGATCAATTGTTGATAACTTTGTATATAGTTTTAAACAAATGCGAATTTGATTTTGAAATGTACAAGAAAATATCTTTTTTTAATGTACGTTATTGTATTATTTTAATTAAATTAGGATGGATCTTCGATGAAATATTTGAAAATGATACGAGTGTTTTAAGTATCAAATAATTACATAAATTCAGTATTTTGTTTTCATTTTCATTTCACAATCTAGTTACAATTCATATTACAATGTTACGAATTTATAATATATTGGAAGGCTGCCGCAATAGCCAATAATTCTAAGCGTTATTTTGATTGAAAACATTCTTATCGTTAAGGTCAGCAAATGCAAATGATGGAAAAATAAATAAATGTCATGTAATTATTTGATCCTTTAAGTCTCTGTCATCTTTAAGTAATTGTATTATATAATATATATATTATATATGTATGTAAACGTTTGCAATTTATATAAAAATTATTGATAGATTTGTTTTTTGTCCGAAATGGTTAAATTGTTGGATTTTCTCAATGAACTGAATTTAATATTATAAACTAAAATACGCTGAACAAACGTGCCTACAGTTACCAAGAATTTGTATCAAAATCTAAAACATCATTTTAAAACTCGTTTTAATAATTATAATAATACTGTATTTAGACTGCAAGTTTAATGATACATCCAATTACAAAACTACAGTGAAATTATTGCATTTACAAATTGAATTTTCTATTGCACACTTTTTAAACAACTAAATAATGATAAACTTGATTCTTTCAATTCAAATATCATAAATCTAAATCACAATTTTATATCAGGTACATGTAAAGGTAACAAGAATAATAAATCGAAACATCTCGTTTATATTTCAAAAATATATTTAGATTATTAGAAAAATAATTACACCACAATTTACATAACAGAATATCAAATAATAATTGAGTTGAACGACCTTTGATATATGTGAATTTAATTTCTTCTCCAACAGGGATGTAGGTCACGTTTTTTTTTAAATAAAACTACTTTGATTTAAAAAAAAACGTGACCTACATCCCTGTTGGAGAAGAAATTAAATTCAAGAATATCAAATAGTTACATCTTCAATTTCAAGTTGTTCTTGAGTTTTGGGATCAGCAAAATTAATTTGGTACAATTTATTTTCTTGTATCAACCAAACTGAAGCAGATTCTCCATGTTTCAGTGTATAAACAGCTGCACGACCCACAGCAACTGGTCTAAAATTATAAATGTTTTTTTTTTTTTAAATTAAATCTAAATTAAAATAAAACATCATTGGTTCCATCGGTTTAATCAAGTTTAGAATATTAATCTAGTAATCAATTATTACAAATAATGCAAGTTAAACTGGAATAATTATGTTTTCATTAACCGTTTGAGTTTCAAGCAGCGATTTTGCGATTTTGTTCGGTTTACGGCTGCCCTTCCGTTTTAGGTAAAAATAAAATTGGAGTAATATTACACTTTGTAGGTGTATTCTTATAAACAACGATTACTATAATAATATAATGAACCAAACAATGTAAAATAGGGAATAAGACAAGCGCAAAAGCGCTCCTTGGCACTTTTAAGCTTGAATTAGGTACATTATACTTTTTTCGTCTAGATTCATACTAGGTTTCAAAACTCCTGGACAAAATTAAAGCACCATTTCATTTAACTTAAATAATTTCATTTATGACAATGAAATTAAACTAAACAACAATACAAACCCAAGTATGATGTTTTCCAGGTAATAATCCGCATTCATAGACCTCGCACGTATAGGGACCAACTCTGTGCGAGCGCCGAAGCAGATGCCACCTCAAAACATTACAGAGCCGCCACCAAATGGGACCTTTGGAGAAATGTTACAACTTGCAAATTTCTCTCCCTCTCTTTGCCAGACTCGCTCACGTCCATCAGAAGATTTTAACCTAACCCTCGTTTCGTCAGCGAATAAAACGTTTTTCTAATCATCAACAGACCAATGTTGATGTTTTCTGGCCAAACGCAACCTTTGAACTTTGTGCTCTCTGGTGGTAAATAATGTTTTTTTTTCGGTCTTGTTCTTTAATTCGGCTTCATTTAAATGTCTTCTAACTGTTCGAGACGATATTACAACATTACGAACCGCTGCTAACTCATTTTTTAACACATTACTAGTGATTCTCCGATTTCTAAGACCGGATTGTCTCAGAAAACGGTCATCCCTTTGATTGGTACATCGTTTTCGCCCTTGTCCTGGCCTTCGAATGTGAGATCCCATTTCGTTAAATCGTCTAACCATGCGACTTATGCTGGAATAATTTCTTCCCAACACATTGGCAACATAACGCATCGAGTACCCCTCGTCCAGCAGAGTTGATGCCCGTACTGCTTCCTCCACCGATACATTTTTTTGGTGATTCATTTTTCTACTTCGAAACACTTAAAAACACGTTTATAACACAACCAATAACAAAAATAGCTTAATAACAAGTTGTAACCAGCAGTTTGTGGTCAAACGGGACTAATTGACGATTACAATTTTAAAACAAAACAGCATGTGCTTGAAATGTCAGAGGAGGTCCAAATCCTACTTGTAAGACAGTTAGTGGATTAAAAGTTATCATTATCTCTGAATATTTTTTAAAAATGTTAGTGGTGCGTTAATTTTGTCCAGGAGTTTAGTTCAAGTACAGATAGTCAGTTCTAATGTAAATCAGATTTTTGCATCCAAATTTCTTTCAAGTTTCCTAGTATAGAAATATACAACATGCTCTATTTTCCTATTCAAGTTTCATACTAGATACATTTATACGCGCAATTGTACCAACCTTATATGTATCCATTTATTGTTTAAATGTGTTTTTTAGTATCTGACGAATTAAGTACCTTATATTTTTAAGTTGGCGCACTGGCAATACATCGGATAAAATCGAAGAAACTGGACAGATACATGCCCGATTGTGAAAAAAGTATGAAAATTGAACAAAACTTGAACGAAAATTGAACTAAAAATCTAGTATGAATCTAGACGAAAAAAGTATAATGTAATTCAAGCTTTAGCGGTTAACGGTTAAAATTAAAAACTATAGTTCTCGCCATGAAAATCTGTCCTTTCCGGTCACAATTATTATACATAATTATGTATACGCGATACAAATTGTATTTTCCGAACTAAGCTAAGACCACTACATCCATAATATAAATTAATCCTGTCTATAACAAAATCATACACTTAGTTTGCCGAAAGGACAGATTTTTATAGCGAGAGTTATACATACAATTGCGTTCCAGGTCCCCAAATCAGCTTCCTAATTTCCTGACGCTCTCCGAAACTGATTTCCGATTGACAAACGATACTCGTTTGCGTATGACTCGGGCATAAAGCCATCATACGAACTCCTGTTCTATCATAGTGAAATGAATGACCAAAGCCGCGCATAAGTGCGACAACGCCTGCTTTTGTAGCCGCATAGATAGGTATTGCTTGAAATATTTTCAAAGCACACATAGATGCGACACTAAGAACCGTTCCACCATTGCCACCTTTGTCTTTGCCAAGATATTTCATTGCCAAAACAGTGCCTCGTACCATACCTGTCTATATTACAGAAATGTTCAAAAAAATTACAATTACAATTTAACTCCCTTTATAAACGCTTTTGGCAAATGCTCTTTTAATTAGAAAATCATGTTTAATTTTTACCAAGTTAATATCAACTTCGAGTTCGTATTTATAATCATCGCAAATTCCAGCATTATTCACGACAATATCTAGTTTTCCATAGGTTGAAATTACTGTTTTAAATGCATCTGAAATTATTCGAATTATAAATATCATAATTATAATAAGTCATCGAAAAGTATTAATATATTATTATTATTATTATATTAGTATCTAATTAATTTGAGCATTTCCATTACTTTTCAACAAATTTTTGTTGGGTCAAAAAATTGTCGAGCCTAATATTTTCGAGATATTTAAATCTAATGAAATGCTGTTGTTTTTTTTTCGCAAAAATCAGCTAATTTCATGAACCTAGAAGTTATGAATTTTGGAAGAATTATTTTTCTTAAAAATAGTCGATTTTTGACATTTCATAATTATGTTTATCTTCAAATATTCATAACTTTTTTCTAGGTTCATGAAAAGAGCTGATTTTTGCGCGCATCAGTATTTCAGATACGTAACTCAATGCAACTATTATTATAAAAAATATTTTATTTTTAATTAATATAAATTAAAGTATTCTTTGAAACTAATTACTAGAGATCGGATTTTTAAGTTTTATGCTTTTTCGTAATATTAAAAGCAGTAATAATTTGTCTTGAAATGTATACGTATTAGTAAAAATTGTATCTTTTGACATAAAGTTTATTATGCTTTTTTTACTTTTTTTTGCGTTTTTAAGCTTTTTTCTTAGTTTTATACTTATTCACAGCTTTTTTCAATTGTATTTGATATTATTATATAGAATTTATAAAAAAAAAAAATTATAACGTAATATTTATATTATACTATTATACATAAATTCAAATTCGCACCCATAACAGGTGTAGATGTCGAGAGAAGTTTCTCTACGTATAAGAATATTTTAAGCGAAAGAAGAAGAAATTTTAAAATGGAGAATTTGAAACAACTTGTGATTAACTGTTTTCAACCGGAGTAGATTCTGCGCTCCTAAATATTTTAATTTGAGTGTTAAATATGACTATGTTTAGATCTACATTATTTTGTACTTTATATAATTATATAATATAACAGTACAACGTACAACTATATATAATAAAACATTAAAACGTATATCTGTTTAATATAAATAAATATCTTTACTTTGCGAAATTATTTTGTGCTTTTTTTGCTAAATTTTATGCTTTTTAAAGCGCTTTTTTTTTGTTATTTTTTGTGCTTATAAATCCGGTCTCTACTAATTACAGTACTGATATAGTAAATTTGCAAACCTTCTAATTCTTCTTCTTTCCTAACATCGGCTTTAAGAAATTTTATACAATCTTTTGAGAACTCTTTTGATAAGTCATCTAATACTTGATTTCCTACTGATGAATTAATGTCAACTAGTGCAACGGCCTAAAATACTCAGAACGATTACAACTAATTTAACATAATACCTGAATTATATAACTTACTAATATATTGTTTTTTAATAATTCTTTGGTTATTTCGAGGCCTATGCCAGCTGCAGCACCCGTCACTAAAGCTACTTTTCCATTTAGTTCCATTTTTAATTAAATTTCCTTGTAATCACTTAGATGTATTATTTTACTTTGACAATAAATATGTAGAAACTTATATATGTATGTATAAAAACTTGTTTATTTCTTGCAACTCATAGGCGTACTTATCTACAAATGGAACTTTTACCCGTTTTGCGAATCACCTCAGTATATTATTTAATTGTAATCATACAAAATTGGGTTAAATGGCTAAACTTGAAGTTGGCTGCGGATTGGCTGTGGAAAATAAAAATAAATAAATAAAATAAATAAACCAAACTCAACCTAAACCCAACCTAAACCTAAACCCAACCCAAATCAAACCTTGGGTTTTGGTTTGGGTTGAATTTAGGTTTGGTTTATTTATTTTATTTATTTATTTTTATTTTTCACAGCCAATTCGCAGCCAACTTCAGGTTTGGCCATTTAATCCAAAAATGTAGAAGCTATCTATACAATCGTACCTTATCTAACGAATTTAATTTGTTCCACAAAATAATTTGTAGTATTGTAGTACGAATTATTCGTTAATGGAATAACACATTTTCATAATATTCAATGCAAAACCTTTTAATCTATTCCACAATATTAAACTGGAGCTAGGTGCACCGTCTAACTAATAAATAAATAAATTTTACTGCAGGAATACTGTACGAAAGAAATTTTCATCATTTTTATATCAATTTGAGATTTTTTTCACGAAATTCAATATTATAGCGGAAAATAAAAATTTATTTTTTTCAAAGCCATCTACTATTACGTTTTACCTAATAATTTATTAAAATTTATAATAAATTTAGCTTTAATTGTTATGGCATAAGATCAAATTTTAAATTAAAAAAAAAATTACAAATTTTACCCCAAATTATTTAATAATTATATGAATTTTCTATTTGAAAATATTTTTCGCATACGTTCATGTTCACAAAATAAAATGCGATCAGAGGTGAAGTTATTAATAAGAATTCAATAGAAATATTAATAAACCTATTAATATTTATAAAATAATTTTAATAAAACTTTATGATCTATGCCTATAGACTATATTCGATATTAAATTATTCTACTCATTTAAAATTAATAATGCTAATAGTTTTTCCATTTCTTTTTTAATTTAAATTTTTTAAAAAAGAAAACAATAATAAATTTTTACTTTT
Organism: Clivina fossor; assembly: GCA_963966155.1. Classification (NCBI taxonomy): domain Eukaryota; kingdom Metazoa; phylum Arthropoda; class Insecta; order Coleoptera; family Carabidae; genus Clivina; species Clivina fossor. The sequence continues at coordinate 34,062,310 of OZ014550.1, forward strand.
TTTACCGAAAATAATACTCTCGCAGTTTGACATTATCACATAAATATTTAAAAAATATATATAACTTTCTCTCCAAAAGTTGGCAACACCGTGAAAAAATTAAATTTTGTTATTATTGTTCATATAACCGAATCTATCTTTAAAATTTATGTGAATCCGATACAGTATACTTTTTTGTTTGTATTTTACGCCTAGAAGTTATGCAATATAAGTTACGCAGTAGTTATGCAGTTATTATTACCTTGTAGCTTGATGTATTTTTTAAAAATTGTAATGTTTCTGCCTGAATTATAAAAAAATTTTCTTGTGTTTGAAATTTACAAATACAATATCGGTCTTAATAAATAAAAAGAGATCCTAGGACCCTAGGAAAATATCTTGGATATGTTTCAAAGGGAAATGACGCAAAGCAAATTTAATTTTTACGACAATTCTAACAGTGCTTGTGTATGAATTATTTGCAGTTAAAGATTTTTTGCAAAAAATAATTAATAATTATTAATAACAGCATCGATTTGTTCATCGCTTCAAAATCTGATTTAATAAATTTTCCAAAATTATCAGGCAAACGAAAAACGTACTTTAAAGATATATTTATGTTTGCATTCCAAAATATTAAAATTAATATCATTCTCTTTTTAATTGTAGTTAAATGTCAATAATTAGCATTTATAGTGAATAAATTAATAAATAAAAATATTTTATATGCATAATAAAAGAATTGATAAATTTTTTAATTATAAACTTATTTAGGGTGACCACCTTTTTATTTCAACCCGAAGATTTTGATGACCGGAAGATTTAGAAAATTTATTACATTAAAACTACTATTTTTAAATATAAAAACATTTTAATTGTAATACAATCAAAAAAAATTTGAAATTCGTTTCAACGCTTACACATTTAAACTAAATAATATTTCGATTTGACTATAAATTTATCACTGATCATAGTAATGACTTACTTATTTTTGTAACTTAAAACTATATGACCACATATAAATTTAGTTTAATCCGGAGATTACAACAAATAACTCTGATACTCCGGGGAAAAACCGGAGAGGTGGTAACCCTAAAACTTATCACAACTTCTAAACAAAATTTGTCACATTGTATTTGACATTTGCTTATTTGTTTTATGGGAACAAAAACAAAAACAGTCATACATTTAAACGTAATTATAATTTTTATTATTCTCTTTCACTGTATTACATACAATAAAAATAAAATAACTTAAGCCTTCGTTTGCGAAGCAGCTGGTGCAGCAGCTGCAGCATCTTCACGTACACGATCCTTCTTCAACTGGCCCATAAACGTCGCTTTGTCGGCGGCAGTCTGGAAGCGACCATGTCCAAACTTGGACGACGTGTCGATAAATTTCAGATTGATCTTCTCCAATGCGACACGTTTCGTGTGTACCAAGAGGGATTTTCTCAACGTGATAACACGTTTCTTTGGTCCCATACAGCATCCTTTCAACATGATGAAATCATTATTGACCTCACCGTAATGCGGGAAACCGCCCATTGGTGTGATGCTTTTCTCGGTTAAATCGTATTCGGTTGACGCGTTGTTCTTAATTACCTATTACAGAAAGAAAACATGTATTTACGAAATAATAATTAATTAATTTCGATGCAATTAGTTAAATAAATGATTGCCGTTCAATCCTATCATTCCTGTTCATTTATGTTTCATAATCCTTTTGGCTCTCAAGGTTATCATCATAGGCAATCAAATTAATAAATTTAAAATTATTTTTAAATGCCAAACAAATATGATTAAAATTAAAAAAAAAAAATGAATCGTATTTTGTAAAGCTCGATTTACATTATACTAGATTCGGCTAGAAACTTTGACTAGTTTACATACTAGACGCATTTGTCAAAACTTGGATAATGAAAATCTGAAAAAATTCAGCCAAGTTTTCAAACTAGAATCGTCTAGAAGTTGATTTTCAAACTAGGTTCGGACCAATTTTTCATCCAAGTTTCTATACTAGATCTGCGCACAAGCGGTCATTTCAGTGCAACCAACTCTGTGCAAAGTGTAAATGTGTAACTAAGTAACTCAGAAAGCTTTAAAATCTTAGAAATTTTAACTAGTTTTCCTGTTTACGTCTATGAAAATTCATTTTGTACTTAACCTCTTACTTTCACACAATAACAAACTGGTATATAATAAACACTACGTACATTTCGGACGTTGGCAAACCTACTCACATCCAATTCCACGCCTGCGTACAACTAAAAAGTATGAACATGCGCCTTAAATAAAAAGTTTTAACTACATTAAAGACGATTCTAGTTTCCAATCTAGTATGTAAACTAGTCAAAGTTTCTAGCCGAATCTAGGTATAATGTAAATCAAGCTTAAAACTAGTAAATTCTTTTGAGCCTACTTTGCCATCTTTGGTGTGAATGCCAGCACCAATGCGGTAGATCTTCTTGTTGATTTCCGTGCGGTGATGGTAGCCCTTTTGACCGGCACGAGCAACGGTGAACGATACACGAGATGGATGCCATGCGCCGATACAAGCAACCTTACGCAGACCTTTGTGCGTCTTACGTGGCAATTTCTTTGTATGCCAACGCGATGTTACACCTATCAATCAAAACTAATTCATTAGTTTATTTACAAATATAAGCAGTCATTGAGTCATTACACAATAATTATGAATCGTCAGAAGGAAGGCAACATGAATTTTTAACATCAAAATAATCAGTTAGCACAAAATCCACTTTATCATCACGAAAGTAATCGGAATAAATACTGAATATATATAATGAATAATTACCTTTATATCCTTTACCCTTGGTAACACCAATACAGTCAATCATTTCATCTTGGTCAAATACAGTCGAAACAGGGACTGGCTTTTCCAAATGTTCACGGGCCCATTGTACTTTATCCTTGATGGTACCACCATTTAGTTGAATCTCCATAATGTGTGCCTTCTTTTGACGTTGTTTCAATAGTTTCATCTGAACAAATTGTTACCAATTTTAAATTTGTACAACTTTTTAATTATTTCGATAAATTGAAAAAATTAAAAAAAAAAATGTATAAGACATGGTTTTTCCTCGCGTCATCGTCCAGAGACTACGCTCGGATGATGGAATATGTCTGATTCGCCTCCCGAAGGGCATTTGGTCTACGACACCGCGAAGAATAACTACATAGGGTAGTTTTCCATTTCGCCAGCCGGGGGGTAAGCACCGAACTGTATGTCGAGCGTAAAATTTATCAATCAAGTTCAACTAATTCAACAGAATTTTCCATTATAACTAGTAAAACAAGTTGAGTTAAACTAGTAAGTAATATGCCTTATAAATATAAAATGTAGTTACTTTTAAACCCCCATAAAAAAAAATAATTGAAAACTTATATTAAATAACAAAATATTTTTGTTTTGGAATTAATACACTACGCTACAAACAAAAATATGTAAACAAAAATGTAACTAAAAAAAGAAATACCTGAGTATGAGCAATGACTCTAATAACTTTGCAGTAACGGGTCATTTTCTTTAAATCTCTCTCGATCGATTTGCGACCCAAATCATCCTGCCATTTCTTCGATGCTTTCGTAAAGGCCTTCTTCTTGCTCTTATACCTAAAGAACAAACATATTCACTACTGCAGGGAGGATATGGATCCCAAGAAAGCAACGAGGAACTAAAAGAAAAGAGGGCTAGGTCTCATCGTTGAGAGGAGACACTACCCTCGAATTCATCCCTACGAATTTCAATTCGTATGCAATGAAAAATTGTTTAACTCTCATGCTATCATTGGAGAGCTATATCGATAGAGGTTAGTAAAACTTAAAACATTAATATCGGACGCGCTTAATCGCTAAATATTTTTATTAAATCAAACACTTTTTTTACCAATTCTTGTAGAAACGTCTACGACAGTCTTCGGACAAATGTTCTGCCCAGACGGTAACTAAAGCACGAAGTCCATGTGGAGTTTCGATATAACCAACAGCACCAACTACAATCATTGGCGGTGTTTCTAGAACAGTTACAGCCTCTACGATTTCTTTCTTGTTTAGCTCTGCAAATTAACAATATTTTAGTTACAATTCTTCGCTATCACCACTTATGTATATAGTACAGTGGATGATCGGTTAACGAACAGTTCGAACTACGAACAAATCGCGAACAACGAAAGATTTTTGCGTTCGGACAACATATGTTCGAATAAAGAACTTTTCTGAATTAAAATATTAGAAAATCTGACAATATTTCGGTTTACGAATATAGTCTTAGAACGGATTTTGTTCGTAAACGCGCTGAATCCGAATCGGAAGCCAGAATTGCTTCATCACCCTCCATTTTTTTTTAATCGCAAAAAACCACTTCTAAATCTGTAATTCTCGCTTCGCAAGAGATTAGCATTAGTTATAATTGTAAAATTTAACTGAAACTGACTGTAGGACCACATTTATATGTATTTAGATGTGCTGAATTTGGATTAATATTCAGCACAACTAAATACATATAAATGTAGTTCTACAGTCAGTTTCAGTTGAATTCTACAATTATAAGCAATGCTCGCAAAAAAAGAATTACAGATTTAAAAGAGGTTGTTCTTTGGAGTGTCCCATACCAATAAATTTATGTGCTTTATTATGTTTTTTTTAATGTTTTCATAATGGAGTTGCAAAATTGTTTTACAAAACTTGTACTTGTATCTCGACTCGTATTTAATGTATTAAATGCTCTTAGTCATAGGATTTTCAAATTATATTTTCATAATTCCCTTGTCTTTTAATTATTTTAAGACAAAAACCTTCAAATTTAAGTTTTAAGACATATAGAAGTCTATTTAACTAGACAAAAAGCGTCAGATTTATTTACTGCGGACTTGTATTTAGAGCCGAAAAGATTTTTACCGTGTTAAACACGTTATTTTTGTGCAGAATGATAGTTTTATAGACAATTTACAGTTTCTAAAGGTTCATTTTATTGCTTCACACTGTATCAAACCGTTCCATATTACAAGTACAAAAGTAATCTCAGTACTGTATAAATATAAAAAATACAACTGCACTTACTTGAACCGGGTCTGTCGGCTTCTCGTACAATATGTGTCATACCGGCTTTATAACCAATAAAGGCAGTCAAATGTACTGGTTTGTTAGAATCATCTTTCGGAAAAGCCTTCACTTTACCACGATGCCTTTGCGAACGTTTCTTGGGGTAGAACCCCATAGAGCCATGCCGTGGCGCGCTGAATTTACGATGCGACTAGAACAAACATATTTTTTATATTAGTATCGTAATTTTTTTTAAAAATAATTAATTTAGTTGAAATAAATGTAACTCAGACCGCCCTAGTCAAATTTCTACATTATGGATTCAGTTTAACAATAATTTATAACTAAATCATCACGTGGTAACCTAATATCTCAAAATAATCAGATTTTTAAGAAAGTGAACAATACATTTAAGAAAAATAATTTACAACAATATCAAGTTAATTAAATAAATATTTTAAATATTATATTATAAAATAAAACTATCACGAACTTACCATCTCGACGATTGAAAAACAAATGACCGTTTCACACGTTTCACAGTGACTGCCAGGGACGACCGGGATGGCGCACTCAATGATAAACAGGCATGACCATGTGACGTCATCAAACAGATACTTTGTACCAATTCCGCTCTGCTTGCTTTCGTGTGGCGCTAGTGTACATTTTTGAATTTTGCGCATTTATTTAAATTTAAATTTCAAATTAATACAAAGTTTACATTTAATATATAAAACTTTATTAACATACAAAGTTCAGTGTTACAGTACAAAAATACAAAAAAAATATAAATATAAATATAAAAATATAAAATATAATATAATGTAATAATAATTATATATATATATATATACAAATATAAAATATAAATTGCACATTTTACAAATAAATAAATAACAACTTGAAAATACTCATTATTAAAGTTAAGTTATGGTCCTTGATTTATTAAATAGTTGATGTATTCCGATCTCAATAAAAAATTGCTATTACTTTATTTATTTTAAAAAAAATTACAAATAAATTTTATAATTTCTTATTATCGCACCAACCATTGGTTAAGTAAATGGATGCAATTTTTTTGCTAAAAAATTCTGTTTTATAAAGTTAATAAAAACCTGTACACACGTATGAATGTAAAATAAATAAGAGGAAAAAATTATGTATGATCTTTTTAAAAATTATTTCTACAAGATACTCGGTCTCATAATAAAAATATGTTTCTTATAACGGATTTCTTCAATCTAAAAACTCGTATAGTTGAAGGTGCATGCGTATCCATAGAAAATAATATTGTATGTTAAAATTGAAAAAGATATTGTTAAATCATATGTTTTTGCAATAGTAATATTTGATAGAATACCGAAACGTTTTATAGAATAGAATAATATAATTCAAGTAATTTATAGCAAACATAATTGACACGATTGTCTCAAACAAACATTATAATAAACAACTTTCTGAAAGATTTTTAATATTTTAAATATATCAAAATTTGCCACATCTCATCTTATGATAAGTTCCCTGTGTTTGTTGGGCGACTACAATTAATTTCATTCATTCAATTTATTTAACAAAATAATTGATATGAATATAAACGGTGCATATAATAACAAAATATTTTTTATGTTTATAGTAAATATAGAATTATTATTAGTTCTTTACTCATATGTTCAAATTTTATTTATGATTTTATGCATTATGCATTGTTCTATTAAAATGAAAATATAAAATATAGAGCAAAAAAATAGATAATTCATATTTTTCATTTAGTGGTTACAATATAACCTTACCATAAATAATATAAAAAAATTCCGGATTTGGAAACCGACATTTCCTTTGATTCTGGTACTGGACGCAAGACGGTACGCAACAAGAATATTGGATCTATAAAAAAATATTATACATTACAAAATTGCCATAAGTTACATACAGGGTATTAATTTCAATAGCTTTTTTATTCATATGCAGTAATAAAATGTTTAACTTACCTTTCTAAATATCAAATAATATTCATAAAAGAAAACCGTGTACGAAAGCGCCCAATTATCGTCAGTAACCAAACATAAATCAGTTGAAAATCCAAATCAAGTACCAAAAACACAGCCAATGATAAACCAAATTATCCAGTATTCCAAATCCAATTTGATAATCGCAAATAGAGGCAGGGTCCAAATATTTTAAAAAAAGTATTACGATCGCAAAACTCAGTTCGCACAATAAAGACAAAATTAAGAATAAAATAATATTTTGTTTTCCAACATGTACATATATTTTTTACCAAGGTCGTCCCTGTTTCTACCTGATAAATTTTTGACATTCTTAAACAAAAATCGTGTTGAAATATAAATTTTTCTTAATTAATTTAATTAATTAGTTTAATTAAGCTAGTGACATCTAACGAATACAAAATCATTTAAAAAACTTGGCGCGCCATCTGTCGGAATCGGTTCAAAGTTTTTCACGGTTTATGTTCTGCTATTCAAGTGAAAACTCCCGGTCCTCCCTGGTGACTGCTGTCATCATGCTGTCATGGCTGTCATGAGTGTCATGTTGGCAAATAGATATCTCCTTGAAATCCCAATAGATGTCTCTCACTGTCTTTACGAACTCTTTCTGATTATCTTCTAATTATTAAAATGTATTAAATCTAAAACATTTATTATTATAATATTTATATTATATTATATAATAATAATAAATAATGAATTCAATAAAAAAATCATATTAAATAAAACATATATGTAAACATTATTAGTTGTAATAAAAATGCTTTTATTTTTTAAATAAAGTAAATAATCCAAGTAATATTGTTTTAATATTTATTTCTACAAATTACTATCGAATATGCAAAAACTATATAAACTATAAATACGGGCCATTATCTTTTCAAAGACAATCTGTGTATTATAAGCACACTGTAAATTTGAAATAAAAAAATAATTAATTAGTTAATGGTGAATTTATTTTTATTTTATTACAAAACACAAAAAAAACAAACTATTTCTACGTAATACAAAAATATCAAATATCTTCGGGCAATGCAGTTTGCTGAGCTTCTTTGAGATCCTTTTCGATCTGTTGTTGCAATTGCGGGTCCATTATGATCTCGGGCGGGAAAGGGGCTGGCGTTGAGACAAACTTCAAGCAGGGATCGCCGATCAATCGGCGAGCCAACCAAAGGAACGGCATTTCCAGATTGTAATTTGACTTAGCGGAAATGTCATAATATTGAAGATGTTTCTTGCGATGGAATACGATGCTGTTAGCTTTGACTTTTCTCTCTTCAACATCCACTTTATTTCCGCAAAGTACAATAGGCATGTTTTTGCATACCCTCACCAAATCTCTATGCCAGTCTGGTACGTTCTTATATGTGATTAGGGACGTTACATCAAACATAATGATGGCACACTGTGCTTCAATGTAATAGCCATCACGTAAACCACCGCACTTTTCCAGGCCGGCTGTATCCCACACATTAAACTTGATGGGTCCCCGATTTGTATGGAACTTTAGGGTATAGACTTCTACGTCAAGGGCAGCTTCGTACTTCTTTTGGAATTCACCGGTTAAATGCTTTTTTAGAAATGTTTTCTTGCCCGTACCGCCGTCACCGACTAAGACACATTCTAATGTCGTCATTTTTTTCAATTATATGTAGTTGTTGCTTCTACAAACAAAGTCTTTACGGCTCACAATGGCGTCTTCAAAATAAAAAAATATATATTGAAATATTTGGCGAGGATTTTGATGTTAGCTTGTTATTTTTCAATTGTTCTGTTAGCTTGCTATGATTTTGATGTTAACAATGGGCCTTTCCACTAATTTTTTTTTATTTAAAATTTGGAAAATAATAAATAAATAAAAAATTTTGTATATATTTATTTTTCAAATTTATTTATAATAAATTAAAAAAAAAATATTAAAAAACGTTAAATTGGCGCCAAACTTCGACAATTCTCGGATTTGTCCGTCCTGTGACGTATACAAATAGTAGAACATTTCATTGGTTGAATTTCACGTGAGAGATATAGAACAAGAACACTAGATGACGTATATAGGGTACGTTCCACTTAAAGCCCGCAACGCTCGCGACGCCCATTAATACGTTCCACTTAAGACCGAGGTCGTTGCGGTTGTGATCGAAAACGTCATAGATGACGTCATATCGACGACCGCTACAAGCCCATTTCGACCGTAAAATTTAGGTGGGTCAGAGTGGTCGTTGTTCATTTCGCGCGTTTTTTTTAAGATAGTGGTAATGATGGCTGTCGAAAAAGTGTCTTTGTACAATGAATCTACAGATACATTGGTAGAAGTGATGTTATCGCCAGAAGATGCGGCACGTGTTAGAACTGGTAAGTGATATCATTATTAATATATAACTTTTGGAAAATTAAAATAGCATAACCTTACTTTTCCCGTAAGCATTCTGTATTTTATGTTTATTCCCAGTATTGTTCTCTGTTTTTAGATTTGTTTTTTGCAACTACTGTAATGAATGCAGCGTTGCTTCAACAAGAGTCTGAAGATCAAGTTCTGGAACCAGAACCAAGACCTAGTTCTTCAAAAAGTTTGGATGCAGCGTGGCTTCAACAAGAGTCTGAAGATGAAGTTCAGGAACCAGAACCAAGACCTAGTACTTCAAAAAGTTTGGATGCAGCGTGGCTTCAACAAGAGTCTGAAGATGAAGTTCGGGAACCAGAACCAAGACCTAGTACTTCAAAAAGTTTGGATCCTGATCCTGAAGATGGAAGTAAGTTAACGGTTAAGCTCTTATGAATATCAGTAAAACATGTTTATTAAATAGCGAATGCTCTGAATGAAACAATTACTAAGATTTGTGTATTTTAGGTTCTTTATATAGATGGACAGTAGGATGCGTGTTGCTTCTACTTGAAAATTACAGAACAATAGAGGAGAAATTTACAAATGGTAAACAATCTCAAAAAAAGACATGGGAAGAAATGGCAACAAAATTGAAAGAGCAGGGGCATGCAGTAACAGGGCCACAGTGTGCTGCCAAACTCCGTAGCCTGAAAAAAACATATAAGTCCATAAAAGACCATAACGGAAAATCAGGCAATGACAGGAGGACTTGGCAGTTTTATGAGGTATGTTCATAATAAAATAAAAACTAGAGAGTATGGCCCGTATTCTCACCTCACTTTTTCATGAAATAGTGCTTTTATCATTAATTTCAAAATAATTTTTTGCTTCTGTTTTTCATCAAATATGAATAGTTTTTTTTTTATTTTTGATCATTTTCATTATATTTGGTATTATAAAATTGAAATAACCTATTATAAACCTATTATAATATTTAATAAATAATTTTAAGTAATTTTAATTTTAATAAATAATTTTAAGTAAATGTCAAAAGCACTTTTGGCAAAAATCACTTTTATTAATGAGGTGAGAATACGGGCCTATGTTTTCACATCGTTATCTTGATTAGTGTAATACACAGTATATTTTTCTTTGCAGATTATGGATGAAATTTTTTCTAAAAAAGCATGGTGTTCCCCTGTGGCCCTTGCATCTTCCACAGGCCTAGCCACGAATCAAGATGGAGGTAACGCTAGTTGCGCAAATGGTAAGTTGGTCTTTAAACCAGGTCTTCGTACCCTACTTTTTTCGTTCCGGTTCAATGAAAAAAATATATATCAGGATGTTTTTTTTTTAGTGACACCTACATCAAGAGCTTCAAATGTAACGTCGTTGCTTGCAAAACGCTTGAGGCAGAAGGAGGAACACGAAGAGGCAAGGGCAAAAAGGCATCGAGAGCGGATGGAAATGGACGCGAAATTACTTGCTGTATTGGAAAAATTAGTGGACCAGCAATAAGAATTTTATGTATTAATTTAATTTTATCATTGTTTTATTTTTCATTATTAATAAGTATATAGATAAGTAAAATTATATTTTAGTGATAGTACAATAATATAATTTTTTTATTTTTTAAAATGTAGTTTGTAATTTAATTTAATCATTGTTTTATTTTTCATTATTAATAAGTATATAGATAAGTAAAATTATATTTTAGTGATAGTACAATAATATAATTTTTTTATTTTTTAAAATGTAGTTTGTAATTTAATTTAATCATTGTTTTATTTTTCATTATTAATAAGTATATAGTTAAGTAAAATTATATTTTAGTGATAGTACAATAATATAACTTTTTTATTTTTTAAAATGTAGTTTGTTTTTAAAATCCATCAAAATACAGTTTATTTGAAAAATTATTAATGTATTTATATTTCTTTTATTACAAAGTATCCATAATCAAATTTCTCTTTTGAACCCCAGCATTCTGTCTAGCTTCATGCAAAACATGATCCTCCATATTTTCTTGCGGAGGTGTAATTGTGACTACAGCTATTTCATCTTCACGCAAGGTGCAAATATTATGAATCACACAACATGCTACGATGTATTCTGCCATCAGATCTACCCTCGACATTGGTAAGCAGTGCAACAAGCTTCTCATACGTCCTTTTAGTAATCCAATACACCTTTCTACTACTACCCTGGCTGCTGAGTGGCGGTAGTTATAATTTCTCTGCCTCTCAGACAAGTGACCATTGTCTCGGAAAGGGGCAAGGAGATGTTGATGTAACTCATATGCAGCATCGCCCAGAATGTGGCAGTCTGCAGGAAATTTTTCTTCGTCATTTAAGAAATCTGCAACTTCTGATTGTCGAAAGACCCTTTGATCGTGGACAGAACCAGGATATCCAGCGTAGCAATGGCTGATTAGTGTCCTATGGTCACATACCAACTGTAAATAAATGTAGATATGGATATCACAGTATTTATTGACACATAATGGCAAGCGTTACCTACCTGTAACTGAATAGAATGAAATCCTTTTCGATTAACATAATCTGCAGGATTCTCCTTTGGAGCATCAATGCGAATATGGGTACCATCGATGGCCCCGATAACTCTCGGAAACCCACTGGCTGCTTCAAAGCCTTGCATCACACGAATAGCACGGTCACCACTGGGCCATTGGATGAATTGTGTGGATTTTCTATAGAGAGCATGGGTGACTCTCCGCACAGCTCTGAGAGCAGTAGCTCGCCCCACATTAAAACGATCACAAACAGATCTGTAATGAAAGGAAATTAATTAAAGGCATATTGCTTATCTCAAAATAGTCCAGAAATATGAAAACAGATTTATATAAATAAATATAAATATTAGTGCTTGTACCATCTCCTCACCTGTATGAGTCCATAGTAACCATCTTCCACAGGGCTATCATTAACTGTTGGTGAGCAGGGATCGTAGGACAGCCTTTTACTGTCCTAATTAAATCATCGCGAATAATGTTCAGGAGGTATTCAAATGTGCCTCTTGACAATCTACAAATCAAGTTGTTTTACATTATTAATTTACAGTAAAACAAACAAAAGTACATTAAAAATTTTGAATAAATTCACTAACCTAAAATGGCTTTTGAAGTCATGATTCATGTAACGCCCAACAACATTATTGGTATAATCTAAAATACGGGGGCGAAGTTTTCGTTTCCCTCTTTCACGCAAAGCTGTTTCCCACTCCCCATCAGAACTCGATGAAGTTTCAGACATATCATCATTATTTCTTCGGCGTATCATCGAAGTTATAACAACACTCGCGGCGTCCATGTTTTTTTTTAGTCTGTCAACCACAGCTGTCAACGCTGTCAACAAACGATGCAAACCCGTTCCACTAATGTTTTCGACCGTGGCGTTTGCGTGCTAGTGGAATGGGTAATTCGTGGTCGTGGAGCACGAGCGTTGCCTATGAGCGTTGCGGTCGTTAAGTGGAACGTACCCTAGTTAGAGGTGTGGCTATGGTTAAACATTCAAATGTGTGATTTTTGTAGCCTTTTTTCAAATTTGTTTATTTCAATAAATATAGAATTTTAGAACGTAAAATTTAAATCATATTATTATTTTAGGTTGTAAAACAACATAAAGATATTAAAATTATGAAATTTGATTTTAGTGGAAAGGCCCATTCTAGAAATATATAAATTACTTTTTACTTGTAATAATATTTTAAATATATATTTAAGAATTTTAAACTAAAATGGATTTATGTTTAAATATTTCTTCAACTCCGATAGTAAAAAAAACCACAAAAAGTAAGTAATTCATGAATAGGTTATGTTTTCATATAAATTATATTTATGTATTTATTTATATATTATGTCTATAAATACACGTAGGAGTGAGAATACTAGGTAATATACAATTGCCTACTTTAAAATGAACATTTCACATTCTTTTGATTTGCAATGTTTCTATTTTTTTTGTTGTATAAATATTTCAGTCCGAAAGTTCAACGAAGTAGACCAGCCCTAAGCGATATGGTTTTCGTATTAACCGGTTTTAAACCGAAAGAAAGAAGTGCATTAACGAAAGAAATAAAAAATGGGGCGGTATTGTTGAGAAAGAAATTGGCGCTGCGAGAAATCTTGTGGCTATTATTGCTACAAAAGACGAATTGGAGAATACGAAAAACTATCACATTTCTACCGCTAAAAATTTGGGTATTCACATTGTATCGGCCGATTTTGTTACCGAAGCCAAAGATCATGCTGGCAAAATTCCCGATTTGGTTCTAAAGAAAAGTATCTGTGACTGGGGCGATGATGTAAGAGAAAATTTCAATTTTATTCATTTTAATATAAGAAAACTACAACAAATGTATAAATATGTAATTACATAGTTTGAAAAGGTAGATTTAGATTTTTCAATATATTATCTTTACTTCGCGTTCCGATTCATGTAAGAAAATTGGAACAGTTTGTAAACAGACTTATTATTTATTTATTTATTTATTTAAATGACAATCACTCGACAGGACTATTGTCCCAATTATGGAGTGATAAAAGTTACAAAAATCAAAACGTATACATAAAACAAATACAAAATGAATACAAGAATGCAGATTAAGTAATAAATCGTACATTAATCACAAACCTTTGAAAATAAGAAACAAGTCTGTGTCTAAATATATACATAGAGTTATAAAATATATCAATATCTATTGACAAATTATTAAAAATAACACACAATCTAATAATTGGAGATTTACATTGAAAAACTGGTTTACAAGTTGTGACAAAAAATGTAATATTTCTATGTCTTGAATTTAATCTAGGAATATAGAAAGTAATTAACTGTAGAAGGTTTGGGTCAGATACGACATTATATAAAATTTTATACAAAAATAAACACGACTGCAATTTCCTTCTATCAGATAATGTAATAAGATTAAACTCCAAAAGTAAATTTTTATAAGTATAAGTACATTCAGGATAATATTTATGTGTTTTGAAAAAACAATATTTCATAAATTTCTTTTGTACAGATTCTATCATAAAATCATATTTAACATATATAGGATTCCAAACTTGGAGACAATAAATTCTATTTGGTTCGAATAATTTATTATAAGCTTATACAATTGTTTATACAGTTAAAAATAAATTTTCTGGATATATTCTGTTATATGCACAACAATTGAAACAGTGTTGTTTATTTTTGGTATTTATAAGATGATGTTAAAGTCGTTTGTATATGGATTAACCTTTACCCATACATGCTTTTAATCTTGTTATTTGAAATATTTGTTTTGTTTTGTAAAAGTAAATAACGCTACTGAGTAAATGTAACTCTAATGCAGTATGACAGTATTTTGAATTTTTTCGTATGAAAATTACCTTCGATTTTTGTAAGTAAGTTAATAGAAAACTAAAATGAAAACGATGTTTTTGTTTTAGCCAAACAAACGTCTACCGCCCGAACCTTCCGTAACAAAATCAAATAAATCGAAAAGTATGTTCACAAAGTCAGTACCGAAAAGTATAACAATGAAAATTAAAGACGGCGGCGCAGTTGAACCTGAATCGGGTTTGGAAAATGTCGCTCATATTTATCAACAAGGCGAAGACAAATACAATGTTGTTCTTGGGTTAACTGACATACAAAAGGGTAAAAATTCTTACTATAAAATGCAGTTATTGGAGGCTGATAATAAACGCGGCAGGTATAGATATATTCTTTTACAATTACAATCAAATCGATTTTAATGTTTTCTCTATGAAATTTTAGTTATTGGGTGTTTCAATCTTGGGGTAGGATTGGTACGACCATTGATAAAACAAAATTATCTAAATACGATACCGTAAAGCAAGCCAAAGATTTTTTTTTAAAGTATAATTCTTTCTATATTAACTTGAATCGTTTTTATAATAATTTATTTCATTTGTTTTCTAAGGAACACTATAAAGACAAAACAGGGAATGACTGGGAATTTCGTCATAATTTCCAGAAAATACCCGGATGCTATTATCCTGTGGATGTACAATTTGATGGTGCAGAAGACGAACTTATGCAAATTGATGATACAGGTGAAGAAACTAAATAAGATAAACTAGTGCAAGATTTAATTAAAATGATCTTTGATGTAAATTCGATGAAAAAGGTCATGTTAGAATTTGAGGTATGTGTTTTGTTTTTAAAATCTTTATTTTGTACAATATTATAGATGTTCAATTTAGAATTAAGAGGTTACCTTAAGTTTCGAGGTCATTTTTGACAATTTTTTTCCCCAAAAGTATACATTATATTAAAACAACAATTGGTATGTTTAAAAGCTTTATTCATGTACTTTATTTTCCAATTTTTATGTTTAAATGAACTCAATAATACATTGAATAAGCTTGTCCTTGAACGAAGGAAATTAATTTATGTTGCTTGTAAACAAAATCGTCTGATTTGCCTTTTTCAACGTGGTCTAAAAAATATTTATTTTGATCAGAAGTTAAATTCCTTCGTTCAAGGGCTAAGACAATTCTATCAGCTACAATTTCCACCAAAGTTTCATGGAAATCCGTTGGGAAGTTTGTCTGTAATCGTGTCAACCGATTTGAAAAATGTTGTTTCGAGAAAAACGGCTTTAAAATTTTGAAATGTAATAACAAATAATCTTACATTGAATCATCGGCGGTCGGAAAGAAATAGTTATAACTCTCATATTGACTTGTAATTTTGTAATTGAATAGTCTAAGGACATGGGGGTGACATTTTCTTAAAATCATGCTGTAAGATTGTGTTTGAAATTTTCAGTATTTCGAGAATTTTTGGCCCGTGTTCCCACCTCACTTTTTCGTGAAATAGTGCTTTTATCATTAATTTCAAAATAATTTTTTGCTTTTGCTTTTGATCAAATATGAATAGTTTTTTTTATTTTTGATCATTTTTATTATATTTGGTATAAAATTTAAATAAACTATTATAAAGTTCTTATTAAATAATTTTAAGTAAACGTCAAAAGCACTTTTGGCAAAAATCACTTTTATAAATGAGGTGAGAATACGGCGGGCCTTTGTATTTATGTATTTAAAAAATGTTTTGTATTTTATATTTGATTTAGCGTGAATATGGAGAAAATGCCATTGGGAAAACTTAGCAAGAAACAAATCCAATCAGCATACAGTGTTTTATCTGAATCTTATCGATAAAAACGAATCGAATATCAAATTTATCGATGCCTCTAATCGATTTTATACTTTAATTCCGCATTCTTTTGGTGTTGAAAATTTTCCCGTTATAAATACTAGTGAAATGATTAAGGTAAATTATTTTCTTTCTACCATATTTCTATCAATTCAATGTTTTGACAAGAAAATTTCTAATTTTCCAAAGGAAAAAATCGAAATGTTGGATGATAGTTTAATGGAATTGGAAGTTGCCTACAGTTTAATGAAAACGACACATACGGAAGGTAGTAAGAGTGGTAGCGGTGTCGATGGGCATTATGAAACACTTAAAACAGACCTGGAGGTTCTGGCAAAAGATTCCGATGAATTTGTTCACATTAAGAAATATGTTGAAAACACGCACGCTCAAACGCACAGCCATTATAAATTGGATATTGAGGAGGTAACGTTTTGAGTTTTTATTGACTCGAATATGCTGAATTTTGTTTGCCATAATTACAATCTCCATAATACGTAATAATAATATATGCGATACTTATTTAAATAATAATTGGTCCCTTAAACCAGCCTTAAATGTTTTATTATGTTGAAGAACCTCTCGTATTATAATCATGCAAATTCTTTATTTCATTGAATAAACATAGTTTATTTTTGACGCAAACAAGACAGTGTATTTGAATCGTAACTGCGTAACTACTAAATTATTGACAAAATGATGAAAATTTTGAAGGATTTTTTTTTGTTTGGGAACTGTTTATAGATAATAAGCTCATAGCAGATTGCATTTATTGTTATCATTAGCTAGCTTTTTGTCAAAAATCGACTTACACCACTTTCATATGCTAGTTTTTAAATCGCAATTTTTTTAAAAATAAAATTTTTCTTAACAATTTTTTTTCCAGATATATCGTTTACGATGTGGCACAAATCAACGTTAAATATTTGCTGAAGATGAACTTTAATTACGAATATTAAACAGCAGTGAAAATATTGCTAAATATTTGCAGTATTTTGTTTATTATAGTATTCTTTTTGTTATAATTATATAATTAAGAACTTTATACATTTGAAGTTATTGTGAAAACATTTTAGTTTAAATTGTGAAAAAAAATTGTTTGTTGAATAATTTACATGCATATGCACTTAATAAATGCTTTTGTTCAATTTATGAATAGTTTTTTTTTTTTCTTACGCACACTAATTTTACAATACATCTATCCTTCTTATTCATTACTATATTCCAAGTAAAATTTATTAAAATCCACTAATTGTTGCTATTACAATACAATTTCGTTAAAAAAATTTATTCAAACACCTAAATTAACTAGAAATTAATCTCCCTAATTGTCAAATCTTTCTCCAGCATCTCCTAAACCCCCGAACCGATTTTGATGGTAGTGGTGTCATTTTAATTGGTTTTCTACGATTTCATCTTTGTTCTCAAAAATTTGAAAAATTATGTGGTAATATATAATAGTGCAATTAATATTTTATTATTATTATTATTATAATTTGTTTATTTATTTATTTTTATTATGTTTATATGTTTAATTACTATTTTCGACTTCAAACGTGACCCTTTAAGGGTCACAGGATTTTCTAATTAATTAATTAATTATTAACTAGGAATATGTAACAATAAACAGAAAATAAATTATGCAATAAATAAGAAACATACATAAAATTCTATTACATTTGAAAATAAAAATTATATAATTAACAAAAAGAACCAGCCTATAGACTGTTAACTTACACGAGAGAGACACTGACGAAAACAATCCTAAGAAAATTTGTTGATTGTTATAAAGACAATAAAATGTTTATATTATCATAAAATAAAACACTGAGTACATATATAAATGCATTTATTTTTTTCGTTTGCTAAATGTGTTTTGTATCGGTTAATTATTATACATTTTTCACAATGAAAATTTGTTTTATATAAAACACAGACAATTAATTTTGTACAATTATTAGAAAAAAATATAACAAATAGAAATTCTACTTTATTTGTCTGAACTACAAGAATCTAAAAATCGTTCCAAATCTTCTAAACGACGGCGACGCATTTGTCGTCGAATATACTTCAAGTGGCTCAATAATAATTTTTCCAATTGTTTTATGTACAATGGTTCTTCAACTAATGAATCAAATACAATACACAATTAGAAAAAAAATGGGGCATGTAATTAAATGATATATGTATAATCTAATATGTCACACGTAATATGTCGCAAGAAAAATGGTAACAAATTCTGATTCAACACAAACGGTACTTCAATTAAATTAATGTGGTTTTATATTTCAATTATATTCATAGACAAGTTTGATATAATATGTTTTAAATTTTTTCATGTGTAATATTCTTGGCTCATATTTACATGGATTTATAAGTATTTAGATTTCGTGAATTAGCAATTATACATATTTTATTGATAACAAATTTCTTCGAAAAATTCATGAATTGTATATTTAAAACTTGCTGTTAAAACTATATCAACAAATAGGAGAATAACTTACTGTGATGTCGAAATAGTAATTTACCCTCGGATTTGTGTGGTTCACCATGGCATGGTGGATGTTTTGCAGACACGGAAGGTGGTGCTTGAGTAGCCGCTGCTGGTGGTGCCTCTTGATGCTGGGATAAGAGAGCAGGATTTGCTAATGATTCGGCCAATGCATGTGTTATTTCCATACAAAGATCATTGTCCATATTTTTTGCAGCCTGCGATGCCATTAAATCCAAAGCTTTTGGAGCGTCCATACTCAAAGGCTTTCAAATTAAATCAAATCAATTTATCAATATCTTGTTTACTTTTTAATTTTTACAAATTTAGCATTAACAACAAATGCAAAAACAATATAAGTTATAATAATAATAGAAAAAGTCTTTAGGATTGAGTTCTGTTTATATTTTAATAAAAAAATCAACGTTTCGACGTAGTCCACGTACATCAAGAAGAAAAAATTACACAAATGACATTACAGTAAATTAACGTCAATTTTTTTATTAAAATATGAACAGAACTTAATTCTAAAGCCTTTTTATTTTAATATAATAAGTTCTGAAAGTGTTTTTTTTACTATGTTAATAATAATAATAATATTTATTACGGTAATAAAAAGTACATGACTTCATAAACTTAAGTAGAAAAAATGTACAAATAATATAATTTCTAAACATTGATATAAAAATATACCTACATTATATAGGAATATTATTAATGTTATAAAATGCATGTGATATTAAAAAAAAAACTTGAAATATCTGTTATTTGCCATTTAATTAAAAAATAATAATTTGTATAGTTTGTCTAATTGAATTTAAGTTGGACAATATTTTATTAATTATATAGTATGTACAATCGTATTCTTTTTAATTGTTGTTTGATTGCATTCCGATTCAAATAATTAAAATTTCAAGAACATTATTTATATTAACAAACATATATACTAATTAATAATAATAATATTAATATTAATTTTAATATTAACTATAATACATACATACATACATACACAATCACGCCATGTACCCAAATTAGGGTGTGGCACAAACTCTTTTCATCATCCCGAAATCAGTCGCCTCCAAACATTCCTATCCAGCACAACCAACTTTTGCTTCATCCACATTCATAATACCTATTTCATACAGGCTCTTTAATTCCTACTACTTGGAAACTTTTGCTCACGCAAGCCACTCTCTCAATCATACCACTCCAACTACTCATCGGATGTACACCATCAAAATCATTCAAATAAATCTTTTTAACCATCAAACGTTCATTAGACATTCGCTCAACATAAAATTCTTAATTTCCAAATTTATTTTGAAAAGAATAAAATACAGTTAAAATATTTTATTCAGTATACTCGTATTACACAAAATATGTACCAAGTCTAACTATTTGAGAAATTATTAAAGATAATTAATATTCAAGCTGTAATTTTACATTATTTAAGAAGTTATACAAACAATATGTAATTTTACATTAAATATGTGATGCAATTTTGCAGAAAGTAAGCAATTTTACATACTTTATGTGATTATTATAAATTAGTGTACAAAATTACAGAATTTTGACAGAAAAATACAGAATATTTATAGTAAAATGAAATTACAAATTTTTTATAGTAAAATATTTGGCTGAACTTTAGCATAGCCTCCCGTTTCACAAATTTTAAAAAAGCCAAATTTGCGCATGCGTGAACATCGGAATGCGCATGCCCCATGTGTAAAAACCAGTGAATCTCAAATAGTTTCATTAGTAATTTTGACAATTTTGTCCGTTAAAACTTATATCATGTTAGGAAGTGTGATTGTTCCTTATGTTATGTTATGTTAAGAAATCCGGTAGGTTAGGGTAGGTTAGGTAGGTAGGTTTCAGGTAGGAGTTTGTTGTTTAAAAACCGTTAAAACACATTTAAAATCATATTTTGTCTTGTCGAATAGTTTGACAGTCACTGGTTTTTCAACTCGCGTACCTACCGCAAAAACGGGAGGCTGTTCTATAACTATACCAAATATTTTTCTGTAATTTTGTTATTATTATTATTTTTTATATGTTGAAATGTTTATTGTTTTTGTGGAGTGTGAATTGATGAGGATTGTTTTAAAAGTTATTTTGAGAAAATACAGAGATACTTTTCTTATAGTGATTTGAATTACGTTTTAACGGTTTTAACAGAACTGCCTTCAATGGCCGCTTTTAGAATACTATACTATGAATACAACCACACACACGTAGTTGACCTACAACTAGAGACATCTACATATTAAACTTGTTACAGTATTACCAATAGACTAAATTAAACATATTATTAACACTCCCACTTTTAATTTAGGCACTTTTCACATAAATTGCACCTGAACAAATTGACAACATTTTGCAATTAACACTAAATTTTTCGCGTGACAACGGTTTTGTTAAAAAGTCTGCTAATTGCTCATTAGTTGGCACATACACTGTTTCGATTTCATTATTTAGCACTTGCTGACGGATGTAGTGATATTTCACATCTATATGCTTTGTCAGCTTATGATGGTCCGAATTTTTCACTAAATTCAAGGCACTTTGGTTGTCGATCAACAACTTCGTTGGTGATGTTGCCCCTCCTTCTGTTTCGTTGAGAAACGCTCGTAGCCACATGGTTTCTTGTGCTGCGTTGGATGCTGCAACATACTCCGCCTCTGTAGTTGACCGTGCTACACATTTTTGTCTTTGTGAACACCATGTCACGGGACCATTTGCAAACACGCTAACGTACCCTGATGTTGACCTTCTTGTGTCTGGGTCGCCTGCAAAGTCTGCATCGCTGTAGACTTTCAACTCTGAAGAGTTTGAAGACGATCTGCTGTAAATTATACCGACATCTCTGCTTCCTTGTAGATATCTTAATATTCTTTTCACTGCTATCCAGTGACATCTTTCTGGATTGTTTAAATGCCTACTGACTTGCCCCACTGCGTACATTATGTCTGGACGTGACACAACTGCAGCAAACATCAAGCTCCCAACAGCTTCACGATATGGGATTTTCATTTCTGTATTATCGTCACTCTGAATGTCTTGGGAACTTGTTAAGGCTTTTGGATCTGCTGGAACTGCATTGGACCTGCAGTTGCTCATATTGAACTTCTCCAATACTCTGTTGATGTAGCTCTTCTGATTGATAAATCCTTCTGGTTGCCTCATGAACAGGTCCTCCTCTAGGTCACCATGGAGAAATGCCGTTTTGACATCAAACTGCTGCATCTCCCAGTCATTGATTGTAGCTAAAGATAACAATAAACGTACAGAATCATACCTGACGACTGGTGAGAAGGTCTCTGTGTAGTCGATGCCCTTTTTCTGTGTGAAGCCTTTAGCACACAACCTTGCTTTGTAGCGTTCAACTGAACCATCACTACGCCTTTTGATTTTGTAGACCCACTTGCAGTCAATAGAGCGTCGATTCTCTGGTAATGGCTGTAGAGTCCACGTATTGTTAGCTTTGAGTGACTCTATTTCTTCTTCCATTGCTTGCTGCCATTGTTTTGCATCTTTTCTGGTCATCGCTTCATCAAAAGTTTGTGGTTCCTCGTTGAATATTGCTGAGCACGCTATATTCACTTCTTCATCAACATCTTCATCAGTATATCCAATATACCGTGATGGTCGACTGATGGTATTTCTATCTCGTAACTGTCGCTCACCTACTACTGGATTTACTTCTTCGTTTTCACCGTTGTTCTGATTGGCTGTAGCGTTCTCGATGATTTCAACGTCGTCATGTTCATCCTCTTGCCGCTCCTCTGGTTCTAACATTTCATCCTTGAGATAAACTGCGAATGTGTCCTTCACATTATTGTTGAGAACCTCACTGCATTGTATTTCTTCATTGAAATTTACATCACGTGTTATTACTATTTTTCCAGTATTTACATCAACCAAACGATAGTTAACACTGTCGTTTTCATAACCAACCAATACCATCTTCTTTGCCTTGGTATTAAATTTCGATCTGAATTGTTTTGGCACGTGAACATAACCTTCGCTGCCAAATTTACGCATGTGCTTCAAATTAACAGTTTTCCCGCTCCATAGCTCGTAGGGTATCTTCTTGTCAAGACTGCGTGGTTTCCGATTCAAAATGTATACACCAGTATTGACTGCTTCTGCCCACAGTTCTGGTTGAAGATTTGTTGCAATCAACATAGTTCTGGCACTTTCTACGATAGACCGGTTTTCTCTTTCAATTCTACCGTTTTGCTCCGCTGTATAAGGAGCAGTAAACTCATGAATTATACCACTGTCTTTGAACAACCGCTGGAACTGTTCATTTCGAAATTCAAGTCCGTTATCACTCCGAACGCGTTTAATTTTATTTGACGTTTGAGTTTCTAATAAATTTTTATACTCGACGAACTTCGCGTATGCATCACTTTTATGTTTAATAAAGTATACCGACCGATATGAAGTACAATCGTCCTTGAACAATAAAAAGTAGTTTGCACCACTCACTGATGAATGTGTCATCTTACCACACAAATCCATGTGTACAGATTCACCTGGTTTCGCTGCTCTTTCTTGTAAATTATTTTTAAATGGTCGTCGATAAAGTTTTCCAAACTGACACATTTCACAGAATAACCCATCAAGATTATTTATCTTCAGCCCTGGAATGAGCCCACTGTCAGCCATTTCTTTCAGTGTACTGAAGCTTATGTGACCCATTCTCTCATGCCACAATTTGACTGAGTCTCCCACTGTCACGTTAGCCACCTCCTGGTTTATTTCAGATTTAAATATCATTTTATAACACTGATTTTTCTTTCTGACACCAACAGCGATCACTTGTGAAGCGTGAATTTCTAATTTATCACCATAAAAAACAGCTTTAAAATTTTTGTTAGTTAATGCACCGATTGACATCAAGTTTTTCTTTAATTCCGGAACAAACAGTACATCTACGAGAGTTCTTGGTTCCCATTTTCCGTTCACCAATGCCTGAACGCTAATTGAACCACGCCCCTCAACTTTCAACTGCGAATTGTCACCGATTTGCACAAAACTGTCACCCGCACTTTTGTCAAACACCGTAAACCATTCACGTCGATGAGACATATGTTTAGAAGCACCGCTATCTACTAGCCACTCATCTTCACTGTTTGTTTGAGACAAATTTTTCATTTCAATACACATTGCCATAACATTTCTGTCATCACTGGCTTGTTTTTGTTTTGCTAACCTCACTCTGCATTCCGATTTATAGTGTCCTTTCTTCTTGCAGTAAAAACACTCAATGTGTCGTTTGTTACGCGATTCACCTTTTTTATTTGATGTTGCCGACGCCGATGCGCTTTGTTTACCTTTGATGTTCACAGCTGCAAACGCTGTTGCCATATCTTCAGATTGTGTTAACCTTTGTTCTTCTTTCAACAAACGTGCTGTTAAATTATCAAACGTTTGTTTTGTTTCATCGTATGAATCCCAAGCTGTCACAAATGCATTGTATTTATATGGCAGACCGCCAAGCAATTTTGCCATCTTGTCAACATCTTTCACCGGTTCACCGACACTTGCTAGCGCCTGTGCTAGTTCTTCAACTTTGCTTATATGTTGCGCAATCGAGTCTGTTTCTGACATGCTGTAACTGAAGAATTGTTGCTTCAACGCGACTTTATTCACTGATGACCTTTGTTCATGTATTGTTTTCAGACGAGCCCACATTGCCGCTGCCGTCTCACATGTTATAACTGTCTGAAGTTGCTCCAACTCCATTCCTGACGAGATTAATAACATGGCCTTTGCGTTCATAGTATCCCAGGCCGTCCTCCCTGCCGCATCTGTTGCCGCTGGACGCGCCGCTGTTCCGTTTACCAAATCTGCCATACCTGACTCTGCCCGAAAGATTATTTCCAGCTGGTACTTCCATAGTTGGAAATTTTTCCCGTTAAACTTCTGCAGATGAAACTGTTTAAGAATGTCCATGATTCCTGAGTTGCACGAACCGTTTTCGAAACACGATTTTTCTTCGCGCACTTCTACTACCACTAAACAAACTCGCACTCGATTCCGACGACACTCACGTGGCGTCAAGTTCTTTGTTCGATCTGCTCACAATTTCTCACTCAATTCCCACACGCGACACTGGGCGCATAACCTGTTGAAATGTTTATTGTTTTTGTGGAGTGTGAATTGATGAGGATTGTTTTAAAGGTTATTTTGAGAAAATACAGAGATACTTTTCTTATAGTGATTTGAATTACGTTTTAACGGTTTTAACAGAACTGCCTTCAATGGCCGCTTTTAGAATACTATACTATGAATACAACCACACACACGTAGTTGACCTACAACTAGAGACATCTACATATTAAACTTGTTACAGTATTACCAATAGTAAGGTGACCAATCGTCCTCCTTTAGGGAGGACAGTCCTTCTTTTGTAGGTTCTGTCCTTCCTCGAAAAGTGTCCTCCTGCAGGTCCTCCTTTTCGATATTTTAAAACTAATCTGTTAATATCCGTATTCAGAGCCGCTTACCGAAAAAATTGAATATGAAGGATAATTCTTGCTCCGAAATTTCCACTATATTATTAGAAAATGATATATTGACAAAGAACATTCCTTCAATGGAAAAATACTCGTTTAATTAAATAATTAAAAGGGACGCAAGCATAATTAGTGTATTTTTATTTGAATTAATAAAATGTTTCATTTATTTACGTTGTACTTTTTTCTTAAATTTTTTCGTGTCCTCCTTTTCATTGTAAAAAAATTGGTCACCTTACCAATAGACTAAATTAAACATATTATTAACATTATATTTTACCCTTATTAAAAATAATACATACATACACAATCACGCCTTGTACCTAAAAGGGTGTGGCACAAACTCTTTTTATCATCCCGAAATCAATCGCCTCCAAACATTCCTATCCAGCACAAGCAACTTTCGCTTCATCCACATTCATAATTCCTTTCATACATGCTCTTTTATTCCTACTACTTGGAAACTTTCGCTCACGCAAGCCACTCTCTCAATCATATGACTCCAACTATTCATCGGACGCAAACGTATATTATCAAAATCATTCAAATAAATCTATTTAACAGCAAACGTTCATTAGACATTCGCTCAACATGCGTCCGAACAATCTTAACTGACTAACACCGCACTTTTGCTACAACATTTTTTTCAATTTCACATTCATCATACACTAAAAATAATAATAATTTATAAAATAAAATACAATAAAATAAGTAAATTTTAAGCAATCGCTGGAAACAATAAATAACAAAACACAAAACAAAACGAAGCAGTATTATAATTTTTTGTCAAAAAGATATACACAAAACATAATATCAGAACAGAAAAAAAATGTCTTCATCTTTAGAAATCGAAAACGATATATTTATTGGAAGCGGTAATAATGGTGGCGGTGAACTTAAAGAAAAAATCGAACAAATCGATCTAATCGATGCAAATCAATCGACCGCTGTCAATCTCATCAGCAAACCAGATAAACGGTTGAAAAGACGGTCACTCAGTTTGAATGATTTGGGAACAAGTTCTATACATAATAGCAGGTTAGAATTTTTGAAAATGTTATGTAGCTGATTTTTTTCTGATTTTTTTGAGCAAATTTTCGATAAAAAGTCTTATTTTGAAAAAATTCCAAGGGTACCAAATTTTCAAAAATTCAGTTTTTTTTTCTACTAAACGATGCATCGTAGAATAATGGTTTCTTCAATCAATTATAGTACTCATTATTCCGCATTTTTCCATATCATGCTTATTTTTTTTCAAAAATGTTTTAGGTCCGGTAATATGAATCAACAATCGGAAACTCAACCGCCGTTAAAGACAGATGCTTCAACTAATACGGAAAACTATCGGCATGTAATTCTAGTAGACAATACAAAGTCAGATAAAGTACAAATCACTTACAATGCGGTGAATACCACTATGCTTTTAACAGAAGAAGATGAACTCGTGAATAATTCTATACTGAATAGTGCCGAGTTTAAAAATCTGAAAAACGCCAAGGATAATAAGATAATCGTGATTAAAAAATACAAAAAAAATGCACAATATCTGAAACCAAACGACGATGCAGATTCACAAAATGACGATAAACAAATCGTTGTTGAAGAAGAATCTGTTAGCAGCGAATTTACTGAAGAAACTGTTAAAGTTCCAACAGAAACGACTGTCATTAATCCACCTCGACCACAATCGCCTTTATCCACAAACATCCAGAAGAATTCGATGCAGCTGACTGTTAATATTGACCTGGCCGTAAAAAATGGTAAAAATCATAAGAGAGAGCTACCACCGTCGGAAGATCTACCACTGAAGCCGGCGAAAAGAACCTATTCGCGTAAATCGAGCGTGGATAATGTGAGTCAAGATCAGATTATTGATTTAACAACAGATGACGATGACCATATTTCGAGTGCGAATGTTGCCGCAGTGCGGAGACCAAATTCGAGGAATTTAAATGTGACTTATAAACGTATTAAGTCACGTTATTTTATGTTACGTCGAATGCTGTGCGACCTGCAAAAGAAAGTGTATCCGGAAGCGAAAATTATTAATTCTGATGAATTTATTGTGATCGAAGATGATTAATGTTTTTTTTTTTATATAATAATTTTGTTTAGACCGGAACATTTTTTTTACACTGAATTTGTTATATTTTTGAATTGATTAAATGATTTATTTGACTACTTAGTGTATAAAATTGTACTTTTTATCACGATTTGTATCGGTTAATTATTATACATTTTTTACAATGAAAATTTGTTTTATATAAAACACAGACAATTAATTTTGTACAATTATTAGAAAAAAATATAACAAATCGAAATTCTACTTTTTGTCTGAACTACAAGAATCTACGATTATAATCTAAAAACGAAATTTTTGGAAACTTGTGCATTGAGAACCATTTTTCAATTTTCAAAGGCTTTATAATCTCACTCCCGTCTGTTTTCGAAAATGTTTTTGTTTGTTTTTCGAAAATCGACGGGCTTCGAAAAAACCAAATCAATAATTAATAATATATTGCATGTTGGTTCTCAATTCGAGTACAAAATACAATTGCTGTTGTAAAACTATGTAATAAGATATTTTGTTTTCTAAAAAGAAGAAAAATGTTAAATATATTATAAATACGTATACATTTTGAAGTCCAGTTTATAAATAAATAAAAAAACAAAAACTACACGACAATGTAACAACACTTAAAACTATATTGTATCTGCATAATGTTCATATTAAGAAAAAAAAAACAAAATTACCTTTTAAACAATTTTAAATGTGTCGAAAAAAAAATTCGTAATATCAAAGAATATTGACTGTTTCAAGATGGAATCACAGAAAAAAAAATCTAAAAGATATTTATATTTATCCCTAAAATCTCATTGTAATACCGGCTGTTTTTACAACAGCTCGGTAGTTTCAGGATCCCAGGGAAGAATTCAGCTTCTTAATATTTTTGGAAAATGTTAAATTTATCTTGTGCAGATTGTTTAATTTGTAATGTTCTTCGTTTTTCAAATAAATATTAATAAAACAAACTCTTATCCGTTTTTATTTTAATTTTACTTAAAACAAACCTAACTTTTAAATGACATCTCCTCTGTTTGAAGCAGAACTAGCCTATATCTATTTTTGAGGTAGCAATGATTTAAAGATTTCTTTTTGTTAGTGCTTATATGGAAAATATTTTCACAGAAATCAGCATATTGAAATTTAATAATGATAATACATACACTGGGTATAATTCTGTAATGAAAACTTTTTCCATAAATATTTCAATATGATAAAAAAATGGAGATAGGCTAATTCTACTACTCCAAACTACAAATGAGCCGTTTATTTGGAAAGTGACCTAAGTCCATTCAAATAATAAACTTTTCTACTGTCATCAGAAAAAAATTGAAAAATGGACTTAGGTCACTTTCAAAATAAACGGCTCAAATATGTATTTGTTTTGCAGACATACGATTACGTATTATAATAAATTTTATCGGAAAAAAGCTATTATTTCAAAGTAAATTAGAAATAAAACAAGTATTACACGATACAAAAAAATATTTATTATTATTATATATAATACATTAGAAATAAATGACAAAAATATTAATTTTTCCTCTGTTTTCGTCCTTTCGTCGTTTTACTGGCTGAAACTACCAAGTTATTCTCCCTTTAGATTCCTTTAGATTCTCCCGTTCTTATTAAATGCTCCAATCTTCTACTAGCGTTCTATAGTTAAAATAAATTAATAAGATTATTAAATATAAGATAAGATAAAAATAAATTAATTAAAAATGACCATACTTTAATTTCATCCTTGCTGGAAACTTTATATTTATTTATAATAGAAATAAAGAAATCATAAACAATATGATCTTCCAAACTATGTTTATAATCTGAGAAATTTTCTTGTAAACCTATTAAACTTTTCTCGTTATAACTCAGCAAGGTTAAACAATAAGCAATGTCGCGCCAAACTCGTACATTTTCCGATAGTTTGAAGCGTAAACATAATTTCCGAACTAGGAATTCGATTTGTTTATCTTTATCGATCAAGCTGACCAAAAATCTAAAATAAAAACAAAATTAGTAGCTAGTAAAAGTACTTTCTGTACAAGATAATACCGGGTGTCCCATTTTAAATTACATCCTGAAAAATCTCGAGGAAATAAGCAACGGCTTATTTGATGAAATTTGATATTTGCTCGAACATGGTGTATAACGGAAAATTGAAATAAATTTCCCGTATAATTCCCACTTTTTTCCCGTATATTTAAAAAAATTCCCGTATGTAAATATACAAGTTTAACGATAAAGTGTTAAATCGAAGTTATTTACTGCATATATTATATTTATTTATCACAATTACAATGGAACATGAACTATCGCAATCATCAAATTATAAATTCATTTTCTTTTTCTTTATTTTTTCTGGAATTGTGTGAAGATCTTCCATCATCAATCGCTTTCTTCGTTCTAAATCCTTAAATATTACAATTTTTTTTAAAATTCACGCACAACGAAAAAATTCCTAACATAATTCCCGCTTTTCCCGTTTTTCACGCCCGTTATACACCCTGTCGAAATATCATCAAATTTCCTTCCTCTTGATGTCAAAAAAAAATACTTTTTTACAGGGGTTTTTATCCTTAGTTTGACTCTGCAATTGAAAATGGGGGTTTGTATTTAAAATTTCAAGGTTGCCCCCTTTTTCTGTGCCCTGGGGGTTTGGGGGGCATAACTTTGACAGGATCGGATGTCCTTATGATCCTGCTCTTAACCATTACACTTTTGATTCGGAACATTTTTGTATTCGTTGCTTATTTCTAGAGATATTTCAGGATATAATTTAAAATGGGACACCTGCATGTAATAGTATTTTTTTCAATTGTAACAAAATATTCTACTTTCAAAAAATAATGTTCTTCTAGTAGATAGATTTTTTTGTTGCTATCTTGATTACTATATCAATATGATTTAAAAACTAAATAATGAATGAAAAATACATACGCAGTAACTTTCTTAAAAGTATCTTCTTCAATTTGCTCGTGATTGTTACTTAATTGTGATAAAATGTCGGGCAAAACATTATAAATCGAGTTCCCTTTTTGTGCCAATAATTTAAAGAAATCTTCGGTTAGTTGTACTATATCATCGCATGGATCACAAATACATATTACTAAATCCGCAATTGTACTCTTAACTCCTAACTTATCTTCCAAAATTAATTTTGAAAGGACGGATAATGCCGTTATTCTAACAGATTTATTCGGATCTTTTAATCTGAAAAATTTCATGTTTATCAAAATAGAATAAATACTATTTCGAGGTTTAATTAATTATATAATTCATTAAAATATAATTAAATTAAATTCTGTTTTCATCCAAAAAAGAATATTTAATATTATCGAAGTGTTAAGACGGTTCAGTTACGTTTAATAAAATAATTGTTTGTTATTATTGTAAATATGTTGATAATTTTAAACAATATTTAATAATTTTGTATTGAAATAAAGTGTGACATGTTAAATCAATTGTTACTAAAAATAAACGTTATAATCAGTTGAAATTTGATTATTAAAGTAGTTGCTTGTGTTTGTGAAAATAAACAAATTTTTATTTGAAATTAAACGTCAGTTTTGCTGTTTCAACGATTCAACTAACAAGGAAAGTGGTTAAATTGTTCATTTTTATGTTTGAAATAAACATTATCGATAATATTTGAAGGTTAGAAATATTAATATTGCAATAATTTGAAGGAAATATAAGTTCATATATTTACAAGAATTATTTTCTTATTCATAATGTAGAAAGACTAAACTTTACAGTCATCAAATGTATTTACTTCAAACTGTAGATAAATCTGCTTCGAAGATATTGTAATTATTGCAAGACCAAATCAATATTAACAGCAGATTGATAAGAGAAGCAATAGAAATTTATAAAGATAACATCAATCAGTGTGACTAACTGATTTAAATAAAATTTGGCTTCCATTAATTAAAAATTTATGACCTAGTTACTTATTTGTTATCTGGTTTATAAGTTCTGTTATTTACTGTAAGTATGTCATTTGTATTAGTTTTCCTAATAAAGACGGACGTTTAGTATTAATATAGTACCTATAATATAAATATTAATACAGAACTTAAGCCTAAAGCCATTTTATTTTATTTATACATACTGTTACTTTTGCACATTTTATGAATGAATATAAATCGCAAAATTTTAGTGCGGAAATGATATTTACAATGTTAAAATTTATTTTGAAAACTCCCATATTCTCAATCATGCCAACTTATCGAACTTATCTTTCATTAATATCACTTTCATATATTCTTTTAACCAAACGTTCATGAGATATTAATTTGTTCAAGATGGCCGAAACATCTTATTTATATATTATTTAAGTACTTACGTTTTGAAAATGTGTTTATTCCACGGCTCGACAACATTAGGAAATCGATCCATCATATCAGAGAGTGCGATAAAAATATTATTTTTAACTGCGGGATATTCGCTTTTCTCGAGTGTGGTCATAATTAAATTAAAATTACTGCGACAGATTTCGGACGAAACAATCATGAAACGGGTGAGAGCTTGTGCAGCTGATGTTTGCAGGAGTTGATCATGGTATTTCTGAGGATGCGAAACAATATCTTCAAGCAATGCTCTGTAATGACCTAGCATATTTTTCGTAACAAGTTCGGTTTCGCAAACTTTTAGAATAAATTCGGATTCGTCGGCTGTTGCACCTTCAAGACCTGTCTCGTCTTCTGGCTAAAAATCAAAATAATATACACGGTTATTTATAGAAGTATTTATTTATTTATTGTTGAGTTGGTGAATTTCTTACCATGTCTGAAGCAACAAGTCGAGAAGTCGCTGATGCTTTCGACACAATACTTGCGTTCATGACTTGATTTTGTTTTTCTTGTTCTTTTTTCTCCTTTTTCCGTTCGTCACGAATATAATTACGACGTTTCAGTTCTTTATAAATCGAAACATCCAAGAATTGAAATTGTCGTATAGCTACTTCGCCCAACAGATGACAGAAACATGCTAAATGATACGAATCGACTTTTTTCTCTTGTTGTTCAGCTGTAGTTTTCAAAATTGTAAGGACATTCTTTAGCAGTTGCTCGCATAGAAGATCTGGTTTTTGAGATATCTGTAATTTAAAATATTTTAAAATAAAACGGCTTCAGGTTCAAGTTCTCTATTGAAATTTATTTATAATCAATGTTTCGACGAAACTCAATCAGGAAAACTGATACAAATCATACTTATACGTCTAAATCATCCAAATAAATCTGCTATTGCTGATGATCTGCTATTCATGATGTTAAATTCAAAGATACTGTAATAGTTGCAAGACCCATCAATATTAACAGCAGATTGATAAGACAAGCAATAGAAATTTATAGAGAAAAAGATAACATCAATCACTGTGAAAGCATTAAGCTAAATAAAATTTGGTTTCCTTTAGGAGGAGAACCTCCCCTTAATGAAAAATTTATACATTTTTAGTAACTTGTTTCTATGTTCTGTTGTTTATTTACTCTAAATAACATTTCTACCTTTTTTCCTAATGAAGACGAACGTAAAGTTCATCGAAAGTTTATTTTTACCGAAATGACCCCTAAAAAAAAAATAAAAGAATATCAAACTTCGTACCTTATAAATAAGTTCAACACCACGTGACAACACTTTATGACAGAACTCATCTTTTCTCTCGTAAATCTTCGTTAAAACCGTCAAGAGAGTATCCCACATTGGCTCTTTATTCGATATGCGGAAACAGGGTTTCGTGCTCATAACATTAATCGGATCATTACCCAGAATGTTCAACATTTCGCAACCGATAATAATAAATTGTGGATTTTTCAATGCTTTATCTTTGAAAGCGAGTTCAACAATTAGATTTCGATTGCGTTCGATAATTGATCTTCTACCGAGACCAATCATTGCGATGATTTTCATTACGGCGAGACAATCCATTTCCGAAACACGTATCTGACCGGTAAACATTTTGAAAAAAACTTGCAAAATGGAATTACTTAAATCACCATCTAGCGTCCATTTCTTAATAATATCCGTCAGATACGTCATCTCATTCAGTTTTATATTTTTAACTAGAACGATTAGTTTTTGAGCTATTGACAGGTTTCGGTCGCTACAAATATAATGTAAACATAATTAATTCATAATTATTATTATTGTATCAAATTATGTAGTATGCTAATTATAAAAGTAGGAATAAAATGTTCTAAATTATGGTAGAAAATAAGTTTTTAATACAAATAAAAACATTGAAAAAATTAATTACTCGGACCTGGACCAAAAACCGAAAAAAAAAAACGGTTATATATTTTTTTAATTGAACTGGAACGAAAAATATAACGGTTACAACCGATATTTAAAATTATATTTATAATATCTGTCACACATTTTTAATATATATATACAGAGCAAAATAATAATTCTTCGTATTTTTTAAAATATTTCTTTATAAGAAAAAAATATAAATTTAATGAGCAAAATTAAAAATACAATATTTACATTCAAATGATGCGTATATTTTGTCAAATTTATTATAAGCATTTTCAAACATTCTAAGAAAAGATATAATAATAATAATAATAAAAAATAAGTTTACTTTCAATTTCTAAAAACAATACAAAAACATGATTCACTTACGTTACTTGTTCATCAGGCGAAAGAAATAGATTTTTATAAGCATCAATTACCAATTTTTTTCTATCTTTATCTGTTGTATTCATTTGAAGTAACATGGCTGAAAGGAAAAGACCAAATATTTAAAATTGGGAGTGGCTTGCACGAGTGAAAGTTTCCAAGTAGCAGGAATCGAAGAGTATGTATGAAGCTCGATTTACATTATACTAGATTCGGCTAGAAACTTTGGCTAGTTTACATACTAGACGCACTTGTCAAAACTTGGATAATGTAAATCAGAAAAAATCCAGCCAAGTTTTCAAACTAGAATCGTCTAGAAGTTGATTTTCAAACTAGGTTCGGACCGGACCTATTTTTCATCCAAGTTTCTATACTAGATCTGCGCACTAGCGGTAATTTCAGTGCTACCAACTCTATGCAAAGTGTAAATGCGTAACTAAGTAACTCAGAAAGCTTCAAAATCTAAGAAATTTTAACTAGTTTTTCTTGTTTACGTCTATGAAAATTCATTTTGTACTTAACCTCTTACTTTCACACAATAACAAACTGGTATATAAACACTACGTACATTTTGGATGTTGGCAAACTTAACTCACATCCAATTCCGCGCCTGCCTACGGCTAAAAAGTATGAACATGCGCTTTAAATAAAAAGTTTTAACTACTTTAAAGACGATTCTAGTTTCCAATCTTGTATGTAAACTAGTCAAAGTTTCTAGCTGAATCTAGTATAATATAAATCGAGCTTTAGAGAGGAATTATGAATGTGGGATGAAGCTAAAGTTGCTTGTCTGGATAGGGTTGTTTGGAGATACCTGGCGTGACCAAATCAAATAAATGGGGCATAGGTCACAATATGCTTTCTGTACTATTAAATAAGCAATTTACGAGCGAAGCATAGAAATAATTTTCTATCTGATAAATAACGAAATAACTTAAAACGTACCAGTTAATCCTTCATCCGAATTCTTAATATTGAACTTATAAGCCGCGATGAAGAATTCAATTGCCTCGGTAACATCACTCATTGCAGCCGAATTCAGTAATTTTTTCATTGTTGGAAAGACGCCATCGATTATATTTAGGTAAACAATCACATCTAAAAAGAATTTAATATCTCCCTCGCATTTTTCGATTTTCTCCAAAGTTTCGGGGGGTAGCGCGGCGAGCGTCTGCAGTTTCAAATTCAATGTAATTTGAGCTGAATTCTGTGCGTCCGTATAAATTGATTGCATTAAAGTTATGAAAAATTCGATTTTATCTTTCTCGGATAAATTCTCGCTAAAATAAAATTGAAACAAGTCGATTAGATAAAAATATTTGACCTATGAAAAAAACATATGATCTACCTATGAATATAGTACCTATGAAAATAATAGTTTACCTATGTATTAAATAATTAATCTATGGTTAGGTTAGAGTAGGTTAGGTTTAGGTTGGTTAGGTTATTGGTTAAAATATAAAATTTCATAGGTAATATTTGAATTATTCATTGATCATAAAATTAGCATCCGATAAAAAATATAAAGCGTAAAATTTTTTACACACAAATAGTTCATTCGTACTTAACACATTGTATGCGGGTAGTTTTTATCGCGCGCTAACGGGTGGCGCGGGTCATTTTTGCTAATTTTTTGCGAAAATGGCAACGTTCAAACATACATAATTCACCATTATATGTGTTAGAAACCCAAATTTTGTCCTTTGGAATTCGTATATCTGCATGTTAGCATCCCTTTAGAGTAATAAAAAAGTATAAAAATAAACGTATTTATAAGTTACATATATTTTACCGCTAGTTTATCTGTATAAAATACGTGATAATACGTGTACCCGCGCTCAAGCAGCAGTCAAAAAATACGTTATAAATACGCTTCCCGCATATAACGTGTTAATATGAGAAATTAATAAGTTTACTGTTGCACCAAAAAATTTCTCACATTAAATGTTTATTAAATAAAGAAAATTATTGCATTACAATTCAGTATTATTTTCGCTCGTTGATTCCGAATAGCACTTGCACAACAAGAAAGCATTTCCGTAATTCTTCGCAATCAGTTCGGAACGAATTAAATCGGTAGTGATTTTTTCCGGTGGATCAAATTCCGGTTCTTCATCATCTTCGGTAATCTCTTTAATTGCATTACGAATTGTGTTTTCTATATCAGTCCATTCGCAACGTCGTTGCATGTTTACTTTTAGCACATCATGATCGATATCTTCATTTCCCGCCAATGTTTTCATTTCTACTATTTCATCATGTAGGTCTTTTTCAAACTTATCCAGATTCAACTATACAAGATAAAGAAATCTATTACTTAATGTACAGTATATTATTTAAATGATATCGTTTTTAAAAGCATTTATTATGAATGTGAATTTGATAGAAGGTTGTAAGGTTTTGGGTGCTTTAGGTACTTTTGCTAGAAATGTAAATGTTTCTAAAGAAGAAGTTTCGGTGACTACGTTGATGTATGATTGGCTGCAAAAGCGATAAAGAAAAATTACTGCTGTGGAAATGAGATTTTTAAGTGGGGTATGTTACGTAAGTTTATGTGGGAGTATGTATTTTTAAGTGAGGAATCGGGTACGAAATAAATTAGTGTATGATGAGTATGAAATTGAAAAAAATGTTGTAGCTAAAGTTGTCGTGTTAGAGTCAGTTAAGATGGTTCGAACATCTTGAACAAATGTCTAATGAATGTTTGGTTAAAAAAATTATTATCTGAATGATTTTGAAGCTATACGTTTGCAGGTGGACGTCCGATGAGTTGTTGGTGTGGTATGAACTTGCGTGAACGGAAGTTTCCAAGTAGTTGATTGTTTGAATAGGAAAAAAATAGGAAAAGTTGCTAGTTTGGAGGAAACTGATTTCGGAATAATGAAAAGAGTTTGTGGCACACTTCCCTTTTGGGTACATGGCGTGATTGTGTATGTATGTAATTTTATATTAAAAATTCGATGTTTCGATATACTAAACAGAATATAAGTCTACATACGTCTAAACCATCCAGATAACATCAACCAGTGTTGGTGTTGTAATCTAGTTACGTGTAAAATAAAATAATATTTATTAATAATCGACGTTTCGACGAAACTCATCATCCGTTTTTATAAGAAAAAATGATAGAAATAACATTTACTGTAAATGTCATTTGTATAATTTTTCCTGATGTAGACGGACGTTGAGTTCGTCGATTATTAATAAATATTAATACAGAACAGAAGATTTTTTTTACTATTCTAGTTACTAGTTTCTATGATTAGTTTGTATATTATTTATATCATTTGTATTTTTGTTTTTTCTGATGATGATATACGTTCAGCATATCGAAACATCAAATTTTAATATAAAATTAAACAGAAGATTATGTTAAAATAGATAAAACTTACACTGGCCGCATAGGGATTGTATTCTAAAAATCCGGTAACTAACTGTATAGCACTTTTTCGTACCAAAGTACCTCTGTCTATCAAACGTCCGCAAACTTGTTTTAAAACATCCAATTGCATATCTTTCGGAATCTTCTGCTCTTGAAGCAATAGTAACCAGAGTTGTAGAACTTTCGAACGTACATGCGCGTTAACATCACGAATATGATTCAATAAGTTCAATAAAAATTCATTACGTATCTCGATCTGTTCTTCGGTAATCTCTTCATGACTCAATACAGCCATTACGACTTCGGTGATTATAGATAAGATACAAATACGTAATGTGTACGCATTATAATTTAAATATTGCAGCAAATAAACGACTTCGGGTAACATTAACTCAGGCATTAATCGAGTTAAACTAGTTAAAACAACTGAACAACGCTTCGAACCGGACTGATCTAAGACATTCTCGTCCGATTGCCATTCGGTTAATTCGCGCACCAATTCTCTTATTATTCCCGAACAATTATATTCTTCGACAAGGATTTTAACACCATTTGGCACAATTGATTCTAAATTGTCTTCGTTTTTAATCACCTGGGTTAGTCGTACGATAAATGTCATAGAATAGTTATAATTTTTGATTAAAATGCCGAAAATATTGAAAATGCCTTGCCATAGATCGGTTTCCGATTTGATGGATGGATCTTGTAGAAAAATGAAGCAAATATCGGAAATTAATCTGTAAAATAAAGGTTTGTTTTAAATAATATTTTTCGTGGTTTCCATTTACGTGAATTCATTTTAAAGATTGATTTTAATTAAGTTAAAAAAATAGTCGACTGTTAATATTTAATAAATAATTAGTAATAGACGGAATTCAGTCTTTTATATGTTTTTATTAACTACTAAGCCAACGTTTCGACAATCTCTAATGCCTTCATCAGGGCTAGCAGAATATTTTAGTTGATGATACATGTAACGCAAATATACATTATTTGATCAATAAATTTTAAAATACAAATTTTCACTGTTGTATTTAGTATTTACAAAAAAGTATTTAAATACTTTTGTTCAAAGTATTTAGTATTTGAATACTTTTTAAAAGTATTTTATCCAGCTCTGATGGAAACATGAATTTTCAAAATATTCTTTCTATACTATATTAAACGATCAATTCGTAACAATTAGAAGAGTTCAGGCACTTTTTAACAAACAAAGCTTGATATTATATAAACTAGTATACACAATTTAATTTGGGAATTCGTCGATTTAATTAATTCCGTAATCTGTTTCCGTGGCATCAGTTTCTGGCGTAAATAGAGAGAGATTAATGTATTTCAAATTAAATAAATTAAATCATAAATGATAACTACTCTGCTGTTTTACTTTCAATATAAAAATAATAATAATAATTTCACTTACTTTATAAATTGTTCTTCGCAAACAGGTGGATCCCATAACTTGTTAAGAGGCATCTTCAAAATTTCAGAGAAAAAGTTTATTTGTTTCATTTTCAATTCCTTAGGAAAATACTCATTTTCTGACGAATTTTTCGATTTTTTATTACCTTTACCCTTGTTAATTGGATTGATGTTATTTGTTTTTTTAATTTCAATTTTACTTTCAATTAAAGTTACAAGTTCACTGAACAAGTACATAATCATTTTTAAAATATTCAAAGTTTTATCTTTAACTTCAGCTATTTGAGCGTCATCACTTTTTAATATAGTTGTTAAATTTTGTGTTAACGGTAAACATAAACTTTGTAAATCTTTAAATGCAATGATTATAAATTCTAAAGATAAATTTTCACCGTGAAATAGAATTGAGTAATACATGTCGAAATATTTAATAATGGATACTGATCCATCTAGACGGAATGTTTCTCGTGCATCTGTATAATATTTATTAATTTAGTTACAGATAAATAATGAAATGTTTTAAAAAACTTACGTATTTGCTGTTCTTTTATGTATGATAGGTTATATATTTCACGAACATAATATGAGTGCGGATTAGAGTCACGTAAATCTTTTATATTTAAAGGTAAAACGAATGGGGTAGCCCTCATTTTTTACACAATAAATTAAGAAATTGAACCTTTGCAAAACAGGCAATAAAACTGTTTATAAAACAGAAGAAATTTGAACAAAACACATCTCTGCGGTTCGCCTGAATGAAATGTGATTGGTCAATAAATACGTGAAGATAGATAAAAATATCTATGAAGACATTAATTATTTACAGTGAACATTTATTATAATGTACAATTTAATATATTTCTATTACTATAATTGACTAAATATTAATTAAAAAATTAGATATAAAATCAGTATATAAAATAAAAATAAATATGACAGTCTTTATGAATTAATATGTTACTAGCTTCATAAAAATTTGTGACGTTTGATTTGTTTGATAAACAAAATGTCAAACAATAATGAAAAAACTTTTGTGTATTCAGATATAAAAATTACCGAAGAAAAAGGTATATATTAATTAAATTATGTTAAAAATTATTGTGAAAACGTTTTTATTGTAATGGGACGAATTGTCATTGAGCTTTTTACGAATATTGTACCGAAAACATGTGAGAATTTTAGAGCATTATGCACAGGTGAAAAAGGCATTGGTTTATCCGGTAAACCATTACATTATAAAAATGCTATATTTCATAGAAGTGAGTTTTATTAATTTATTATTAATATGAAATATATTAATTAATATTTGTTTAGCGATGCCGCAATTTATGATACAAGGCGGCGACATAACAAATTTTGATGGTACAGGAGGTGAAAGTATATACGGACCAAAATTTGACGATGAAAATTTCGAATTAACAGTAAGAAAATGATTACTATTTATTGCTCAATGTATTAATCTATATGATTTTTGGTAGCATTCCGAACCAGGCGTTGTCAGTATGGCAAATGCCGGGCCAAATTCAAATAACTCTCAATTTTTTATTACGACAGTTCCTTGCATTCATTTGGATGGTATAAATGTAGTTTTTGGTAAAGTTGCAAAGGGCTTTGGGGTCGTACAAGAGATTGCTAGAGTTCGCTCGGAAAAAGATACACCATTAGTGGTAATTTATGTAGTTATAAATGAATTTGTAACCTCAAATTTGACATATCTCTGAATGATTATTTTAAGAAATGTGTGATTGCCGATTGTGGTGAATTGAAAAATGACGGAAATTGGGGTATCAGTGAGAGCGATGGTACGCCAGATATTTATCCTCCATTTTTTGAAACTTGTGTGCTGGACAAATTCACATAACTAAATTATACTTAGTTTACTGCATTATATTTCTGTATTATTCTATAAGCTTTGTAGTGCTTTAGAATCCTTTATTTTTTTAATAAATTTCAAATTGTATTTGTTGAGAAGGACAAAACATTCTATAGTACTGTAACAGTCATGGATATTTGATATTTAACATTTTCGGAAGTTAGTACGTTGACATCTCCATGACTGTCTAGTGCATCGAACTTTGTCAGTTTGTTAGCAATTTCAGTCGTCGTTCAAAGTTCGATTGCATTCTAAATTATTTTAATTTTGTTACGAATAGACATTCAGAAGAACAACATTAAATTGTAAGTTACAGTTCAACATACAATCGCATTAGTCCAATAATTTTTAGTTATTTTGTAATACATTTTCTTAAGTAATTTTATTTAATTATATCTTTTAAATTGTTTTCGTTTCTTTTTGTTAAAACTAAGAAATCAACTACATTTGTTGCAATCTATATTTCCGCTCGGACTTGCCGAAATTGTTTTCAGTAAAACTTGTAGAATTGTTACAGTACTATAGAGCTTATAGAATAATATAAAATACCAGTATTGTTATATTTAATTAATCTAAATTTATGAAAATCTTGAATCTGAATATGTAATATGTCTTTATGTGTTAAATGAATTTAATTATGAATGTTTTGTTTTTGTGTAGTAAATTAACTTTTTGTCTTGTTAGAAAAAGACAAGATTCTGTAATGCTACAATTCTTACAGATGTAAATCTGGTTACAGAATATTACTAATAAAAGTTTTGTTACTCAATAAGGGTGAAATTCTGAACAGTATTGTTACAGATTTTATTCAGAATTCCACTATTAATTTTTAGAACAAAGTGTAAAAGCTGAATTACATTAGAGAATCTTCATGGTGTAAAATTCGAAAATACTAAAATAATTGTAAGATCCAACAATATTAATAGTAAGGGAAGCTATAGAAATTCATAAAGAGAAAAATAAAATCAATCACGGTTATTAAACATTTTTATTAAGTCAAATACTTATTTTTTTTTTACAATTTATCACCAATATCTGTACAAGTTCGATCTGTATTTGTCTTTAAGATACATTAATTACTTAAAGATTGAAAATAATCCGTGAAATCTTAAATGTTAATAAAAATAAGCGGTTGTAAATGTAAGTTATGTAACTTGTTAGGTTGCATAAATGAAAATGATCTAACGAATTAGTTGCTAACGATACAATAATAGTTTGAGGCAACTCAGCATAGGTATAACAAATCTAATGATACTGAAAAATGTGATTTTTAATTGATTGTTACAGCATGGCTTGGTGCATTATGTCTGTGTGTATCATTTTTTTCTGCTCCAATCGTAATTGCTGTTTGTCGAAGAAAATCTATAAGATTAGCCATTTTTGGCGGTTTAATAATGGCTTTAGCGTGCCTTTTTACATCTTTCGCCGTACAATTTCATCAGGTAAGAGATTTTTATTAAAATAATAAATACAACGATAATCTCTTTCTATCGTTTTAAAAATAAATTATGCTTTTAGAATCTAATTCATATCAAATTTATATTCATTAACAAACAAACCAATATCAATGTCGGATGACAGGCGCTGGACACCAACGTGTTTTTCTCCGAATGGACACAACGAAGACACAAACCTATCACTTCACCTGGATTAAATTAGTGAAATATTTCCAATAAATATTGAATGAAAAGGTTAGATAATTATTAAATTAATTAATTTGCATTTTTTTAAGTAAATATTTATTTGGTTATAGAGAGAATATTTAATGTGGAATTTTTCATTTTTCTTACAGAAATTTGAGATGGGCAGATGAAATAATATGAAGAGAGAAGAAATTTGATTGGAGAAAAATTGTAATAGAGGAAATTAGTAATTAAATTAATTAAATATATTATTAACCATTTACCCGCCAACGTTCCCAAAATGGTAACATATGCTTCTAAATTAATTATCTGTAATCTATGGTAAAAATGATAGTTTTTTACCGAGCATTTTGAAAAGTAAGGTTGTTTCGTTACTAAAACTTACTCGTTTGCAAACTGCATGCATATATATTTGTAATATGGTTTACGGAAATACAAGAATTTTTGCAATAAATCGTGTATTTAGAAAAACAAATATAAAAAAATACCTAGCATTATATTTTCAATTATTTTATTGACAATTAATTCTCTTTAGTTTATTGATTCGAACCATAGATTAAATAAAATTATATCAGTTTACATTAGAATTTTATAATTAGATATAAATGCATGTCCCGTTTTGGGAACGTTGGCGTGTAACCAATTCACAATTCGAAGAAAACCCTATGTCAGTTTGTTCCGATGTTCTGTGCAGTGTTGATGTATGCAACGTCTATTGATATAAAATATTTGTTATTATGGAACCCATGACGTTTTATGGGTAAGTAAAATTTTAATATATGTATATTACAATTTCTAATGAATTACGAAGAGCTGAATAAACGATAAAATGTATAATTCTTTATTCAGATCAACTCATAGCAGTTATCGAAATTTGTGTGATGCAGTTGAGGCCATTGAGTGTAATTCATATGCAAATGAAGTGGATTTAGTCATTTTACCACCAAGTTCTGTTAACCAACCAGTAGATTCTGATGAGGAAGATATTACTGAAAATATTCTTGACAAACTCAATTTTCCAAGCGAAGTTCAAGGCGAATTAGAAATTCACGTTTATAATTCAGCCTATATTTTTTGTAACAAATGTTTGTTATTCGAATAAACTTTATTTACAGCGTTTTACAGTGGTTTTTTTTAAGTATAAGATAAATTTTGTCTCATCATTTACTGCATTTCTGAAATTTTCGAAATAATAGACTTTTCCAACAGCGTAAAGTCTCATTCAGACTGCGGCGCCACATACCGCACGACTGACAGCAACTTCTCAAGTTGCTTGTGCTGGAAAACTTTTAATATCTAAATTAGGTAAAATAAACCGGTTAACCGGTATTTATGTAAATATTTTGCGAACGTTAACCATTAACCTTAATCAATATTTGAAGATCGTTAAAAACCAGTAACCTTTAACCGAAAAAAATTACTGTGAATACTAAATTATTTTTATATAACGTATACGTAT
This sequence comes from Clivina fossor, assembly GCA_963966155.1. Taxonomy (NCBI): domain Eukaryota; kingdom Metazoa; phylum Arthropoda; class Insecta; order Coleoptera; family Carabidae; genus Clivina; species Clivina fossor. Next base: position 34,106,360 of record OZ014550.1, read on the forward strand.
ATTTTTAGCGGAAATCATGAATTTTAAATATTGTTACCAAAAACGGTGTCCGCCCATATTCATATTAGACAATTTTAAATCAGGTAAATCAAAATTGAATCTTTATTTCTAAATTAGGAAAATAATAGTTATTTTATAATCTACAATTAAATTTTAATTTTCTGAAAATAAATCAAGATAATTGTTAATAATTTTTCTAATTGGTCACATAACAAATTACAAAAATGAATTACGTTATCTACGCAAATCTTATTTTATAAAATTAACTAGTTCAAACCAGTTACAGACAGAACGAAAACCGATATTAAAATATCCTTGATACTGGTTAACGGCCTGGTTATCGCCTGTCTAATTGCTATGTTCAGTCACGTAGCGAAAATACAAAAAATGTTAAATATAATATTGAATATATTTGTTTAATATAACGGGCGTGTTGAGGAAGCGCATATACCCTTTTTTGTGTACATCGCATAAGCGCATCAAAATATGTTGAATAAGTGCATTATGATTATATTGAATAATATAACTAAACTAACCTAACCTAACCTAACCTACCCTAAGTCAACCTAATATTTTGATGCGCTTATTCAATGTTTTTAATTGCGCTTATTCAATACTTGGCTTACAGAAGGCAGTACTCCTGGATACCAGCCGCATAGTGAGACAGACGTGTATTGGGAGAAAATTAACACCTACAGAAAATTTCGGTTTCAACTCCAAACAGAAAACATTATTACACATACTTGCCTTGAAAAAGGCCGTTGTGCAACTAATTAAAAAACTTTAAAAAAATAAAAAGAAAATAAACGAAATAATAATAATAGCACTTTATTTCAAAAGACACAGATTTACATGTATATAGAAAAAGTGACAATATATTACAATATCAAATTCTCAATTTAAATATTCGTCTATAGTATAGAAATAATTTTCCCTCAAAAATTCCTTTACACTCATTTTAAACAATCTAAGGGTTGCTTTGCTTTTAACCGTTTCGGGTAATTTGTTATAAATATTTAAACCTATAACACTAGCAGAGTTTTTAGTGATATTATATTTTGCAAATAGAATTCTAAATAATTTTGCTTGTCTTGTATTCCTATAATAAATATCTTCATTTAATTGAATTTTTTTTTATATTTTTATGTATATAAACAACTATCTCAAGAATGTATAGACAAGCCAAAGGTAATATACCTAGTCTCTGGAAAAGCGGCTTACTAGGATGTCGTGTATGTGCTCCTGTCATACATCTTATAATTTTTTTTTTGAACTATAGAAACTTCTTTCATATGGGTAGAATTTCCCCAGAACAAAACACCATATCGTAATCTAGATTCTACTACAGCGTAATAGAAAAGTAAAAGTTGTTTTATACTTAAATAGAATTTAATGTATCGTATTTGATAACATATGACATTTAATTAATCTCTCTAATTGTCAAATGTTTGTATGTATGTATGTATGTATGGATATGTATTAATCTCTCTAATTTCCAAATGTTTGTATGTATTATTACTATATTATTATTATTGCTATTTGTTTATTTATTTATTTTTATTATGTTTATATGTTTAATTACTATTTTCGACTTCAAACGTGACCCTTTAAGAGTTACGAGTTTCCTAGTTTGTGTTGTATTACTTCCCTACAATGATCCCTCCAGTAATTGTTATGCCTAAAAATTTGTTGTTAGAACCGTTATTTACGAAATTTTCAAATATCGATATTTCAGGCAGAGCAACGTTATTATTTTGAATATTATGAAATCTGATATATTTAGTTTTTTCACAGTTTAAATACAAGTTGTTATGACTGTACCAATTTGCAAGTTGTTTTAATTTATTATTGCATTCATCTGCGATTTTGTTATTTTCTTTATTGGAAATGATCATAGACGTATTATCTGCGTAAAAGCATATTATTTTATCAAAGTCTGGCAAAAAATTTAAATCATTATTAAATAGTGTAAATAATATAGGAGCTAAAATTGTACCTTGTAGTAAATCGACGTTTATACTTAGTTTTTGTGAATTTATTGTTTGGTATGTTGAGTTTCTATTAATATAGTTTATACTTACAAATTGTTGTATATTAACTAAAATAGATTGTAACCAATGTAATGGAGTTCCTCGAATGCCCATTTGTTCTAGTTTGTCGAGTAACTTGTTGTGATCAACGCAATGAAATGCTTTACTCAGATATATATATATATATATATATATATATATATATATATATATATATATATATTTATATATATAAAATATATATTTGCCGTATTTAGAATTTTTTTTTACAAGCAACCATACCAAAATGTTCAGTAGAACACTAAAAACTAAACTACACGTATTCTTTTTATTGGCAACCGTTAAGGTTTAGAGGGCAAAAATCACCCCAAAGTTTAGAGCAATTTTTTTTTGAAAATTATGCATCCAAGAACAAGAATGCAAATTTACGAATACTTCCGTTTTTTAAGAGATATCAACCGGTGGTATTAGTTTTTTATGTACAATTTGTAAAGTTACCCTTTTAGCTCCTGACATATATTTTACTGGATATTTCATTATGTAATTTTTTCAAAATTTTGTTACGTTTTAAGATAGCTCAATTAAAAACAAAATTAACGTGTTTTTAATTTTTTAATTATTTATTGTTTTAAGTGATCATCTACCAGTTGTATAGACACTCATTTATTCATAAGTAAGTTTGACTATTTATAACTCATTAATATTAAATAATAGAAAAAAATGTATTAGAATATTTTAATTTGTTTAACATAAGAAATTCTATAACATATTTAAAAAAATTATTAATGATTTTCATTATTTTTATAAATCGTTTATTATATTTATATTGATTATGTCGAGTGGTCGGTGAAGATATCGAAAAATCTCAAAAAATAGACATTGCATAAAAAAATTCCCAGATAAAAATTTAATATTTTTGAGGAAGCCATTCACTCGTGCTAAAATTAGGTCGGCCCCGCCAACTCCTTTTCAGGGAGTCGGGGGTATTTTTAAAATCTTAAATGAAAATCCCCGTTTTTTTAGGATTAGTATAGCATTGTATTCAATGTGTTCATAATTGTTTACGTTTATATGTCCATAATTCGAATAGCCAGTTAAGCATATATTAGTTGGGTAACTACACAATGGTTCATATTTCGGATAACAGTTCATAATTCGTCCCGGACTGACCCGTTATCCGAGAAATGAACCACTCAACAGTCGGATTACGGGTTCGGTTACGGATTGGGTCGGGTCGGGTACGGGTCGGATAACGATAATAAAAATGATATTAGTTATGAAATTGTTATAATAATTGTTAATTAATTTTTCTGCAATAAAATTTAATAAAAACTGTTTCGTTTAAATTTTATTTATCAATATAAAATTCTTCATTATATATATATATAGTCTAGATATTGCTTAAGGTTTATTAATGCAATCACCAAAAGGCGATTATGGTCCCCTGAAGAATATGTTTAGAAAAGAATGCAATTTGTATTTAAAATCAAATAAATTTAAAAAAATAACTCAATATGAGTTGGCTCCTGTTTTCAATAGAGCTTATTCTTCCACATCAGTAATAAACAAAGAAAGCTATATCCGGTTTTGCAGCAAGTAAAATTTTTCCATCAAATTCAAATATTTTTAATGGCGAAAATTGTGTATTAATAGATTCAATAAATTAATCATTCACTGTGACAGAAACTAATGTATCTAACTTACAAGAAATAGATATGTTGCAAACCGAAACTGAAATTTTGTAGGGCAATAGTTCACTATTGAATATCTTGTTATCTCCGAAACTTCTAAAACAAATACTGAAATATGCCTTCTTCCTATTTATATAACTAAAAATCTACAAAAAAAGATCATTCGGAAATATTAACATCAACTTAGATAAAGAAAAAGTTAATACAAAAAAAATTAAAGGTTTACTAATATTTTTGTGATATTTACATTAAAAGCCAAAGACATGTTTAATATTAAAATAAATTTTACTTTATTTGTGTATGAATAGAATTTTGTTAACATTTTCTTACCAAGTAAATAATATTTGTAACTGCAAAATAGTGGTTTTAATTACCCGCTTCTTGGTTTTTATTACCCCACATATAGGAAAATACGATCAAATACAAAATTCCAATTTTTTTTTCTATTTAACTATTAACTTTAATGCTATCTATACGATATATTTTTGCACACGAATCTTTAGACATTTTAATTTCTTAATATTTTTTAAAAATAATTTTTTTTTTAAGTTACAGAACTTTATTCTTAGGTGGTCGTGATTCACCCACTCTCCCCTACTTTGATATTTTTGCGAGCAAATTGATTACGTCATACTGTAACGTTTCGATAAAGTCTAGTTACTCAAACCATCTTACTATCTTCTGATGGATAGTTTAGAGAGACGTTAATATATCGATTTCTGTGTACAATATGTTTTCTTTTTCGTAAAATTGACAATTTAGAAAAAGTTAAATTATTAAATGGTGATATCAAATGATCATTCATAGGCTGTATATTTTAATATTTATATTTCGTAAAAATTGGAAATACAAAAATGTATAATTCATTTAGTTTTAATATTTCACTTAAAATTTAAGTCAAATTTTGATCCGACAATACTATAACGAATCTATTATAAATATTATATAAGTTATTCGTTAAGGGGAGGTTCTCATCTAGCAGCCCAAAAAACGGCCTAACTTTGGAATTTTTTTCCGCGATTATGGAAGCGCGCTGAAAAAAACGGGTTGGGGATTCGGAATGCTTGTACAATGGACTTTATTTTCGAAAATTTCTGTCACAAATAAAACAAAATGGCGGCCGTGAGGCCTAATTGAACAGGCCCATGTCAGCGAGGAATGGTGTACATCGTACTGTCTCAGCATCAATCTGAAATCAAAAAAGGACAACAGGGTCATAAAGTTGAATACATTTGAGGGAGCATAGACCTAAAAAACTTGAAAAAAAAACAAGTTTTGACTTTTTGGCACTATCATGAACTTTTAGGTCGATTTTTCGGCCTTTTTTTCCACTTCAGAGGCCCATAAAAAATAGTTTAAACAAACAATTTTTCAATTTTATAGGTCTATGCTCCCTCAAATGTATTCAACTTTATGACCCTGTTGTCCTTTTTTGATTTCAGATTGATGCTGAGACAGTACGATGTACACCATTCCTCGCTGACATGGGCCTGTTCAATTAGGCCTCACGGCCGCCATTTTGTTTTATTTGTGACAGAAATTTTCGAAAATAAAGTCCATTGTACAAGCATTCCGAATCCCCAACCCGTTTTTTTCAGCGCGCTTCCATAATCGCGGAAAAAAATTCCAAAGTTAGGCCGTTTTTTGGGCTGCTAGATGAGAACCTCCCCTTAAGTATATCAAAGAAATGTCATATTGTTCTACGTGTTAATATTTCAAAATAGTAGGTATATTATGTTTCAAGGAGTAGAAAGCGATCTTTATTGTTTTGTGCCCAGATACTTACGGCAGAAGCAGAGCCAAGTAATCTAGGCGAAATACAGAGCATTCTACTTCGATTGACATATAGTACTACCTAACTGTATCACTGTCAACTTTCACTATAGCATTACCTATATCGTGATTTTTTCTTTCTTGCAATAACTAATGTAACAATTACATGAGAATTAGTATTAATATTCTTATTTTGCGCAAGAAGAAAATAACAAATGTCTGAATCATTAAATTTGCAAATCATTTTTATGCATTAAAAATAAAAAAATATGTTTTTACTGCAAATGTGCCATGAATACAATTGTAAATTTTATTACTTTTTATTTCTATGAAGATTATTGAACTACCTTTACATAATTCTAAATATTTCTTTTAAAGAATTACTTCAAATTTAATAAAAAATATCATATTCACTTTAACACAATTCGAAAATAAATAGGAGTATAAAATAAAACATTTTTATGTACCTATACAAAATATTATATATTTCTTACAATTATTTAGATACATAGTATGATTAAATATATCGATCACAAAATATAGAAGTACCTATATTGAATAATTTGAACTATTTTATAACTAGCATTTTAAAAAAGTTTCTTTTTCAAATTGCATATTTGTGTTTTCTTTATAATTATTTTTCTTACGATTATTATCATTATATAAAAATCTTCTGAAATGTAAGACTAGGAAAAGTATACCCAAAATTAATACTAAGCTCACAAAAACATATTGATATTTTGGTAAATAAATTACTGTAAACTGTAACATATATTTTACGTAATATGGTAAACCGTCTTGTTTCTGAAAAGAAAGCAAAAAATATTATTAATGTTTTATATTTATATAAATTTTAATTCAAAAAATAATATAATTTTCAGCAATAGAATATTTACAAAAATTTTGACTATTAACATTTATACATTTATATTTAAGAAATGTTAACTGAAGACATATGAAGGGTACACAAGAATGAATGATGATCAGAGTCCTATAAGAAATATGAATTTTACTGCTTGAACTCGATGCGATCGTTCCTACAAAACATGTCTTATGAATTTTAAACACATATTTATAGTCACTCTGCACGTTTTTTACGAAGACTCAATAGTCCATTTGATTAAACCGGCCACTATCTATAAAATGGCATCGCTAATTCATATTTGGCTAAAATATAAATTTGTACATTATTTTCGTATATCCTTCACATGTATTCATAATAAATAAGTACAGGTAACCCTCCTATAACACGGTAGATAGGTTCCAAGAAAACGGCGTGTTACGTGAAACCGTGTTATATGAGACCCAGAGCCAATAGAAACAAGATTAGAAGTATATAGGTAAACCCATATATAGACTACTTTGACATTTCTCGGAAAGTTGGCAACACTGTATTTTAATAATATTATAATTTATGTGGGCACTAGGAGATGCTTTTCTGAAAATTTGATCAAAATCGAATAAATAATGTAGCCACAATGAATTTTTAAAAACCTGTGCGAATCCTTCGTTTAAACAGAGGACATAAAATTGCCCGACAAACGTTGCTCGCCAACATATACAACGAAGAAAGAATGGCAAAATCTATCACAAAATACCCTAAGACATCTTGTTAGAAGTATGAATCAAAGGTGTCAAGCTGTCATTAATGCTCATGGAGGACAAACACGTTATTGACACCCCATATTTCCAGTGCTACTCGATTTTAATTTTTATTGAGAGTAATCAGCTCGATTTGTTTTTTTGATCTTCTTAAAATTTTTGTTGCTGTTTAAGATAACCGTTAACTTAAAATTTAGATTTTTATTGCCTCTTGTTAAATAATAAACGTTCATGAGCATTTCCCGCGTTCCCCTAATTTTTTTGAGCAGTATTATTTCATTAATTTCAACATTGAGAAATTAATATTATATATATTTTAATTAGTTTGCTATAATAACCAGAATTTAAAGTAATTATAAATTATATTGTTAATAATAATAATAAATATTTAAACAAAAATTGTGTATAATTGTTATTTTTAAATTGCGATTTAAATTTTTCAAATAATTATTAATAGTTTAATAAAACTTTTATTTATCAAATCTTTAATAAGAAATTATCTGCATATGTATTATAAAAATAAAATTCATATACTTACAAATTCCAACCAGAACATAGGCACTATAATGTTACTGAACTTCTGAACATCAGAACTGAATCCATATAATTCTGGAATAACAATATTACTTTGGGATCTAGCAACCGATCTTACTGGAATACCAGTTAACTAAAAATTTTAAAAAATAATTAAAACAATAAAAATAATAAATAATTTAGTTTATTTCATATTTAATTTTTGTATATTAGATAAACTTAGTGAACCTAATAATGGCTAAGGTGAATTAAATAATACTTAAAGCCCAGACATGTAATATTTTTCCTAGTTAAAAACTATTTTTTCTGAAATAACTATTGAAATATTAATTAAGTTACATTTTTTCACAGGCTCGCAGGCATGCTCATTGCAATGGTACTTTATTGTGAATCAACATGCGTCAAATTCCAATACATATTTTATTATGACCGACATTGACAGTGTTAAAACAATAGCGAATACTAAAGTTGAAGGAAAGAAGCGACAAAAATATATTAATTATTATCATACGTAGAAATCCACTCTGTATATTATTTTATATGGAATTATTTGAATGACTATAATATAACGAAATATATTTGAATTAATTTTTCTTATCAATTTAGTCAATACACACCTATTAAATATTAATGCAGTATGTTTGTCTTCTAAAAACACCAATCTAATACTAGGAAGAATCGGATAAGAAATAGATTAGTGTATGATGAGTGTAAAATTGAAAAAAAAAAAGAGTTGCAAAAATTGGTGTTAGTCAGTTAAAATAGTTCTAACACCTTGAGTGAATGTCTAATGAACGTTTGGTTAAAAGAATATATATATGTGTGAATGATTTTGAAGATATACGTTTGCGTGGACGTCCGATGAGTAGTTGGAGTGCTATAATTGAGGAGCGTTTTGCGTGAGCGAAAGTTTCCAAATACTTAATAGAAATAAAAGAGCATGTATGAGAGGTATTATAAATGTGGATGCAGCTAAAGTTGCTTGTCTGGATAGGGATGTTTGGAGAATGCTAATTTCAGGATAGTGAAAGGAATATGGCGTGATTGTGTATATATGTATGTATAAATTACTTTATGAATTTGACATTTGTTTGACGTTTCTAAAGAACAGATATCTACTACTAAGTATCTATTTTTACTCAACTTTGATTGGCCGATTTCTACGACTATCTCAAATTTTAACTAAGAAGTTTGGCTAGTCTAAATGTTTATGGAATGCTACTACTTCGACTATTTCTTATTAAAATAACCGCGCATGCGCATTGTATCTTTCATAAGCTCACATATTATATTTTCTTATGCTTACGACTATTACTATTACTATTTGAAGTGCCTCAACGGCAGTCTGAATAAAGCCTAAATGTTTTTATGACCAAAAGACTTTTATTTACGCCATGATTATATTTTATTCAATATGAAAACTTAATTATTAAATTGATATTTTGTAAAACAATTTTGTTATATAATAATTGCTAGATAGTCAATGCCGTGATCGACCTTAAGCTTGATTAACAACTGTCTCATCAAATTTTAAAAATTTTAGTAATTTTTTTTCCAAAAAATTAACGGTACTGTAAGACCCTAAAAATTATATAATTTATATGGGCACTAATAGAATCTTTTGTAAAAATTTGATTAATCTCGGATAAATACTTGAGCCAGAATTAAATTTTAAAAATTTTAGTAATTCTTTTATTATGTATCTAATTTATGTGGGTACTAGAAGAATCTATTGTGAAAATTTGATTAAAATTGGATAAATAATGTAGCCATAATAAATTTAAATTTTAATATTTTTTCTTGGAAAGTTAGCATTATTGAAACAATGGTCATTTTGGGCACTAAAAAAACCTATTTTAAAAATTTCATTAAAAATCGTTTAATCCATTTAGGTGGAGTTGCGATTACAAAATTTTGACTGACAACCGAGTGATCTGACGACGCACACATGTAAACCATCATAAACTAAGTTGGGATTCGTCATGTATATTTTAATTTTAGAAAATATTACAGACACCGCAACGTACCGAACAATAAAAAGTTTAAAGAACTTACAGGTTCCACGTATGTATACGATTGATGTATTGATTTATTTGGTTTTAAACCAGTTACAAAATGTTGAGCTCCTTCACTTGCAAAGAGAAAATGTGGAAAAGATGCTGCAAATTTAATGCCATTGTAACATTGGCTACAATCTGAGATACCAGATGGTAGTACAGGATTGCCTTTATGACAATCTCTTGATAAATCCTTTTCACGATTATAAGCATAAGCTGGTTTTGTAAATTTATATGTTAGCACTTTGAAATCGTCCATATACTGGTCCTCTAAAAATAACATCAAAATATTTAAAAACTTAATATTAAAGAGTTTCCAATGAAACGTTACTAAACCAAATAATTTTATTAAATTTTTGCATTTTGTTTATTTTTCTGCAAAATTTTACTTTTGTAGTTAAAAAAATGGAGTATATACATATATGCAAAAATTTAACAGTTTGATTGTGCTACAATAACAGTAATATATATTTTTTTCCAGTAATGTCACAGTTAAATTTATATGGTTTTAATACTACAGATAACAAAATAATAGATAGAAAAAAATCATAAAAACAAATTAGTAAAATGTCATCAGTACAGAAATATAAAATATAATCATCATATAAAAACAAAAAAATATAATAAAAAAGTAAAAGATGCACAGATGTAGTAAACCGGTCATCTCAATATTTAACTTTGAGCTTTGAGAAATAAATCTCAATTTCAAAATTTCGATTTTATAATAACTGTAAACAATGTGTCGCATTAGGGTAATTATTGACTCTTGTTCTAAGATTTATTCTGAAATAATCAAAACATATGAAAATTTTTGATATGTAAAATGTACGATATTTTTAAATTGTCTTATTTTAGCATTATTTGTGGCAATATCAAAAAAATGTTAAATTTAAATAAATAATAAACATATTCTTTAAAAAATATTAAATTATTTATATATTTACAAAAGCAAATCATTGTGACAAATAGCGAATTATTAACTAAAATACCTACACTAAAATGAAGTGTTTTATATTTTTGTTGTGGTTTAAGTTTTAGTATTTGAATTTGAAAATAAATATACACATACATACTTATATATATATATATATATATATATATATATATATATATATATATATATATATATATATATATATATAGGGTGTTCGTTCGCTAGGTTGATATAGGACAATAACACGGGATACCGATAATATGCAGAATACTTCTTTCTGAAGTAAAATTCGGAGAAATACTTGAAATATTTTTCGATAGGGCATAAAAAATTATATAATTTGGTTTTAGTTTTAATTTGCTAGCATGTGCCGTTTGGGCGCTAGAATTTTTTTTTTATTTTTTGGTTTTTATTTTTTTCTCAAAAACTATAAGGTGTAGGAAAATAAGCATGATACGGGAAAATGCGGAATAATAAGTATTATAATTTAGTAAAAAAAAACCATTATTATAGAATGCATCATTTACTAAAAAAATTAAAAACTAAATTTTTGAAAATATCTCAATTTTCAAAATAAGATTTTTTCAAAATTTGCTCAAAAAAATCTGAAAAAAATTAGTAAAATAGAGAAAAAAATAGCTACATAATAACTAAGTAACTTTTTTCTCTAATTCATACTAATTTTTCCTGCCAAACCCTTGAGAAATTTTCAAAAATTCAATTTTTAATTTTTTTCTACTAAATAATGCATTCTATAATAATGGTTTCTTTATTATATTATAGTACTTATTATTCCGCATTTTTCAATATTATGACTATTTTCCTACACCTTATAGTTTTTTTTTAAAAAAATAAAAACCAAAAAATCAAAAAAAAATTCTAGCGCCAAAACGGCACATGCTAGAAAATTAAAACTTAAATCAAATTATAGAACTTTTTATTTCCTATCGAAAAGTATTCAAAATATTTCTCCGAATTTTATTTCAGAAAGAAGTATTCTGCATATTATCGATATCCCATGTTATTGCCTTATATCGACCTGGCGAACGAACACCTTGTATATATATATATATATATATATATATATATATATATATATATATATATATATATATATACCCAAAATGGTGCCACAATCTCTTTCTACTATCCTGAAATAGTTTTCTCCAAACATTCCTATTCAGACAAGTAACTTTAGCTTACTCCATTTTCTTGTATTTATAAAATAATAAATTTATTTTTGTTTATTGAGTTTAACCATTGATTAATAACCCAATGCAAGCATGTACGCTAATAATTTAAATAATTATTTTGTTTTGTTTTTCCATGAAAAACATACAAAAAACGTTCATCCAAATTTCAATTAATTTAAATAATAATTGATACGGTTACGCTACTGTATAAATTAAAAACAAAATAATATACTTACTTTCATAAACTAATGGAATGACTCGACACAAAGTTTTTCTATAATATTTTAATGTTACATTTCTTGTCAAATACTGTGGATATAATGTTCCTTCTGTAGTATTAACTACTTTTTCGTGACATGAAGGACCATGACCAACTAGATATTCGCTACCATCAAATTTATCAATTAAGAAAAATCTGTGATGACCATTTTTTGGTCCAGTGTATACAGTTATAGTGTCTACAAAATTTTCGTATATCTGAAACAATTAAAAATTCTATTTCAAAATTCATGTTGGTATTACAATTTTTTAATACGTATATTTGTCTAAAGTTCGCTTTAGACGATTATATTTTGTTCGTAATTTGTAAGCAAATATTTATTAATGCTAGGTTTACTATGCATCATTACGTACATACAACAGTATTTGTCTCTGTTGCACGCACGTTCTTTGCTAACCATATTTCCATTTTCATACGCCGACAGCCGATAGCCGACACATAGTGAATATAGTATTAATAATTATTTGTTCACAAATTATGATAAATATATAGATTTATAACAAGATTTTCCGTATTATTTATAAACTTATCAATGTAAAAACAACTACAAGTTAAGTACGGCTTGTTGCTATAGGGTTGGTGCATAATTGTCAGGCGTTTTTTTATTAAACAATATTTATTATGAAAAAAGAAACAAAAAAATTTAACTATAAAATTTTTAAATGATTATTCCGGAGCGTAGTCACCGTCTACTTCAATAATTGCTTTCCATTTGCTTCGGTCGAAGACGGTCGATTCCACGAACAAAAAAGTCAGTTCTTTTTTATTTAAAAGAGTAAACAAAACAGCAATTTTTATTAACAAATAACCCGCCACCCGCCTACAAAAACACCTGATAATTATATGCACCAATCCAATAGATATAGTGTATAATTATAAAAAGAACTATATTTGTGATATCGTCTCATATTAGTTTTTCTAAATATTGTAAAATAAATACTTTACAAGAGTAGCTTAATATTTTTAATGTGGTTTTTCTTCAAATAGATAAATTATCACTTACACCGTTATGATTTTACTGCTTTTAATTATCTTATTTTGTTAAGTTCAATATTACTTAAAAAAAATTTCCTAAATTTTACGTCTCTATAAACTTCACCAAATTCCAGCATTAAATTTTCTAAAACATTGATATTTCATCGCTTAATATATTTTATCATACTTCAAATGTTCAATAAAATAGTAATATTTTTACATGCGGATTTTTTTTTAATATAACCTTTAATCTTCTTTAATCAATGATATAACATAAAAATATATTTTTAAAACTTTTTATGCGTTTATCAAAAGAAGAATAAATATTTCCATGACAACAAAAATACATTTAAAACAAAGAAGTGTGAGTAAAGATTTTCCGTAGACTTTTCATTCTTATAGAAATTAAATATTATACAAACTGGTTCCTTTAAAATTCCCATTAAAATCTAAACAAGATATTAAAATTCTGTAAAGACAAGGGGATAGATCAGATCAAAAGAGCATTTGGGCTTAAACTAGATACCAATACGTCTTAAATTATTATAGGTGCCGTAACATTTTCAAAATATTTTTTTGATAGCTATCGCTTAAACTTCTAAATCAAAGTATTTTTTGTCTTTATCTAAGAATCTTTAAATATTTTTATTTATAATACAACGTCATCTTAACGTAGTTTAGTTTAATATTTAAATGCTGAGATCGCCATTAATGAACTAATTATAAATTAACTAATAATTTAATTAGTTCATTAATGGCGATTTCAGGATTTAAATATTAAACTTAATCTTTAAATATGTTAATTTTAGAGTTGCAAATACTTAGCAAAAAATACAGAGAAAATATTCCACACGAGTAACGATGGTTTTAAAAATTTTAACAAAATGAAAGTATCCAATATCAAAACAATTGTTAAAAGTTCAATTTTGCTTCTTACATGTATTGCAACATATTGAAAGTAAATGCAGCAGTAAATTTTAATTTGTAAATAATATATATTTTCAATACGGTATAGTAATGAAAATAGAAAAAAATATTTTGACATTAACATTTTTATTTTAACAAACTTTTTAAGATTTTTACAGTTGAAGCCACAGTGATGAGTACAGTATTTTTTTTAAATTATTAAAATATTCATTATAAGAATTTTAAATATATCTTGTATTATAGATTTTTCAAATTCTGTTCAGCCATCTTTGACTGTAAAATTAAAGAATATTAACATCTGCTCTAGTAAGGCATTTTTTAAATAATATAATATTGTGGTCTTGTGTTTAAATATGGCTGACAAGAATGGGGCTATCCACTACCTACAAAAACCATACTTTAATATCACATAACATTGCATATTACAATTCGATTCTACGTCATCTAGCCTCTCATATGCCCCTCTTTCTATTTTATATTATCTGTCTTTGTTTAATCGAAGCAAACATACATCGCACGTAAAAATACGAAATACGTCAGGTATTTGCCGCCAAATTAGTAATTTTTAATTATTTATTGTGCGATTTGTAGATTTTAAATTGCAAATAAAAAAAAACAGTAGTCATCTTTAATCACAAAATCAAAGAATATGAATACCTTTTAAAAAAAAGTATATTTTTATGTTCTTTTTAAATAAATAATTTGTTATTTTTTTAGATAGGGCTTAACATTTTTTGTTCGGAGACTTCAATTTTTGCAGTTTATTTTTAAGCTCCAATTTTTAAAAGTTTCTCAATTTTTCCTGTAGTTTAAATTTAAAAAATTATAAACGTTAACAATTTATTTATTTTTACATAATCATGTAATAATATTCAAAAACAAAAATAAAATTTTTATATCTTATTGGCAAATAATTTAATATAAATATTTAATATTTTTGGTTTACGCATTTTTCAAAAAAGGATTTCAGATCTCCGAATTTTTTAAATATGAGAAAGTGGCAACTCTAGACTTACAAGTAGATATTTTTTCATTTTTTCATTAATTTGAATTAGCTTAAACATAATTTATGTTTCTAAACTAATACCAAACAAAATTTATGAAACAATCTGTTTCAATACTTACTGTTTGAAGCATTCCAAGATTATCTGATGATAATAAATGTGGTGCAACATTTCTTCCAATTGTTGTAAGTGGATCCGTTAAATTCCACAAATAATTATAAATTGTTGTTTTAATAAATAAGGGAGATTTCAGACCTCTTAAAAGAATATTAAATCCAATTTTTGTAAACAGTCTTGCATCATGTAAAAATGCCACTGTACCCTAAAACAATATCATATTATTAATAATTCACATTTTTAATAGCAATTCAAATATATCACTTTCTATTTCATTGGAAGTAATATTTACTTTCATATTTTCAATATAAATCTGTGTATATTATCATGTATTATTATTATTTCGTGCATGCGTATATGTCAGGCTTAAAAACTGAAAATATTGTAACGTGACTCGGTGTTCGCACTCAGGGTGTCTGGGCAGTATTGGAATTTTAATTTATGATATGTAAAACGTTTTGGACAATAAACAATTTTACACATTCTCTCTATTTAAATTTATTTTCTATAAATATTTCAAACGTTAAAATTTTTATTATATACATAGATATTAGTAGCAATTTGAACAATAATTAGTATTTTTTCTTTACTTTTCCATTCTTGTTATGTTATTCAGTTAAAGATTTGGATAAAAGCATTAAAGATTTTAGTTGTCTTAAAGCAATAAAAATATTAATTTAAAAATGATGTGTCGTAGTTCGGTTTTCCTAATGACTCAAATATTAATCAAAGTTAAAAACAAACAATAAAAATGTTTTTCTTCTACGGATTGTGAGAATGATTTAAATAAAAAAACAACACTGGACGATAGAAATGATTGTCAATGAGTAGAATAAAAAAAAGATAAAAAATATTTTTAAAATTTATTAAAAATAATAATAATAGGTAATACCTACTCACCAAAATAGCATAATTAGGAACAATAATAGTTGCGTTATAATCGATAGTATTTTCTTCTGGTAAATAAACAGCGTTGCGACGAATGGTATAAGATAGTGTGCCATTATCATTGTGAGTGACGTTATGATGTGAGTATTTTTCTAAATAGACGATTGGTCCAATTTCTTCTAGATTTATTTTACTATCACTACCATTTAGAAAAGCTTCCGAATTTGTTACATTAAATATATATACTCTCAAGTATACTTCGTCTGGTGGTGTTTTCCACCAGTCGTACGCTGGTAAACCTAAAAATTCATTAAAAAATTCCGATATAAAAACTTTACTTTTAAATATCGTATTTATCTTATTTTTACTGTATCCTTATGTAAAAATATATCTTAATTTTAAACATAAATTTTATTTTATATAATATATAAAGTGTTTGTTCAGTTAAGGGGGTAGTACACTCTGTCGGCCTGAAAAAAAGGTGATTTTCGGGATTTTTTTAAAGATAACTATAAATGTATGACAAAAATGGAATACATATGTTTATTTTATCGTTCTTCGGCTACAAAAATTAATTTGGCCTACATTGGGCAACTCCTTCGGCCGCTGCACCAGGTGTAGCGTGGCCCCTCCGATGGCAACCTGCTTATCGGCGGACATCATAGAGGCCGCACCGTTGGAGCTCAAACAAAATCGATATTTTTCCCTTAATCTCCGGTAAATTTTCTGTCATCGTACGTAGGATTTTTTGATTAAGTTGAAAAATGAAAAATTGACAACGTTTTGAAAAAAAATCATTTTTTCGGGCCCAAAAATAGACATAAAACCTTGAACCGAAGAGCCATTTTTTAAGGTAAAGAAAAACGGCTACGTACGATGACAGAAAAAATTGTGTAGAATTCAAAAATTTAAACCGCGTTCAAATCGGACGAACCGTTTCTGAGTTATGATGTCCGCCAACTTTGAAAACAGGGTTTTGAGATAATCGCGATTGAAGTTTTGAGTCCAGTTTTTTATCTAATTCGTCTACATACCTTCAGTGTGCTACACGGCTTCGCTTTTCGGCCTGTAACTTTGGAACGGAGTGTCTCATGAACTTTGGGTAAAGTTTACGATAAAGTAGACACTCCAAAGAATTTTTTAAGCCAAAAAAAAATCGATTTTTTAAAACTTGCAGAGTGTACTACCCCCTTAAGTTGTAGAAGTGACAGGTATGAACAAAAAAGTCTATATAGGTATAAATATGTTTTCTCATGTAAAGGCCCAACCGGCATTTGTTCATCCTCGATCTCTAAATTGTTGTTATTTTAATAATATTTAATGGTATTTACAGTAATTTTTATTCAAAAAATTGCTATATAAAATGTATATTACTATTATTTAAAAAATATGAATTAAGGTTTCAGTTATGTTTCCATAAACATCTATCATTGGAAAGTCTTTTATTTGATATTTCAATTGTTTTTTACTATTATCTATCGTCGCATGTATGAGTTACATTTTTATATATCAATCAAACGAGACCTAACTAAAACTTTTAAAAATAAAAATAAATAATTTAAAATATAAAAAATGTTTTAAATTAAAAAGTCTTCTAAAAGATTATGTAAATATGAGCCAACCCATTTTACTCACTTCGTCCCTGAAACTATCAATATAACATATTTCATTGAAAAATAATATGTAATATAGTTGCAAATTGCTTAAATCCAATAGTTCATATTTATAATATTTTTTAAAGTCTTTTTAATTAAAAGCATTTTATATATACTTAAAAAAATTATTATTATATTTAAAAACTTTATTTAGATAAAAGAATATTTCTTCGATGTGTGAATATAATGAATATATCGCTATAAGTCAATGCTAAATATGCATGACATTTCTGCTCATCAAAGAATCAAGAAGAAAGTGAAAAAATGTTTTTTTTTGTAATCTAGATGAGATAATAAATTACAAATTAAAAATTTATCTAAATAATATATATACATATACTATCTAAAGTTTATGTGAACAGGAGATTCTTTTCATTCTCTCACACGTTGAATGTATAAAAAATTGTAAGATATGAACAATGCAATTTTACATTTCTTACATTATATTGTATAACTGATTATTTACATTAATTAACGTCAAAGTTCTTTTGTAAAATTTGTTTAAATTGAATTACAACATTATTAGTAACTGAGCAAATGTTTTTTGATTTTATTCCGTATTTTTTTTTAAATATTATTTCATTCTCAAAAAATACTAATTGCCACTAAAAATTTGACAAAATCAACGAAAATAACAGCATATAAAGCTGGAACATTGCAACTTTTTATAGTCATTTTTTGATCACCCCTTCTAATGCTTTTATCCTGTATGATCCGCAGTAGATACATTCCCCTAGTTATGCTACTGTATATTTATGTTAAATTTTTATTTTTAAATATAAAAATAGTACAACAATACGATCATTTATTTTAATTAAATTAAAATATCTAAATAATAATTTTCACTAATTAGCAAAATATTGCAGATTTTTAAAAGAAGATTACTGAAGATTTTAAAATTCTTAGTAAAAAGTAGCATATTTCTTGATCTTATTAAGATAATTTTTATAAAAATAATTTGTATTTACCTGGTATCATATCTAGTCTTTGATTCATAAATACATCAAATGGTGCCCATATTAACATTAAAATTCCTAATGTTGTTAATAATATACCTACTGAAAGACCGCAACAAGAACCTGTAACAAAACCAAAAAGAAAATATTAAGAAATAAAGTATTTTATTAGTTTTTTTAAATATTTGAAATCAGTTATCTTATAAAGTGCATTTTTTATTCTTTTATTACCCACAACCTACATTACGTTACAGTAATATTAGTTACATATATCGTATCTCAATTTATTCGCTGATTGATCAGATTCTACACCTGAAATTAAAGATTGACAACTCTTTCACTATACTTATAATTTTTTTAAAATAAAAAACAAATAAATTTTGTAAGTTATATTTTAAGACATATGAATACGCAAATTTTAATTAGTATTGCGATAATAAATACATATATTATAGAGCAAACAAAAATTGATACTATACTACATGTGTAAAATATTAAAAAAAATATAATACACTTTATACAGGCTGGCACAAAAATACCTTCACAATTATTCATTTCAGTAATTCTTTCTGGAATTATTATTTATAGAGTATCTCTTTTTTAGATTAAAATAAATACGATATTTATTTTAATGCATTTATTTTAATATAAAAAAGAGAAACTCAATAAATATTAATTCCAGAAAGAATTATTGAAATTAATAATCGTGAAGGTACTTTTGCGTTATTTTTTTCTTCCGCTCAACGCTTGCGCAACGTTTGGCAAAATACCGCTGGTTGCGTTCGTTGTCATCGTTTAGTGTTCTTGATTTTGATAAATTAAAAATTTTCAGGTTTATTTTGAAAGAAAATATATAAAATGGCAAATTTGAACTTATTTTCAGATATTATATATATATATATATATATATATATATATATATATATATATATATATATATATATATATATATATATATATATATAATATAATACATTTCTACGAGTTAACGCATTGCAGAAAGAATAGTGGAATACTAGTTTTTAGTAAATTAAACACTGAAACCAGGAATCAGAAATCTCATTTCTTTGGTTAGCTTGTTATCTTTTTTAGATATGTATACATGCGTGAGTTAACCTTGTCGTCTTTCATAAAAATAAAAATTATTATTTATGTGTAATTATACAATCTATTAAAAGTCTCTTTTTTTCTTCCAGTTAAGGCATCGACATCTGAGGTCATTAACCGATTAAAAGATATTATTTTTTCAAATCATATACAATAGTGTGCGAACATATAGTTTTTAATATGATATCAAACCTCATCTCGATTCAGATTAAGTTGTGTTGTTTAAAATTTAACATATATCACAGATTTTGACAGAAAACACGTAATTTAACAATTTGGAATACAAATGGTATTATCAAAAACTAATGTTTATTAATTAACAATATTTGGATAAATTAGAAAACAGAAATATTGAAACATTTGAAAATATTAATGTTTACGAAGCATAATTTTAGTATGAACTGTTAATAATTTTACAATTTTCTGTTGCGAAAAGTATATGATAAGTAATTTTAATTTACTTATTAAAAAATTAATGTGTTATTTTTCTATTATTATTTTGTTATTTGTTTTGTATTTATTATTACTATGGTAATTCATTATTATTTGTAAACGTTCTATTTAGTTTTGTTTAAATAAAAATTAATCCTATGTATTAAAAATATGAAATCAAAAAATCTAGAATTACATGTAGGTTTTAATAATATAGGTACAAAATGCAAACTTTGCTACATGACTTGTGATTATATCTTATATTCTTATACGAGGGTTGCCTTTTATATTTTGGGATTAGAGAACAAAATCTAATATTTATCATCAAAAATAGCTTTATTGTTTTTCAAAATATTCTCCATATAGATCAATATACTTTTGCATCCGTTTGAACCAATTTTTGAAGCACTTTTTCTGCTTCGATTGAGGTGCCTCCAAAACATGAATTTTAAACGCATCAACCGCTTCTTTAGGTGTCGAAAAACGTTGACCTCACAATTTATTTTTGATGTGTGGGAATAAAAAAAGTTACTGGGTGCAAATCAGGGCTATACGAGGGATAATCCATCAAATCGATGTATTGAGTGCTCAAAACTTCACTGTGTGAAAGCTCGCATTGTTGTTATGAAGAATGATCCGTTTTCGGCGGTTGGTTTTCTTTATTTCTCCGAAGACTTCTGGTAAACAAATGATTGTGTACCATTCAGAATTGACCGTTCTACATTGCACCAATAGTACGGTTGCGACATGTTCAGTTTTTCCAAAAAAACAGGCGACCATTTGCTTCGAAGTGCTTCATTTGGCTCATCTTGAAAAACACACACAATCGACTGCTGTTTATTTTCGGACTCATACGCGTTAATCCAGCATTCATCATCTGTCACGATGTTATAGACATGTTTGGAAAGCATCGCGATCGTATTTTTTGAGCATTTCTTTTGACCAACTGGCACGAGTCTTTTTTGAGCGATTGTCAAATTATGTAAGTATGTGAGATCGATCCAACGGGAATAAATCTTTTTGACGGCCAAATATTCGTGCAATATTGAATGTATGCTACTGATTCCACTTAATGTCCAAGGATGCCTCAATCTCAAAATAAGTCACATGACGATCTTGCAGTATTAGTTCATGCACAACATCAATGTTTTCCAGGACAACAACCGATTTTAGACAACCTTCACGAAATTCGTCGTTGAGCGAACTACGGCTTCGATTGAATTCAGTAATCCATCGACAAACACTGGTCCTTGATAGTGTTTCATCGCCAAAAGTCAAATTAAGTTCATCGATGCACTGCTGTTGAGTTAATCCACGTCGAAAATTGTAAAATATAATCGCTTAAAAATGTTCACTATTTAATTCCAATTTTCGGCCAAGATGAATTTTTTTTTGTATTTTTACTGTAAACAACACAAATAGCACTTGTACGTTAAAACGTTATGCGTACATATTCCGTCAAAAATGTAAAACTTTACGTTAGAGACGTCAATTCCAGATGGCAACACTAGGATTGCCTAATCCCGAAATATAAAAGGCAACCCTCGTACACAAATAAACTTTTGGTCATTGACCAAGCAAAGTTACAATTCGTTTGTTTTTTCTGACGTTTGGACTTATATATACAGTATAAAACACAACATGGTCACAAGTTTTATATGCCATTTATTGTCTTGCTTTCAACCCGGTGATGTAGTGTGCAAGCAAAGCTGGACTGACTTTATTAAAAACTAGCTTAATGCCCATGCTTTGTTACGGGACTAACTACTTTAAACCAATTTTAAATTAATTGAAATTTTAATATCAAATTATAAGTGGATTTTTTTTCGAATTTCTTCATCATTGTGGTGGTATTACACAGATCTGTGTTAAATTTCAACTTTATAACTCATACCAAGTTGCATTTCAAAACCGGACAAACATACATACATACGTATATACATATATATATATATATATATATATATATATATATATATTGTATATACATATTTACGTTGTACTTTATATGTATAGATAATATAATATAAATTTTGTAACGGATCTGATAAAGGTTTTTGTATAATTTTACATATTTTTAATTCATGAAGCAATTCCGGGTATCTATATCTTTAGATATTGAATTTTCTATACTAGTTTGAAGGGTAAGATTTACATCAAAAAATTTTTGTTTAAAATTTAGCTCTTTTGATAAATATTGAAATTCGCACAAAAATTTTAATAAATTATTACATTTATTTCAAGTTTAAAGGCAGTGTCTAATAATGAACGTAAGGGTAGTTTTAAAATTTTAAATAAAAACCCCCATTTTTTTTTTCATTTTTGGATTCCTTGACAAATTCTGTGTATGGCTCCAAAATTTCACACAAAACCCTCGCCACCCCTCCACAGGGGATAAAAAAAATGATTGAAATAAAAATAATACTGAACAGTTTAAATGCTCAACTAAATCCACAACGAAAACAAACATGTCAAAAAAAACATGTAACCCCACCCAAAATTTCACCCTCAACCCCCGCCACCTCTACACAGGGAAGAAAAAAAATGAAGAAAATGATTGAAATAAAAATGAAGAGGTGGCGGGGGTTGGGGGTGAAATTTTGGGTGGGGTTACATGTTTTTTTTGACATGTTTATTTTCGTTGTGGATTTAGTTGAACATTTAAACTGTTCAGTATCATTTTTATTTCAATCATTTTTTTCATCCCCTGTGGAGGAGAGGCAACCCTTGCCTCCCCTCCACAGGGTGTGAAATTTTGGGGCCATACACAGAATTTGTCAAGGAATCCAAAAATGAAAAAAAATTACCCTTACGTTCACCCCCTTAGAAGGGGTGGGGGTGGTTTTTTACAACAGAATTCGGTAGATAATTGTGTCAAAAACAACGTTCCTTTGCAATCGTGTTGATCCAACTTTTCGTTCTCGAGATATTTGACCCAGTCCAGACTTTTCGGACACCCAGTATATATATATTTTGTTTAGATTGGCTCATTCACTCAATAGTTAATTAATTAACAATTTATTTATATTCTTTTAGATTTTCGGGCCGCCCTAATACCTAATAAATAAGCTAGTGAAGCCAGTATAACTATTTATTAATTATGATTCGCTACGTAATATATAAAATAAAAATAACATTTTGCTTACAAGCCAATGTGACTGTATTTTCCAAAAATTATTATCGGAGAATTTAATCTGTCTGGATTGTACTGTTTTACATTAGGCTTCTTAAAACTTATTCTCTTCTCTTATTATGTAATTGTTAATTCTTTGTATAAATTAATATTATTCACTTCAAAAGTTATGTAAAAAAATTAAATTTGACCATATTCATATTGTTATAAAAGTATTCCGTAATCAATGAAAATTACACAATACATTTTTGTAACCTTGAAACACCGCTCTGATAAACTAAATTATATTTATTATTGACATTATAAACAAAATGTAATTAATTTAATTGTAATTAGAACAACATTTGTCATTTTTTAATCAATAATTTCATTATTAATCGTATATAAAATATAAATACAGGTAATCAATGTCGGAATATTAAAAACGCGTACATCATATTCAGTTCAAATAAAATACGCTGTTATCTTGTAGTTAACTTTAAATAAAAAAAAGTAACATGTGCTTAGAAAAAAATATATTTACTGAATTAAAATGTTTTTTTCATATTTGGAAATTTTTCGGAATACAACCATATACAATTGATTATAATTCAATGAAAGCAAAAATATCAAAATTGGATATTTTTATTTATTTATCAGTATGGTTATGTATATTAATTTTATACATTTGGTCATATTATATAGACCTGTATCTAAATATTAGAACTGATATTTTTGACTCGTTTTTTAGTATTTTGGAAATCACTGTAAATTTATTTTTATTAATAATAATACTTTGTACAAGTTTAACACACCGACATAATATAATTAATATATTTATTCAATTACAAAATGTCAATAAACAATTACATAGCATAGAAGTTTTAAACTATAACTATGTTAAAAAAATTACAGCAACTTTTTTATGTTTAAGATTTTTTGCATATTTTACTTCTTTAGGAGTAGACTTATTTTTATATCCAAGGCTTAATGGTATTATATACATGTATCTTTTTAGTGGTTTCATTGAATATAATTTTGAAACTCTATTATTTCTTATACTATTTGACACAAAAATTAAATTTACTTTAATAAATCAAAATTTAAATAAACTCATGAAAAATTCGCTTAACAAAAATATAAATAGTGTAATAAAATTAAATTTAGATATAAATGAAAATTTATCTAATGTTTTGACAAATGTGAAAATTGTATTTTCGAAGTTTTTTTTGATTTTTTTATTGATATCATTTATTGATACAGTGTATGGTCTGTTAAACACACTATATATGGTGGAAGATGGCTTATCTATGATGAACATAATAGAATTTTTAGCTTGGATTTTAAATGACTTTATTGATATTAGCGTATTAATAATTTCATGTGAATTAACTATAGCAGAGGTATAATAGCACAGCAAATTTTTTTACATTAGTTATTATTTTGATTAATAGTATTTAGTTAATATTAATATTGGAATGGTATGATTGAGAGTGTTTCGCGTGAGCAAAAGTTTCCAAGTAGTAGGAATAAAAGAGCATGTATGAGAGGAATTATGTATGTGGATAAAGCGAAAGTTGCTTGTTTGGATAGGAATGTTTGGAGACTGATTTCGGGATGATAAAAAGAGTTTGTTCCACACCCTTTTGTGTTCTTATTTAATAAAAGTTTTATGTTTTAGGCCAGAAAATTTGAAAAAATAATAAACCAATTCTATTATGCAAAACCAAATACAATATTTTTGGTAATTGCAGTTATTTGTTCATGTATTGTGTAAATAATTTTGGAACTATTTTTAGGTTGAAAAAGTAAACTGGAAATTAATACATAGAAAATGTGAATTTACCGCCTTCGACATGTTTCCCATTAATCTATCACTTTATTTTTCTGTATGTATAATCAAATATTTACAAAAATATCACAATAATTGAGATAAAAACGTACAATTTGAATTTCTAGTATTTATTGAAATAACATTTTTTATTTTTTCAGATGATAGCTGCAATCACATCATATTTTATAATATTGATTCAATTTCGACAATAATGGAAAAGAAAAAAAATCATTCGCAGTTAAATGTTATTAATTATATTCCTGTCATTATTCATTTATTTTAACACAAACTAATATAAATTAATAAAAATTTATAAATTTGCTCGACTTTAGTTGACTATTTAGATATTTATAAATTTGATTTTTTAGTAAAATAATTATTTAATATTAGCAATTTTTTGGCTATACATAATTTTTTTAAAATTATATAAACTATGTAGCGAAAATGTTGTTTAATTCTAATTTGAAAATTTTTGTGTGGCAATCAAAAGTGTTAAAACTAACAGAAACAAATAATAATAATAATAATAATAATAATAATAATAATAACAGTTTATTAAATAGCTTACGCTAGTAAATACAATACAAAGAAATATTACACTTAAAGATATTAATCGATATATTAACACAATTAATAATTTGCTTTTACCTTTTCATGGTAAAATTTTTCAATTTCCTATTTTATTGTTTTTAAATTGTTAGTTGCTTTAATGTATGTGGGCAAGTTGTTATAATGTATTAACCCTTTATGAAATAAATTATTCGTGGCACTAACTTTAGTCTTCTTGGAAATATAAAAATTATTAACATCTCTGATATTATAATTATGTATTCTACTATTAATCTGTAAATTGTCAATCAAATATTTTGGAAGTAAACCAGGTTGCATTTTAAATATAAAAATCACTGCCGACATTTCTAAAAAAGATTTAACATCTAACCAATTTAGTGTTATCAACATATTGCTAATGGATTCATATCTATTACAACGCAGTATTATTCTCATCACTCTATTTTGAAGTAACTGCAGATTATGTTCACTACCCTTATTACCAATATATAATATTGTTGCACAGTATGTGAAATGGGGTAGAATTATTGTATTATATTATATTAGAGTTAGCGTCCAAATTGAAACAAAACTCCTAAGTCTTAGCAAGAAATTAATTTTCTTAGCAATTTTTATGGACATCAAATTTTAATTTGTAATCCAGAATAACTCCCAAATATTTAATTGATTCAACAAACTCAATAGCAGTGTTATAAATACTAATACAAAAATTTTCCTTTATGGTGGAATATTGCACTGATGATGTTAATATCATAGCTTTAGTTTTATTAGTATTAAGCATTAGTTTATTAAAATTTAACCAATTCAATAAATTATCTAACTCATTATTTAAAGTATTGAAAATATCAGTAGCATTATCACCAGAAAAGTAAATTAAGGTATCATCAGCAAACATTTTCATTTTACATTTTTGTAATACAGATGTTATATCATTTATAGATAAAATGAAAAGTAAGAGAACCAATACACTGCCTTGAGGTGCTCCAACATCATTAGATAATATCTTTGAACTGTGTGATCCTATTTTTACACTCTGACTTCTGCTATTCAAATGTGACTTAAGCAATGTCAAGACAGTGTCTTGAATGCCATAACCCTTCCAATTTATTTAATAATGTTTGTCTATCTACGGTTGCAAACGCTCTTTTAAAATCTAAAAATACGCAACAAATAGTTAGATTTTGGTCTCGAATTAATTTCCATTCATTAATTAAAAAATTTAGTACTGTTTCACAGGAATGTCTTTCCCTAAAACCCGATTGCTGGCTCACTAATATGTTGTTATCATTAATATATTTTAACAATTGATTATATATAATAATTTCCAAAATTTTTTCAATTGATAGCAAAATATTTAATGGCCTGAATTCCTCAATTTTTTTAGTTCCAGAAATTGTTGAAATTGGCCTAATTTCAGACAATTTTAATTGTTGAAGAAACTTACCTACTCGTAATGACATATTTACAATGTTCAATAAAGGATATCCAATCAAATGAAATGTAGTTTTTAATATTTTAATGGTTATGTTATCAGTACTTTGTTTGTTATTCTGATTAAAAATTATTTTTTGTAATTCATTGATATCAATTAATTGAAAGTTTTTAATTGAACAAAAATTATTATTTATATTAAAATCATAAATTTTATCAGTAGTTGTTGTTTTAATGGAATTGCTAATTTCATTTATGCTATCTATATAATAGTTATTAAACAAATCAACAATTTCATTTTTATTTGTATAAGTTGTACCATTAACTTCTATTTCAGATATGTATTTTACTTTTAACATTCGCTTTAATAATACTTTTTAAAGTATTCCACATGAGTTTGGAATTATTTTTACAATTATCTAACTTACAGTAATAATATTCAGTTTTTTTTTATTATTTGAACTACCTTATTTCTGGCTATTTTATATTCATTCCAGTCAACCTCACAATTAGTATATGTAAATCTTTTATAGAATCTATCTTAATAAATATTAAGATATAAATAGGCCCCAGTGAGATATATATATATATATATATATATATATATATATATATATACAGGGGCGTAGCAAGACCTTTGTGGGCCGGTGTGCCACTGGAATTAAGGGGCCCCTCTTTACTCCTTGTATTGTTTAAAATTTTAATGTTCTTTTGGCTCATTTTAAATACTAAATGTCATTTTTATTTTATGTCAGTTTGTTCCTTATTCGAAAAAAATTTTCAAATAAAAATTGTTTTATTTTTATGATAATCAAAATTAATGAAAATTACTTTTTTTTAAATGCAATTTGTATTTTCAAAATTAATAAATTAAAGTGAAATTCCTAAAGAAACAACTTGCCAAGAAATATATATGTATGTACCTAATAAAGTTGGCTTAACCATAAACAAGAAAGATGTGAAGATTTTTGATTTAACAGTTCAGAAGATAATTTTAGGGTAAACGTTTTTAACGCTACGTTAAATATTATAATTGCACAATTAAAAGATAGATTTTCAAGTTTTACGGAAATAAATAAATTATTTAGAATAATTTTCCCAGAAAATTTAAAACAATTATCTGATGATGAAATAATTGATTTATGCCAACTTTTACTAGACAAATATACTGACGATTTAACCGCAGGTTTTAAGGCACAGATATTATCTTTTAGAAAAACCTTTAAAAAACAGTTAGAAAATATTAATTCGGTATTTGAATTAAGAGAATTAATATTTACAGATTATTCTATTCTTAGTTCGGCATTTCCGGAACTTTGTACCGCTTTTATTTTGTTTTCAACATTCCCCGTATCAACTTCTAGCGCTGAAAGATTATTTTCAAAATTAAAACTTATTAAAACATATTTAAGAAACTTTATAGGGGAGAATCGTTTATCAAATTTGGCGATTTTGAGCATTGAAAATGAAAGAGCACGTAAATTAAATTTAAATAAAATAATTCGCATCTTTGCTTCAATGAAAGCGAGGAAAGTTAAGTTTAGTTAAAGTTAATGAACTATGTTTGTAAATATAAACTTTAAATTTGATTTGTACTGTATGTTTTTGTGTTTGTAAACTTAAAAGAATCTATGAAAATGTATTTAACTTATTTTAATAAACTAATTTATATAATAAATATATTTAATCCTATGAATGGTATTTTATTCCTCTTCTTTGTTTTTTATTTATTACAAAAAAATTAAAATAAACAAAAAAAATGGTAAGTATTAATGAAAATAAGGCCCTATTGGGCACTTTGGCTCGTGGGCCCCTCTCGTTCATGGGCCCGTGTGCACCGCACTCCTTGCACCCCCGGTTGCTACGCCTCTGTATATATATATATATATATATATATATATATATATATATATATATATATATATATATAAAACGAAAATATAATGACTGATAATAATTTTAGATGTCTGTGGATAATGGGTTTTGCAGTCAGAAAATTTGGGATAGATGTTAAATAAAACTCATTCAAGTTTAGAAGGCAAGCTTTCGATTGTATTAGTTAGTTATCTGTTAGTTTCAGGCCTTGAAGAAGATTTGAATACAATCGAAAGCTTGCCTTCTAAACTTGAATGAGTTTTATTTAACATCTATCCCAAATTTTCTGACTGCAAAACCCATTATCCACAGACATCTATATATATATATATATATATATATATATATATATATATATATATATATATATATATATAAATTATATAAACGAATCAATGTCACGTAAAGCACGTAATTATATAAACGAATTATTGACACGTAGAACACGACATCATTCCTTTGACCGTTGACTCGGCACTTATGCTGACAATGAGTAAGCAAATGTTACTTTTATGTGTAGTTTTAAATAAGAAATCAGATGTGACTTTGTTCTCGAGCTGTAAAGTTCAAACCAATAAATACTTAATAAAAAATATAAAATTTATTTTTTTATTACAAATATTAAATTGAATTATTTATATATATATATATATATATATATATATATATATATATATATATATATATATTAATAAATGTAAAGTATAGCTTGATTTCATTGGTTGATGAGTATGTGTGTATCCTGAATACCATAGACTAGGTACATGAGGGAAATATGTTATGCCTATACTAAAGCATTGAAAGAAATTGTCGAAAGATCGATAGTAGTTAATGTTCAAAATCGCTTATCTCGATCAGCTGTTTTTGGTACAATAATGTTCTTTTATAGTTAGTCAAACATTTATTGTGTTTATTTAATGTAGATTGTGAAAATTTATGAAAACCATACATTTTCTTACATATAACAGAAAAACAAATACAAAAATGTGTTTTTTTTTACTTAATTATATTAATTAATATACATTCGAGGGTTTCCATTTATATTTCGAGATTATAGAACGAAAACAAATATTTATCATCGAAAATGGCTTTATTGTTTTTCAAAATATACGGCAACCCTCGTAAAAGAGCGTGCGTTAAAAACATCATATTTATAAAAACATTCAATTGAATATGCAATTTTAGGTAAAGGAATTTAAGATCTATAACATGTTTTTTTTTAAGTAAATTGAATTTTTCACTTTTATAATCATTTTTAGATCCCTACCATTATCAAAAAATTATTTAAAAAAAAGTTAATTTAAAAATAACTTTTATTAAAAAAAAAATGACTATTTTAAAAAAATATTTCATAGTAAATTCAATTATTGTTATAAATTATTATTCATTACGATATATAATTTTAAAATTGTATAATTATATTTTTTAATTATGACACATAACAGTAAAAATGTATAATATATAAAAGTAAATAAAAATGAAGGACAGATAAATTATTTGCATATAAATATGTCAACAATTTTAATAATAACAATGCAAAAATTATAATCAAAAGAAAAATAATTATTAAATCAGCAACCACATTACAATCATCATTGCATTATTGTTTAACATTAATGAATTGTGTTATCATTGTTTTGGTAGCAATTGTTACAAAGTAAAACTATTATTAACTACAAGCTGCAAATTATTTTGATATTGCTATGCAGGCTCTTAACATACGACACACATTTTCATGTGTGAAAGTTTTTTATTTACGTGAAATATGTTAAGACCATTATTGCAAGTTATTGTTTTAACACATAATTGATAAAATGCAAATGCGTACGAAAGTTGAACAAAAAATAATGCTTCGGAACAATATTTGTCTGTCAACGGGTTAAATGGAAATTTAATATAGTAAATAAATATTTGTTCATTTATGGTTTTAGAGATATTTAACATTTAAATTGTAAGTAAAAAAATCAATGGCAAGAACAATAATTTTTTTTCTTTCGGTAATACGTCTAATATTAAGTATTTTTGTCCTTGCTAAAAAAATATTTATGGTAGTTTCCAAAATATTCACAATTTCAAATATGAATATTTAGTGAAAATATCGAAAAATCATTCTATGTAACAAAAAGAGACATTGAAAATTTCGACAAAATAAAAATATTAATAAAATAAAAAAGCTTTAGGATTAAGTTTAGGATTAAATATCGACGTTTCGATATACTCTACGTTTATCTTAATCAGGGAAAAAATATACATAGGGAAAAGCAAAACATAGAAACAAGTTACTAGGTGAAAAAGAAACTAGAGTAAAAAATTTATAAATTATCAAAAAAAAAAAAAATTACGAATGATTAATTATAGGAAGCCAAATTTTATTTAAATCAATGCCTTTACACTGATTGATGTTTTTTCTATGTAAATTTTCATTGCTTCTCTTATCAATCTACTGTTATATAATATTGTTAGGTCTTGCAATTATTTTAGTATCTTCAAATTTTACACCATGAGGATTTTATGTTGCGTTAGCG
The DNA here is from genome assembly GCA_963966155.1 of Clivina fossor. NCBI lineage: Eukaryota > Metazoa > Arthropoda > Insecta > Coleoptera > Carabidae > Clivina > Clivina fossor. The sequence continues at coordinate 34,137,862 of OZ014550.1, forward strand.
CGGGTGATAAATATTAATAATGCTAAAAAATATGATTTTAAACATATTTTTTTTTTATAATTACAGATGATTTAATGCTTTTATTGCATTGAAAGCTTTCTATTTAATAATATTTAAATATTGGCTGTATCAGTTTGTGTAAATTTAAGTCGAAAAACTTTTTCAAGCAGTTTTGCCACTATAACATGTAATCTGCCTATGTACACTCTGCAAACGAACATATATATATATATATATATATATATATATATATATATATATATATATATATAATAAGCATTAGAGGAATTACTTTTTGGTTGACTTTATTTTAAAGTATTATACTGTGTTTCAACTTTAAGTACACTACACTTCTTTACTCTATCGTAAATACATTACATATATTCACCTTGTAACTATTATTTTAAAGTAAAAATTGAATATTGTTATTTATATACATAAGTTTAACACTTTTTTAGCATATTATATTAAAAATGTTACAGAAAAAATATTGTATTATTTTAAAGTAGACGTAGAAAGTAAAAAATGAAAAAATGATATTATAATTTTGTATACCATTTCGGATTTTTTAAAACTATAATTATTACAGTAATAAACAAATTTTCTGGTATTTTATACCATGCATTTATAACCGATTTCAGACATACACATTTAAGCCATTTACCTAAAAGCCTGTGGTATAAACTCTCATTGAACCACAACCAGAGAAACATTAATTTCAATTAAGAAAAATTATACTTTAAAGATAAAATTTATTTGAGTTTGCAAAATTTATGAAATTAATCTCTTGTTCAAATTATACATTAATTTCTTATACAAGTATAATTGATTTTGATAATAATATGTTTATGTTTATGTAGAGCAGTGTTTTTCAAACGTTGTGTTGCAACCTGTCGGAATGTGACAACAAAAATTCAGATGTGGAAAAAATTTTAGAAATTTTTTACTAATGTTTCATATTTTTTTATATTTATCATTTTTTTTTAATTTAACTACTTTATTGAAATAACCAACGATTGTAAGTTCTTATATTGTACTGCAATGACTCAATATATGTATAAAATATACGGATACACCTGTGTCTATAGAGTATTTCATTTTTAAATAAGTAATGCACTATAAATATGTCAAGTGTCAAAATATATTACAATTTCAAGTAAACATATTTTTATTCAAACAAATGTGATGTGTCGCAAAAATCTAACTAGTTTTAAAATGTGCCACTAATCCAAAAAGATTGGTTAACATTAATGTAGAATATTAAGTTATTTACAGTTTATCTGATTTCCAATTTTTATTTATTTTTAAAATAAGTAAAAAATCATATGTAATTAACTAAAAATGTATACTGAGAATAAATGACAATATTTCATTAGTTAGTTTTAAAATTATTACAAGAATAAATTTATTGCAAAATACTGAACCTAATAGAATAAAAAATATCATATGATTTTAACACAATTTATTAAGTTAGTAAAATGTTCGTGAATCAGTAAATGTTATAAATTGAAATTTAATGTGAATACATGGTTAATATTTAAGAAAAATGACTTGTATGTACATAAAATAGACTATTAACAAAATATATTTGGCAATCTTAGATTTAAAGTAAAACTATCTAGTCATGTATAAAAAAAAAGATAATTTTTCTGTAATTTGATAGAATCTGCTTTTAAATGTGACAATAAACATATGTTGCGATTCAGGGCCAAGGATTAAAAGCTATGAGTAATATTAATTTCCGTTCACTTACACTGAACACTAGTACTGTAATACTATACGAGTGTAAATTACTATTTACATTATATGATAATACTATTTAGAATAGCATTGACCAAACACGTACCATAAGCGCATACTCGTAGCTCACTAAATGCAATTAATGTAACATGTGATATTTTGATTATTGTAACTAGAGTAACGGATAATTTATTCATTATTCAATCATAATCATTTACTTGATTCTATTGCACAATATTTAGTAATTACGCGATTATTGAAAAAATATTTGTAATTTATTCAAAGATTTAATTATTTCGAGATTTTCAATAAACAATATAATAAATATAGAATAAATACAAGTACTTATAGAACTTTAAATTGCTGATTAGAATTTGTCTGATATAAACTTAGCAGCGAAATACATTGTTTTTTTTTGTTTTTTTGTTCATTGAATTTTGTGATTTAGAATTTTTTTTTCAATTTTATTATATTATTTGATATGATATTTTGATATTCTTCATAACAATTAATACTTATGTTTAGGGTTAATGTCATGTTTAGGGTTCTGGATAGTCTAAATTTTGCCACTAATGTTCAACTTGTCAGCTAGTATTAAATATATTTAGAATTTCATATATTTTAATCCAACTTAAAAATCGCATTCTTCGAAATTGATATTTACAGAATACAAATTTTAATTGTCCGATAATTATTAAATTTTTAAATATTCTTAGCTAAATTTTATTTATATATATATATATATATATATATATATATATATATATATATATATATATATATATATATACTAGATTATATTTTTCTTTGTTGTCTGATTTTCTTGTTTTTTGCTATTGTAATAATTATAAATCTGTTATAATAACTTGTATTTTTGCAATACTCTGTAATAATATATTTTTTATTTGCTATGTTCATTATAATTATAAATCCATAATTGTATTCTTGTATTTTTTGTAATAATATGTTTTTTGTAATAAATATGTATACTTATAAGTCTGTTGAATATATTCCTAAAATATTGCTTTATAAAGTAGATTTTTCAAATAACAAGTATAATTTTATTATCAAATAGTTAATACTTGACCGTAGGTATGTCAAAAGATTTATGATTCGATTCGATTTCTGCACCATTATTTTTTCTTTCTTTTCTAGTCTACAAAATTTCTAAAGTACATATTTTAATTCTACAGTGTACGAGTTTTTAAAAATATACGTTGGTATTTATTAATTTATTATTTTCAAAACTAACTCTTGGTCTATTAAGATGAGGTCAAAAATAAACAATATTTCAGTTATAACTTTTTCAACAGTACAAATTAAAATTTATTCTTTTATGTATTCTTTCAGTAGAGTATCAACCTATATAAGTGTTATTCTGTCATTTCTTATCCAAAATTCTAATTATATTTTAAATTATTATATTTTCGGGTTTTTATTTGGTTTTGTAGTTTATGACTAAAGGAGTAAATATCACAAGTGCGTAGAAAATGACAACAAAATTCCAAAAAATATTCTAGGTGCAATTAATTTTGTTTTCATAAAACATATTCGCCAAATAAATTCTATAATTTGCACTAATTATGATTGCGATGAAGATAAAGAATCAAAATTTTCACTTACAATTAATTTCATGCTAATAACTTATTTTTTCGTTTTTAAAATAAATTTTTATTTTACAAAGTAATTATAATTTTTAGTATAAAATTATTATTACTATTAATATTTTTACTTGATCAATATTATGTTAATAGCGAGGTTCAGTCAAAGACTGGTCTTCTACCCTGCCAATAAATTATGCATATGTTAACTAAACTGATAAAGTACCTAAATCCTATCATATAGTTTAAATTTAAATTATATTTTCATATTTGTTTCAATAAAAACATTCAATTATTGAACTTAAAATAAACAAAAAAACTAGTAACTATAATAATAACAAGATTAGAAGCATATGGATAAACTTATATCTCAGCCGATTTTAAACAAAATTAAATGACATTTTGCGTCCAAAAAAATTTGAGGTCTCATCTTTAAGGTAATGCAAAATAATGGATCATTTGTACAATTCCGCTCGCCACCACACCCCGTAAAAAAAAAACATGTTTTGACTTAAAAAATTGTCAAACTTTGACAACATGTATGGTAAACAAAAAATTTTTTTAGACTCAATTTATCAAGAGGACGAAAAAATTAAAACAATTTGACGTAAATTTCGCTTAATTTCAAGGACTTACGATGCTTTGGCGCAAAGTTATAATTTTTTGAAATTTACCTTGCATTTTGCGAGTTTTTGGGGCATAACTTAGTTAATTTTGGATGAAAATGGATGAATTTTTGACAAAAAAAATTGGAAGCCTCTTCTTTAAGGCCGTGCAAAATAATGCAACGTTTAAGCAATTCCGCTTCCCGCCTAACACCTAAGAAAAAAATTGTTTTTAATTTAAAAAATTGTCAAACTTTGACAACATGTATAGATAGAATACAATCTTTTTTATCAATTTATCAAGAAGGCATAAAAATTCAAAAAAAATTAGGTAAATTTCGCTTAATTTCAAGAACTTACGATTCTTTTCCGAAAAGTTCTGATTTTTTAAATTTATCCTGCATTTTGCGAGTTTTTTTTTGCAGATTGAGTCTTCAAAATGCTTCACAATTTCGAACTTTTCTCTTAACCGAAAAATGTTTTACCATTGAACACATTTGTTTGGTCGTTCAAATGGTCTCACTGTTCAAAATTTGTCAGAACTTTAAATGCGCAAATGCAGAGTAAATTTCAAAAATCGTAACTTCATGCCAAAACATTGTAAGTCCTTGAAATTAAATGAAATTTACGAATAATTGTTTAAAATTTTGAATCATAGAAATTTTTTTGTATACTATACATGTTGTCAAAATTTGACAACGTGTGGTGGGGAGCGGAATGGCTCAAATGATCCATCGTCTCGCATGATCTTAAAGATGAGACTTCACATTTTTTTGAACGTAAAATTTCATTCAATTTCGTTCAAAATCGGCCGAGTTATATCGATTTAAAGAATCGGTAATTTTTCTGATTTTTTGAGTGGCTCTTTTTTTTGACAAGTGTATATGGACCACTTTAAAATTTTTATATTTTTCATCAGAACTTGGCAATATTGTTAAAAAATAAAATTTTATAATTATTGTATATATACAAGAGTCCACCCTTAAAATTTATTTGAAATCGTATAAACAGTAGATATACCTAAAATGTATTTTAAATAGGTTTTCCGAAAAATTTGCATTACTGTATAATAATAAAATTACTTAGTGATAATCGAATAAATAATAAATTTTAAAAGCTTTAATAGGTTTTTCTTAGAAAGTTGAAAACATTTGTAAATTGTTAAAATAATATAATTTCCGTGGCCATTAATATAATCTTATAATTAATTTGATTAACTTCGGATAAACACTAAATCTAGAATTAAAATTTAAAAACTTTAGTAATTTTTTCTCAACACTGTACATCAGTGAAATTACAAAAAGTTTGCGGGCTCTAAAAGAATATTTTGTAAACATTTGATTAAAATCGGATAACTTATGTAACCTTAATAATTTTTAAAAATTTTAGTAATTTTTTGTCTCGTAAAATTAGCATCACTGGAAAAAATAAAACCACCTGGCTACAAAATAAATATATCCTGAAAATTTCATCAAAATTGGATAAACCGTCTAGGAATAGTTGCGATCATAAAATCTTGACTGTATGACGAGTGAACTGACGGACGACGAACACACGGACATCCTTATAAACTAAGTTCAGATTCGTCATCTATTCGGTTATATGTAAAATTATATATATATATATATATATATATATATATATATATATATACTGGGTGTCCCATTTTAATCCACCACTTGCAATAACCACTTGCAAAAAAAATGTTCCGGAAAAAAAGTAAATGGTTTTGAGGGGGACATCTGATGCAAAGACCCTTGCTCCTTTTGGACCCCCTGGGGGGCGGAAACGGGGGGCAACTTTGAAATCTTAAATGGAACCCCCTATTTTGTATTGCAGATTCAGATAGACCATTAAAAAGTATGTAAATTTTATTTTAAAACTTTTTTTTTATCTTTGATAGATGGCGCAAACAGCATTTTTTTTCTCAGTTTATCAGTCTTCAGTTTGAAAAAAAAGGTGTAACTAAGTACGATATTCAAGTTTTTTTCAGTTCTCTGCATTAGTTTACTGCATCAGATATCCCCCTCGAAACCATTAACTTTAAGTTAATGGTTTCGAAGGGGTTAATTTTAAGTTAATGGTTTCGAGAGGATATCTGATTCAGTAACCTTTGCCCTCCCTCTCTTCCCAAAGAACTGAAAAGAACTTGAATATCGTACTTAGTTACAACTTTTTTTCAAATTGAAGACTGATAAACTGAGAAAAAAAATGCTGTTTGCAGCGCCATTTATCAAAAATAAAAAAAAAGTCTCAAAATAAAATTTACATACTTTTTAATGGTCTATCCGAATCTGCAATAAAAAATAGGGGATTCCATTTAAGATTTCAAAGTCCCCCTCGAAACCATTTACTTTTTATCTGGAACATTTTTTTATCCGATGCACGATTTTAAAGTTATTGCAAGTGGCGGATTAAAATGGGACACCCAGTATATATATATATATATATATATATATATATATATTTATAAATTTGAAAATGTTATAGACATTGTACCAAAAACTATACTATACTAGACTTTTCTTTTCAGTCAAAGTGGTAATAATAAATTGTGCATTTTAAGTTTTCAAGTTCATATGAAATCGACCTACTGTCGTTCATGAATTCAATAAATGTAAATTAAAAAAAAATGCCATGAAATTATAAAAATGCATTGTCCCTGGCCTAACAAGAGTTGAACGTTATTATTTGTACACCTATATATTGTCATATTACATTCACTAGCACATTTTTACTATAAGAATATTTACTTGCATTTAAGTTGCAATAATTTTCTTTTAAATCTCACATCAGAATAATATACACTTGAAAAGGTACAAATTTAATAAACTTTAAAAAGTAAAAATTATTCTTCCCCAATATAGTATACTTTAAATATTTATTAGAAAAATGTAAGAGTAATAATTATATTTAAAAAATGACCCAAATTACCTTTTAAATTTAAAGATATTTTCGTTTTCTGTAAGATATTTATAGGGTAGTAATAATATTTTTTATTAGTGTAATATCTAATTTTATTTAGAGTTTTATTTTATTTAAATAATATAATACTTACAGACATAACAATTTTCATAGAAACATATAATAAATTTCATAAATATATAAATGTACATAAAAATACTATTATATACAATATCCGACAAAAAGTCTGCTTCATATGAGAAATTTTTTTATTATTTATGTTTTGAAAATTATTGCTATGGGACTTTTGTTTCTTATTTAAAAACTAAAAACACACTAGGCGAAGTACTGATATTACTTTCAATATACGTAAAATTAAATAACAAAGAAAAAAACATTCATCTTAATATATTTGTAAAATTTTTGAAAAAGGTTATTTGAAAAAAGCTTTAGAATGACATTCTAATAACATACAATTTTTGAGTTAAAAATACATGACGATTTTTTTAAATTTTTTCCGTTGTAATTTCTGCTTTATTCAAAAAATGTTTGTTTTCATTAATTTAATCATTATTTGGCAATAATATCACTCGCCTAAATGTATTATGATTTAAACTTTATCAATTTAAAAATTATTGAAAATTTTATAAATTTTTCGTAAATACGTATTGCCACTTTAATGCAACGTTGTCATATTTTGTCAAATTCATCATATTCAATGCAAAAAATATGCCATATAAGAAGAAAACACTCATATAAATAAAAAAATAATGTGTGTTTAAGTATTTAAATGTTATTGATACAAATTTGTAAACGATCGGTTTACTTATATGCGACGATGCGTTTTTAAAAGCAAACGTTGATTTGTTTTATTCCAGTAATCAGTTATATAAAATAGTTTTTAAAACTAAGTATAAATATAATATAATAATAATAATTTTATATTATTTTAGCAGTATATTAGTTTTGATAGTATTCAGTAGTTTTTATAACTTGAACTTTCAAAACTTTTCTGAATACAGTTTTATAATTTTTAAGTACCGCCCGACTTTCGCCGCCCCTTTGGCTTGGCGCCCGTGCGCACCTGACGCCTAGCACACCGGGTTGGAACTACCCAGTTAGTTTCTTACCGATACATACTAACCAGCACAAATCTCTCATCATTGTAAACTGCTTAACGAACTGGTCTAGATCAGTTTATTTATATTACCCTTATTACGTGTATTATTTTTATTTAAAAGGGTACATTTTACCTTTTAAAAGATTAAAATTTTAAAAATTATACTTATTATTAGAGTAAATTTTAGAAAATATCTTATTTGAAAAGTAAATATTCATATTTTTGTTTGAAATAAAGGTAAAATTGTAAATTTTTAAAAAGTAAATTAGTTTTTTACGCTTTTAAGAGAAATAATTAAAAAATTTACACATATCGTTTTAACGTTTAAAAAATAATTATTGAATAAATGTTAAGAAAAAATACATTTATGATATAACAATAAATCAATTATCCTTACAAAATTTTACTTTTTTGCTATACAATTTTGAACAGTGTATACGAAATCATTAATTTTATTTCAACAGTTTTATGTCTTCTGCACCAATGGCATAACTACAAATTTTGCCCCATCTGCAAAATTTAAAAATGGGCCCTATAAATATAAGTACATATTTCGTGAAAAGAGCATTTTTTAAACATAGTACTTACTTTATATTCAATAAATTTGCAAATTAAAACGACATAATAAAATTCTACAAAAAGCAGAGTACAAATGTGTGAAATAACTATATTTTGCCTAAAACTGAATAGCGCAGTGTCTTAGAATATAGACAGTATAGTAATTATAATTCACATTTTGCACAGATCTTTCTTAAAAATATTTTTGACCAACAATATGTAGTGAAATCATTTAGTAGTAAAATTAATATTTGGTATAATCTTCATTTATACAACTTTTTAATGTTTAAGTCAGCTTGTTGAGCGCCCCTCTCTTGCATTGTGGATTTTGCGTTTTATGCTATTGTTCTGCACAAAATGTTAAAAAAATAAAAAATTAAAATGTTTTATTTTGTAGATCTTGAAATATTAAAAAGAAATCATTACTTTAATTCAAAATATTAATAATTTACAGCCTTAACTTACATAAGTATATACAGTGTGACTAATAAAAGCCGCATCATTATTGGAAATTTTTCAATTAATTATATTTTGAAAAATCTAATTGGATTAATTGTTTTTGCTTATAAAAGAACTAAAGCAATAGTCTAATGTTGGCATAATTCAATTTAAAAAAATGTGAACTGCAAAATTATTATGGCAAATTTTTTTATTTTATGAAATCACTTCAAATTTATGATAGTCACTAATGATTAATTTTCAAAATAACGTATTAATAAAAAACATTGCTTATTTTTTTTAATTCATTTATTGAAAGACATTGTATTGCACATCGACACAAAATCGCATTCTAAACTAATTTTATTAATAACTTTTGTTAAAATAAATTTTGCCTTAAACTGAATGTCACGTGACAACATTTGTCTATTCTCAATTTAGTCCATTTATAAGCACAAACCATTGTCTTCCCATTTGATGCGAATTTTACTGGTCAAACTGTATAGTACTTTAGAAATTATTTTACCAAATGCATTCCTAATGTATAACATGCAAATTTCCGTTTGGTTTACGTTCATTGTATCTTTTGTACATGCTCCTGTTAGCACTTGCAAAAATTTGCCCCGCTTTAAAATGTTTTCAAAGATTACAGCAGTGTTTTTCAAAATTTGGTAGGCGTACCCTGCTGGTATAGTGTCGACTTGTATAAGTAATAACATTAATCTTAAACTTATTAGTGAGTTCCTTGTCAGGTTTGTATATTTTTTTATTATGCTCGTCTGTTTCAAATGTTCGATTGAGTGATATCATCTACAAAATTTTAAAAATTGTGGGACATGTTAGTTGAAATAGTTTGTAGTTGAAATAAGCATTCAATTATTTTGCAATACATCATACTTGTGATATGTTTGACCGTCTTCCAAGTTGTAAGTAAATGCTATAATTCTGGGAAACATTAGTTTATAGTAATTGTCTATGATGTTGTTTACGTTTTTCCTAGTTATCATACATTGAATATACATTATATATATATATATATATATATATATATATATATATATATATGAATGTGTGTGTGTGTGCGTGTGTGTACAAATTACACAATTAACTTTTTTATAGATAACACACGTATTTTTAAATATAAATACTTGTGGCTATGGCAATTTACATAAATATATAACTATCAATAGAAATATTATCGTGTAATATATCTCGTTGTTTATTAAACTAAACACTATTTTCTAAATTTATAAAAAGTAACGTCTTTCAATTCATTATATTTTAACATATATAACATTATATTTTGATATTGATCTTAAGAACACTTATAGTGTGTCCAGATATATAAAATGATAAATTTATATATCTGGACAAAAATGATAGATACAAATTCGCTTCAAATATAACTTCTTAATTGCAATTATAATGTAAATAATTTTAAATTTAGAGTGCAATCAAGATTACATATTTGGCAAATAGTGTCCGAATTAATAATATATTTGTATTTCCATAAAATATGTTTAATTTATAATAGCATCAATTTAATTTTAAACACTATAATAATACAGCGTTTCTTCTTCTTGTGATATAATTACAATTTCTTGTCAATTAATATATTTCATAGTAACGTAAAATAAATTTAAAAAATAAGTTATAAAATATACGTCAATAATTTGTTTCTAATGTTTTTCTTTTTTACTTTAAGAAAACTTAGTTAACCATGAAATAATTAAAAAAAAATTTCGTCAAAATATAATCTATTTCTTTATTATTTTTTTCGATTTGATTTCTAAAATTTATACTGATAAGCTGTCCCCAAATTTGATACGTTGTGTCCGAAATAGATAATAAGAAATGTACAAAATAAAATAAATTCTTGAAAATTGAAAGTGGTATTAAAATAAAACTGCTTTAGATTAAAGTTCTGTATTAATATTTATTTAGTCCACGTTTCGACAAAACTCAACGTCCATCTTCATCAGGATAAATAATACAAATGACATTACAGTAAATAACAGAATATAGAAACAAGTTACTAGGTAACTTGTTAATTATTGTTACTTATTAATATGTTTCTATGTTCTGTTATTTACTGTAATGTCATTTGTATTATTTATCCTAATAATAACCGTGAGTTTCGTCGAAACGTCGATTTTAAATAAATACAGAACTTTAACATTTAGTCTTGAAATTGGTTTACTGAAATTTTTTTTTAATAACAAATCAAGTATTTGTAAGCCAACCGGATGTGAGTTTAGTCTGTTCATATCTTATAAAACTAGTAGCCATACGAGATATTTTTTTATCTTTTTCTTTTAATAGAAAAATACAGAATATCCGGTATTACCAATAATTTTTAAAAGTTAAATTTTGTTAAAAAAAAAGTCATGTGAAAATTAAAGAAAAAACAACTTTATTTTAACAATAAATGTATAATTTTGTTACAATTCGAAAGCATGGAAACTTAGATTAGTTTCCATGCTTGAATACGTTGCCTCACGCAGTGTGACCTAATTTTATAATTAGTTAATTAATATAAAATTAATTCTTCGTTTCCACGCCGTTGTATTATAAAATAAGATAAACATTGCTTAAGATATGTTTCAAATTAATGTAATGTATGCGACTAGGTTACATTTACATATGAGTCTGTCATGATTAGTCAAAAATAGAAAAGTGTATATATCTTGCCGTGATTTCGTGGCGTAGTTGGTTAACACGCCTACCGCGATAGTATGAAATCCCGGGTTCGTATCCCAGTGAGATCAAAACATATTCCAAATTTATAAATTAACTAATTATAAAGTTAGTTTACTGCGTGCGTTAAAGCATTTAAATATTAAAATAAATAAGTATACAAATTTTTGTTTCGAGTAAATAAATAAAATAGTAAAAAATATTTTATTTTTATTTTGCATTATAAGTACCCATTGCTTTAATTTAACAATTTTGCAAATTTCATGGCTTTTGTTTTTAAAATTATTCCAGTTATAGATACACCTATGATGCTGTAACTTGTTTATTTTTAAACCACTCATACAGAGTTATTTCAATTTTTCATAAACTGTTTTTTTTTTTGCAACTTATTGACTTTAATTCCAATTTTTAAAATAAAGCTAAATTATTGATAGCGTTATTTTTGCTAAATTTCTTTCATGACAGATAGTACTTCGAAACAAACCTGATTGTAATGTAAAATTGGGCACAAAATGTGCAGTAGCAGTTTTAAATTCTGCAATGGAAACTATCGTTAGCTTAAAACACTAATACAAGTATAATCCCCGAAGTACCCGTCTTAACAAAGAAAACACAAAAAATTTGGAAAAACATATCTCTATTTCTCTACATAGTCTCCTTTTAGCTCGATATCCTTTTCATTGTTGGCAAATCTTTTACCACCGAGCCATTTTTTTAAGTTTGAAAACAGAAAATAATCCGAGTAGGCTAAATCTGACGAATAGGATTCGTGAGTAAACAATATAAAGCTCTATTTTGTGTTATATTGAAATATTTATGAAAAAAAGTATCATAAATATAAATATTTTCAGTACAGAACTAGTTTTAGCCTCCATCACTATTTATTTTTGACTTATACCAATTTATGAGAAAATATTCTCCATTTAAACACTAACGAAGAGAAAAATTCAAATTTAAAACTCAGAAAAATAAAGATAAGCTAGTTCTGCTCCAAGCTAAAAATATGTGTGTAATTGAAACTTCATTTTTTATCGGAACTTGACAATATCAATCAATAACAGAATATTTGGATGTTTGTAAAATCATCAAAAACTAACAAAATTAAAAAAAAATTAAGTTAAGAACAACAATTAATTATTGTTAGAAATTAAAATATTACTAACAGAATTTTTTATCGCTTTAGCAGACTAGAAATTTACTTAAAGCGCACTGAGAAAGATAGATATTTAACAAATTGGATAATAATAAGTAGATATTTATTTGAAATATACGAGTATGTTTACTGTATTCACAAATTTATACATTTTTAAAATCTACTCACATATATATTTTAATACTATATTAAGAATTAAGACTGTAATACTATATACAAATTGATGGTATTAAATTTTTGTTTTTATTATATTTATAGTTAATTTTTAAATATACTTATTTTGTTATTTTTAATATCTTGTGTTTGTGTCACCTTTTTAAATATAAATAGCGTTACGGTAAATATCCATTTTTCTCAGTGCGTTCTGACTCTTATAATTTTAAACGCCACGGTATCTAGTTTGTTCCTGATATAACAAATTGACTATGAATTAAAAAAAGCGAAACAATTCATTATTATCATAAACTAAATTAAAATTAATCTTTCTAGCTTTTTTGCTCTCCAAAATTTTTTAAAAATATTGTAGAAATCCAAATACCTCGGTTTTAATTAATATCAGTTTAAAAAACAATGTGACTGTCATAAAAGCTGGATTAAAACACCCGAAAACCGAGCTTATGATACAAGCTTAACTATTTTAAGTGACACATAATTCTATTGTATTTGTAATTTTTGTGTATTAATTTTTTAAATATTTGTCATTTGTTTTTTTTTTCCTTCTTTTTCTTACAAGTTGTTGGCAAGTAGAAGGTGAAAAATGGTTGATATGTTATTATCATCATAAACGATATTTATTTTTGCATAATATACAGGGTAATTCAAAATTAAACGGCATTCTGTATATGACGTGTTCCTCTCACCAAAATAAGAAAAAAGTTCTTATAAACAGGGGTCCTAAAATTTGTTTTTAGAATGTGGTGTGATAAGGTATTATCATCACTACATGATTAGTCTTTTATTATTTGTTCAACACCCTGTATTTTGATAACGCTGCATTTAAGGACCCCTGTTTATAGGAACTTTTCTTTTTATTTTGGTGAGAGAAACACGCCATATACAGAATGCCGTTTAATTTTGAATCACCCTGTACACAAACATAAAATATACTAATGCAAATATCTTACTGTAGTAAGGCTCTAGCAGTGGAATTTATAAAATATTTTAAATTTTTATTACATAGTTAGAATCTAAATTAATTTTTGGTGTCTATCAATTTAATATAAATTGATGCATTTACTAAATTTATTGGCAATGTTGAGGTAAATATAAATACAGTTAGTAATTGCGGCTACCCTCTTTTAATGTACAACCATTTTGATTTTAATTTATAAAAGTAAATTAAATTTCAAAAATTTGTTTTTATATCTGGAGAATTATCTTCTATTGCAAGGTTCTGAACATTTAAAAAATAAAATAAAAAAGTTTTAGATTTTGGTTCAGTATAATTTTTAATTTAATTTCAAAGTTTCGATATACTGCGCGTACTGCAGGAAAATAATTAGGAATGATATAAATAATAAACAAACAAAACCTAGAAATAAATATGTAGCTGACAAAATACAAGTTAACTAGATTAAAAATTTTTTTACTTATTAATAAATTAAAGGAAGTTAGATTTTATTTAAAACAGTGTTTCACAGTGATTTAAATTAACCCATAATCTCAAAAGAGACCCACAGCTTATACTGAGTTCCAAACTACTCAAACAGCCAATTATTGATTAAATTGTACAGGGTTTTAATAAAAAAAATATTTTTAATTTAAATTTTGATGTGACAACGGCGCAAATCACGGACCTTCAGAGTCCATTCAAGTAAATTTTATATTTTACTTACAAATATTTTCAATATAATATTTTCTTTCTAAACTTTAAATTAAATTGTTAAAAAATAAAATTTATATATAATTCAAAACGTAAAACATTGAAAGAACTATTTTTTTTATTGCATTAATTGAATGCAAAATTAAACAATTTCTGTGAAAATTAAAATAAAAAATATTCAATAACTACATATAACTGAGAAATTTCTTCCATATTTTACTTAAAAAAAATTTTAAAAAAATATAATTTTATTTTGCTATTTTTTGTTAAAAGGTAGAATATAAAGAACCTTTTGAAAATAAATTTTTTAAAGAAAGACATTTTAAGAAGCAATGGTAGTAAATCTAACCTAACTTAATATTATTTGTAAAATAAAATAAAATTTATAGAAAAACATTTATAAAAACCTATATACAGTTACAACTTAAAATTACAAGTATATAATTTCTGGAATATAGTTAAAACTTGCAATATTTATACTTTAATTCCGCTGCAAAAATTTTTAAAATGAATTTTACGTATAGTAGTTTCTGATATAGTGATATATATTTAAGAAAAATTAATAAATTTGTATATTTTTTATTAAAATAGATCTCATAACCTTTAATAGTCGTAAAACATAGCAAATAATAAAAAGTAGAAAAAAATACTTACAGCATTTCCTGGTAATAGTTTTACAACAAGATTTCTTCTTTGATATACTAGTGGATTCCGAATTACTTCTTGTTGAAAGTAAAAAATCTTCTGTTCTAGCACTTCCAGTTTCATCATTATTTTCTACTGGAACTGAAAGTTTATCAGTTCCAAACTGAAGTTTTTGCAATTCCATTTTATTCCAATTTTATATGTCCGTGTATTCACAAATATTTAAAAAAAACAACACTATCTACACTATATTCAACTACAATTTACATTGAACATATTTAAAAAAAAATGTAAAAAACTGTTTCTAGATTTTCGTATATAAATTAATGCACGTTTTGGAAGAACTTTTTTGATAAATTTGCTAACGATTTCTTTGTATACTTGGTTGATATGTTGATCTGTGAACAATAAAAATAGTTTTAACGTAAATGGAAAATTCATAATTTAAACATATATATTTTTAAAATAATATTATTACGTTTTTATGATAAGATTTGTAACATATATTCGTTTGTGAGTTCTAGTATTAAACTGATTTGTTTCAACTAAAAGAAGTATTTCTTGTGTTAAAGCAAGTAAATTCTTGATTTTTAGCACAAACATTTAGAAATACGAGGTTGCGCAAATGTATGAAAAGAAGTAAATAATTCGCAAGTAACAGAAGGTAATTAACTGAATTTTGAAACATAAGTATTTAGATAAAACCAGAATTTGATCCAAATATTTGCGTCCATACAAAAATACATTTAATTTTTGAATATTTATATTTATTTTTACAAATTTTAAATATACGTTAATTTCGGAATTCAACTATGTGCAATAAGGCTACTGCTATATTTTCTTTTACTTTAAAAATTATTATTTTGTATATAACAAGTCTGCTTTTGGTACGTTTAGCCCAATTTTTCTGAAATAAAAGTAGTCAAATTTAATTACAATATTTTATACTATAAATGTGCATATAATACAGAGTAAAAATATAATCTACATAAACACACACACACACACATACACGGGATGTTCGTTTGCAGGATGCACATAGACAGATTAGATGCTAAAACAACAATATTGACTGGAAAAATTTCTCGACTTAAATTTGCACAAACTGACACTGCTAATATTTATTAACTATTAATAAATTAAAAAATTTCAATGCAATAAAAGCATTCAGTTATTTATAATTATTTTAAATATCATGTTTAAAGTTATATATTTAGCATGATTAATATTTATTAAAATTTATAAGATCCTGCGTCAAAGTATCGTGTAACGTGAATCAATCAATAAAACAACGACCTACAATTCCAGCAGTCTGGGTTTCGATTCAGATCAACTGCATTTTTATTTTTATATTTTTTATTAGCGTTTTATTTCTTTATCTTAATTATAGTAATTATGCTATATACATTCTTAACAAATATATTAAATTCATTACAAACAATTATTTTATTATTATTATTACTCGTATTATTGTTTTTAATTATAGATTTTTAATTGATGGAAGCCAAATTTTATTTAACTTAGGTACATATGACACTGATAGAAAGCATTATAATGCCAACACCGTTGGAATTCATATACCGCATAAAAAAATCGCACAAAATTAATCCCACAAAAAGAACCGCACAAAAACAAGTTTGACTATATATGCTGATAACACTGTTCATGTAAGTCAAATATAAAAGACCAAGGTATATATATATATATATATATATATATATATATATATATATATATATATATATATAAATGTACATCACTTGAAAAAAAATGGTATCTGTGCTAGGAAAAATATTTTCTTTTAATTCCAAAGTAAATTTACGTACAAAATTGCAAATAAAATTTTAAGCATTTTGAGAAAAAAATATTATTTTGTAAATTAAAAAAAAATTACCACCAGTTTTTACAATCAGTAAATATTTTGAAAATGCATAAAAAACAATATAATTAAGAAAACTTTAAATAAAAAAATTTCTTCTGTAGTGTTATCGGAGATAAAGCATGTACACAAAGTTGCAAGAAATCGGTTCCGTAAGTGAAAAATTTATTTCAAAATTTAACTTCAGAGTTGTTCTACATTGGCCGAAATTTTTGATATTCATTAATGCAATGTACTATTAAAAATATTTAAAATAAATTTCCTGCTATTTGGTACACAAAATTTGAAATAAATATTTATAAGAAAAATTTGTATTATCATATTCTACGGACCTCAAATCATATTTTTCCGTAAAAATACAAAATAAATAAATAAATCAAAATTCAAATTTAATTACAGGAATAAAAATAAAGTTGCGTAGTTAATCACATTAAGTAACAACATTTTATGAAACTCTACCGTTAATTTATTATAAACTGCTTTAAGTAAAATATATAAATTTTACTGTATAGTGCATAATATATTTTTATTTTTTAATAATAATAAAGTTGAACGACCTTTGAATTGTAGTATGTACGAGTATGTGATAAAAACACGTTAAATATTCCACAAAAATCTTCTTTTATTAATAATTTCTTGTTGCAAAAAATATGCATTTTCTAATTTATAAGTAGCCTTGTAATATATTCTCATTATTGTTGTATTTACTGTTAGATATAAGTAATTGTTTAGTAAATTGATTAATATGATTCTCGAAAATGTTAATAATACAAAATTATTTGAATAATATTCCGCATTTTTAGTAATAAAAGTAATATTAAATTTCATTATATAATTAACGATTTTGTACATACATACATACATACATACACAATTACGCCATGTACCCAAAAGGGTGTGGCACAAACTCTTTTCATCATTCCGAAATCAGTTGCCTCCAAACATTCCTATCCAAACAAGCAACTTTCGCTTCATCCACATTCATAATTCCTCTCATACATGTTCTTCTTCTTGATTTTGTATTTATTGTAAATTATTACAATATTACAGAGAAAAAATTAAAGATCTTTTTCAATTAAATGATAAAATTTCAGATAATTTGTCTGTTTAATTAGGTAATATTTTTGAGTATATTGATTCTTTTCATCTACATATAAATTAATTAAAATCAATTCGTTATTTATTTCAAATAAAATTTAAATAAATAATCAAAAGCTTTACAATAAACGAATACTCAAATTTAATCAACTACTCTGAAATTGAAGCTTTAGTTCTTAGATAAAATAACTAAAACATTAGAAAAATCACAGTAGAATTACACGACAAATCTTCCTAAATAAATGCGAAAGTGTCCTTTTGGAATAAAGTATTTTAGAACGACGTCAATATTACGGTGACCAAAGGGCATATTTCATTTGTTTATTGTTAGTTTCCTCAAAATGCAAATACTTCTGGCAAGTGTAAATAAATATTATAAATAAATTTTCGTGTTTTAATTTTACACAATAAATCGTAGTACTACATAACATATATGTTTAAATAAAAAAAAATTTATGTCGGAAACTGTTAAAACAGAAACTTTTTGTTTTGCTGTATTTTTTGTATGTAAATAATAATTATTATTATTACTATTAGTCCATAGTATATCGTAAATCACAAAGAAAAATGACACAAGTAAAAACAATTCAGAAAAGTAGGAAAACTAATTAAAGTTTATTTTGTATTTTTCTATAACCACTATAACGCTATAGAATGTTTTGTCTTTTTTTGAGTAAATAGAAAATATTATATATAAAAAGAAAACAAAAAAATCTATAGTGCTATAAAACTTAGAGATTGATACAGAATGCATTAATTAATGTAAGTACAAATTATAAATTTAAAAAGAAAATATATAAATAAATTTTATACATAGTAATGAATTTGTTATATTAATAAAACTTGTAACTTACAATTTATTAGTAGTATTGAAAAACATTCTTCCCAAATAAAATAGTTTACAGCTACTGTTAATCAAAAAAAATTGATTTAAAGCAAAAGTTTTCTGGTAATTAAAAAAGAAACACATACCTATACTTAATTTTGTTGACAATGTAAGTCTGTGTCACATACAAGCAGTCATAACTTTTTATACTGTGTTTCCTCTTTCATATACGAGTACTAATTCACTTATTTACTTACATTCAATTTATTATATTATAGCATTTTGATTAATATATATTTGTAAAAATTTTGAATTTTGTTACATTTTTATCGTAAAATTCGAATCATTCTGTTATTCTTAATATAAATTTTATTTTTAGTATAAGTGTTAGTTTTTATTTTTTTAGTTTAAGTAACAGTGATAGATTATTCCAAAAATTTTATATGAAATTTATTTAAAATAAGTTTACAATTAGTTAAAAAAAAATACTAAATATTTATTGCTAAATTAAATTATACCACTATTATAAGTAACTGTTAAAACATATTTTACTAACATGTCAAAACAAAAAAAACATACCTGAAAAAAAAACACACAACACTTTTCGATTTTAACAACTTCAAACAAAACATGTGCACAGTGTAATGTCCAGTGTATAAATAAATTTATATAACGTAAATAAGACAAAATATATAACATATATAAAACAAATTTTTAATAAAATACATAAATATCCAGTTAATAACATGAAATTCGCTAACGTAATGTCAGAAAGTTATCAACTAAAAGAGATAACGTATATCCAACTGAATTAAATATTTTAATATAAAAAATTCAATGATTTCGTAAACTATTTCATTCAAAGATACTTGATTTCCGTATAAAATATTTCAAAATGTATTAACAACGAACTTACTTTACCGGGCATTATTGGATTAATATATATCGGAGCGTATAAACATAAAAAAATTTGATTCACCTCTAAAACTGAAAAATATATAAAAAAAACCTTTTTAAGAACCACGCTTATATTTAAACGCAATAAAAAAAGGAAAATAAATTTTTTCCTAATTATCCAAAATTTTTAGAAAGAAGTAAAAGCGTGGAGAGCTTAATCATACATACATACATACATACACAATCACGCCATATACCCAAAAGGGTGTGGCACAAACTCTTTTCATTATCTCAAAATCAGTCGCCTCCAAACACTCCTATCCAAACAAGCAACTTTCGCTTCATCCACATTCATAATTCCTTTCATACATGCTCTTCTATTCCTACTACTTGGAAACTTTCGCTCACGCAAAACACTCTCAATCATCATTACGAAATATATAGTTTCCTGGCGCTCCATGCTTTTATTTCTTTCTAAAAATTTTGGATAACCAGGAAAAAATTTATTTTCCTCTTTTTAGTGCGTTTAAATATAAGCATGGTTTTAAAAAAGGTATATTTTAAGTTTTTCAAGTTTTTTTTTTTCATAACTCTTTTATTTGCAGTTTTATATCTATTTACTTATAAAAACATTAATTTTTTATGATTATTCAGTAAATATGAAAAATTTACTTAAAATCGAATAAACAGTTATAATAATAATTATAATATCTTTATTTTTCTATTATTAGTAGATACATTTATCACAGACATAGTCAAAATAAACATTTGATATATACATAATAATGTTATATATTTACATATTCAGAAATATCATAATAGCAATTTTCTATTAAAAAAGATCTTAATATATTTTTAAAATTAAATTTAAATTATTTAAATTGTTTGAATTTTTTATATGTAAGGGTAGGTGTTTGTACCTATATTTTTACTGCATTGATATATATGGACCTTTTACACAAAATGTTAACCTATTGTAGGACAGTCTAAATTGTTATTATAACAAGTACACATATCACATTATTTGGAATGCATCAAAAATATGTTTATAACTTGTTAAGAGTTGATTTACCAGCCCCATACATCTTAATATTCGCTTTTGCAAGATAAATATTTTTTTTGCATGAATAGAATTTCCCCAAAAAACTTTTGTTTACAAGATTTTTCAATTTATATATTACATAATTTATTGTATAAATCATTTACTTGATTTTCCCACTTTGAATTTTGATCTATATGTATTCCTAAAAATTTGGTAGTATCGGTATTTTAATATTTTCAAACTGAATTAATTTTTTTTGGTTTGTTGTTAATTTGATGTGAATAACATAATTCCTGTTTTTGTTAAATTTAAAGTAAGTTTATTCTTATTACACAATGCGAACATTTCATATATGATTTTATGTGTTAATAAATGTTCTGTAGTTAAACTATTTATTACGCATGTTGTATCATCTGCGAACTGATATATTGCGTTACATGACGTAATATTTCGGGACATGTTATTAACATAAATTAGCAAAAGTAAAGGACCTAATATAGAACCTTGAGAAATTCCTTTCGTTAATACCGTATATTCTGATTTTAAATTTTTTTTTATAGTTATGCATATTAGCAGCAATGGTTACATATTGTTTTCGGTTTGATAAATAATATTCAAACAACTGATTTGCAGTTTCCCTAACACCTATATCATGTAAATTAAGTAACATAATTTTGTGATTGATTGTGTCGAAAACTGTAATCAACATCAGTATAAATCCTCTGTGGATTTATACTGATTACTAGTTATTATATTATTATTTTTAATAAAAAAAATTAATCTAAATAATCATCCACTTTTTTAATTATTTCCATCCCTGATAAACAAATGCTATTTATTCATCAAGGCGTCCCGGACCGTATAAGATGAATTCGTGTAATGTATAAAATAAACATAGGAGCCACCATCACTCATCGTACTAATCAATATCTTATTTCAGTCGTAGTAGTAAAAATAAAAATGTTTTTGTTTCATTTAATTAAAATCATGTCTCTGATAGTTCTCAAAATATTTATGTTGTACAATTTAAATGAAACACTTGGTACATGCAATTCAGTTAGTTATCTTATCAGTTTTTTAGAATGTTTATTTCATAAATTTGTTTATAAATAAAATATATCTTAAAATAATTGACGAAATACAAGTTTTTTTTTTGTAGAATTTGCTGTGCGTACTAAATGATTTTGAAAAAAAAAATTCAACAGTATGATTACCGAAAACATATCGTATATCACAAAGAAAAGTAACACAACTCAAAATTGAATTGAATTACGTATTCATTAGAAATAGTGGCATCACTGTAATTTTATTTATTTGAATTGTCATATTAGATTTTTTACCGTTTCTTCCAAAGACGACATAGTACAGTGTCAGTGCCTAGTCAAAAATAAATCAAATTTGCATAAAAATATTTTATACAGCTCCCAAATGATAAATCTGACTTTAGTTAGTGAAAATGTATGTGCATGTAGCTCTTTCGGTTGTCAATTAAGATTTTGTTGTTGCAAATCCTTCTACTTGCGATTTATATCAAACTTTCAAAGCATATTTTCTTCACCCAAATGGTCATATGTTTTTTTTGTATTGTCACCAACTTTTGAAAAAGAAATATTAAAATTTTTATGATTTTAATTTAGCAGTACTATTTATTGGATTGCAATCAAATGTTTACAGAAAATTGTACCTAATTGTAATTTTTGTTAAATTGTCAAGAAAGATTTTTCGTAATATTCATAAAAATTAAATAATTTAATTTTTGCATAGTGTTACCAATATTTTAAAAATAATGAAAATTTTAGTTTGGCTACATTATTTATCCGATTTCAAACCATTTCTTGGAAACAGATTCTAGAACACATAAAAATACGTAATTTTATTTTTAAAAAACGTCGCAAATTTTCCAAAAAAAATAATTTTAATTTTGAAAGTATTATTAATGTAATTTTACTTAAATTTTCAAAACACATTATTCATTGTTCACCAGATTTATATAGTTTTATTTTGGTATATTGTTTTTTTTTTTCTTTCTTGGAATGCATGCTAAAGTCAAAATGGTTAATATGCTTTTAAACGTGTTAATATTAATTATACATGAATTTTTTTGTTTTTTAATGTAAATTTAATTTTTATGAATAATATTAATAACATAAAACTTATTTAATACCTACTATTTGTTTCTTCTGTATGTATGAAGAAGTTTGGTGCATATGAAGATGCATTGAAAATTATAAAATAATGTTCTAATGCGATGGAATTATAGCCGATGCTTCAACTTTTACTAATTTTTAACAAATCGAAAAAGAACAACCCATTCTATAACAGCAGAACATTGACAGTAAGTGCACTATAACCTAGCATAGTACGAGTACATAAAAGTTACGATAATTGAGTGAAGAAACCATTATTCTACGATGAATCGTTTAGTAAAAAAAATTCAAAACTGAATTTTTGAAAATTTCACAAGGGGGGACCCTTGGGAAATCTGAAAAAATTCAGTAAAATAGAAACAAAATTTAACTATATAATAGCTAAGTAACTTTTTTCTCTACCTCATTCTGGTTTGGCAGGAAAAATTATTAAAAATTCAAAAATGTTTTTTAGAATTTTTAATAATTTTTCCTGCAAAATCAGTATGAGGTAGAGAAAAAAGTTACTTAGCTATTATGTAGATACATATTTTCTATATTTTACTGAATTTTTTCAGATTTTTTTGAGCAAATTTTGAAAAAAGTCTTATTTTGAAAAAATCCCAAGGGGTCAAATTTTCAAAAATTCAGTTTTTAATTCTTTTTACTAAACGATTCATCGTAGAATAATGGTTTCTTCACTCAATTATCGTAATCATTATTCCGCATTTTTCCATATCATGATTATTTTCTTAGACATCATAGTTTTTGAGAAAAAAAATAAAAACCAGAAAACCAAAAAAAAATTCTAGCGTCCAAACGGCACATGCTAGCAAATTAAAGCTAAAACCAAATTATAGAACTTTTTATTGTCTATCAAAAAGTATTCTAAGTATTTCTCCGAATTTTACTCGAGAAAGTAGTATATCGCAAATTATCGAATTTGCATGTTAAACGCCCATACGAACTTAACGAACGAACACCCGATATATATATATATATATATATATATTTATTATATATTATATATATATATATTATATTATATTATATTATATACATAGACGCCCACAGAATGTTTTTCAGAGGGATGCAAAAAATTTCGGACGAGGGGGATAAAAGTCCAAAGCCATATTTTTCGAAAAATGTTTAAATAATAATAAGTCGCGTTTTAATTTACCTTACAAACACATTAACACTTTACAAAAAAAAAAACACTCATGTGGAAAATAAAGTTATGTTTTATAGACAATGAAGTCTGTCAATTACATAATTTTCCTATTTTTTAATCGTTTTGCATCAACTCTTTGTTTTATTTAATTGTTTCATTTGTCCTCTCCCATATATTCGTAAATTTCTGGCATATTTAGATATTTAGTCTGAAACCAGGGGGGTGCACGTGCACCCCCTTGCACCCTCTCGGGGCGCCCATATTATATATATATATATATATATATATATATATATATATATATATATATATAAAATTAAATTTTACTTTTGAAACTTGATAATCTTTGGACAAAAATCTTTGTTTACTGAATATATTTGTGACTTCTCTCTTTGTTTATATATAGTAGTGCTGGAAACCGAATTCGGATAATATTGGAATTTGGATCTCAGATTCAAAATTTGTTTTAAGCATACTATTTGTACGATTTAAACTAAATTTTTGAACAGTGTTGCCAAATTTTGGTGAAAAAATTTTATAATTTTATTCCAAAAATTGGTAACATTATAATAAATAAAATTATGCATTTGTTATGGAAAGTATATATGTGATATCAAAGTGGTCTATATATGGGATTACCCATATACTTCTAATCTTGTTTTCTTAACGAACATAAGATATAATTATTAAAAGAAATACAAATAACTTTCATTATGATAACTATTGTGGATAAATATATATATATATATATATATATATATATATATATATATATATATATATGTATATATATATATATATATATGTATATATATATATATATATATATATATATATATATATATATGTATATATATATATATATATATATATATATATATATATATATATAATAATAATATATGCTGAACTAAGAAAAAAAATACGAATACATTATGTAATATTAAAAATTTTAAAAATTTATTAAGGGAATAGAAGTTACCGAAAAAAACTACAAACAAAATAAAATTGTAAATTGTCAAATTAGATATTTAAATTATAAAAACTATAATATAAATAATTATTTTTATTTAGTTAGTTTTAAAATTATTAAAAAATAAATTACAAATTTTAAAATAGAAAATATGTTGATATGTTATTTATAAATTACTAATCATTGTAGAAAAATATGCGAATTTGCTATTAAAATTATAGAAAATTATAAAAATTAATAAATTTATTCTACTTGTATACAACTATTGTACTAAAATCGTTGAATAAATTTTTATTGAACTTAGAAGAAATTAAAGTATTTTTGAAAGAGTTTTTAGCAAGTATTTAGAGTTCTTTCTAAAAGCATTTTTAATTAAAAAGTATTTTTTTAAAGTTAATTTTACATTGTATTTTTTCTTTATTAGGTAAATGTAATTACATAGTTTGTTATATATTTTTATTGCATCTAACATTTCAAAATCTGAACAAAGCTAAATAGAGTAATAATAAACAATATAATACATATATATATATATATATATATATATATATATATATATATATATATATATATTTAATATTTATTTTAAAATAAGACAAGTTTTTTAAATATTAGGTTACATATTATTATTACATGTAAAGTGTAAATAATAAAATAAATAAATAAAAACATACCATAATATCAATAATATCAATGCACTTGTTTGAAACCCGGAAATTATAACCTCACTTTGAAACAGACTTAATCACAAAGTCAACAGTGTAAACAGGCTTCATACATGCAATCTAATCGCAGCAGCAGTTTTTATTCCCGATGGTGATTGTCAACGGTCTTTAATATATTCCATGGTGCTGCATAGGAGGCAGCAAATTGTCAAATGTCTTCAAAAAACAAATGTCAATATACTGACTGCTATTAGTGAATTAATAAAACTGAGTGCAATGTATGACGGTACGTATACTATGATTTGCATTCAACTAAAAGTTTAAATGTGATTGTATGACTGTATTGATAGTGACCTTGGTGGGGGTCGAACCCCAGTACTAGTCACCAAGTCTCAAATGTGTCTAGGTTCTGTGATAAAGCGGTTAAAAGTTAGTTTACTGTTGCAACAACAATTAAATGAAATCAACTATTACTTTTTTCTATTAAGATTTATCATTTTTATTTACAATAATTTCATTTCTTTCAGAAAATAATTATTATTGTAAAATTGTGTTGATTCATTGAGTTTTTGAAATATTTAATAACACTTGAATTGTTGAAAGACTTGATATTTTTGATTTTTTTAATATCTTCATCTTTAGCTGTTAACTTATAAGACGAATTTTTATGTTACGTATCATTGTTGTCATTTGCATTTTAGTTTATTTTATGTAAGTAATTTATATTATTAATAAACTTTTATCAAAATTATAAAATAATTATAACATTTACTACTTATATTATGCCATATCCTATGCCATATCCTATGCTAATTGAATAACAAATTTACAATTTATGTAATTTTAAATAACTGTATAGCCAAGATTTACAAGAGCAAAACGTAATTAAAATAATATAAAAATTTACAAATATTTGAATAGTTATTATTAAAAAATCAAATAATCTGTAAAAAAATAACACGGGGTTGAATAAAAGGTTGAATTTTCTAAGCAATCAGCGTAACTAGATCCCTGTTAAAGTGTCAGTTTTTCAATTTAGGGCCGCTTAAATTAATTAAATTTTAAGAAAATTATTAGTTTTTTGAAATAGTCATTATATAATTTTTTTTGGACACTAAAAGTTTTTTTTTTTTAATTTGATAAATCAGGAATAAATTGTGAAGTAAAGATAAATTTTGAATACTTTACCCTTTTTTCCAAAAAGTTGGCAACACTGTACAATAGTAAAATTATATAATTTATGTGGGCAGTAAGAAAATTTTTTGCGAAAATTTAATTAATCTCTGGTAAATAATGTAGCCTTAATAACAATTTTCAAATTTTAGTAATATTTTGCCAAATTTGGGAAAAGTATACAACTGTAAAAATATATAATGTATGTATGTGAACACTTGAAGAATCTTATCTGAAAATTTGATTAATTTCGAGAAATAAATATATTATCTAAATTTTTAGTATTTTGTTTCTCAGAAAGTTGAGAATACTGGAAAACAGTAAAACTAAATAATTAATGTAGACACTAGAGAATATGTTTTAAAAATTTAATTAATTTCAAATAAAGAATGTAGCATTTATCTTTTTTTTAATTTTAGTAATATTTTTTGCAAAGTTGGCAACACTGTACAATAGTAAAATTATATAGTTTACGTCGGCACTAGAAGAATCTTTTGTGAAAAGTTTATTAATCTCGGATAAATAATATAACCAGGTTATTCTAAAAAAGTATTTACAAAGTTTATCTGAAATATTTTTTATTATTGTTTAATTTTACCTATATTGCAAGTAAAATTATTACTTCCGCTAAGTGTTTTTTACTTACTAAACAAACACCAAAAATTTTCCGTAATAATAATTTACAGAAAGCAAATAAAAAAATTTTCTATACGAGTATAATGCAAACATTTTGGCGGACACTATATATATATATATATATATATATAAAGTTAAAAATTTCGTGATTTAAAAGCAGTCTGTTAGGGCTTTTTTGAAAAAAGATTCTTAATTGAAATATTATCCAAATTAGTATTTGACCAAGATACACATTTTGTAACATGTAAACAATTTTGTTTTCGTAACTGTGAAGTTGCTGTTAGACGAGAAATATATTGAAAATTTAAAAATTTCAGTATCAAGTTAACCGACAGCATTTCCCACGACAATTTATTGCTGATAACAGCAAAAGTCATCATACAACTATCCAAATACGTCATAGTGCCCCCACTCAATACATTGTAATTATGACATTTTTTGTAAGATTTCGTTTGAATATAAATGTTATAACACTGAACTTCTGTAATATTGTTTTGTTGTAAATAAAATTTTTAAGTAACAAATAATATTAAGAGGGAGGGACACTCACTTACTGGCAGTACCCTTTGTACTATACCATCTCGTGCTTTTATCAAGGAAAACAAAAAAATTGGTAAAATTCTACAAAATTTCCAATTTTTACAAGCTTACAAAAATTTACACAAATAATATTTAAAAAACTTACAAAACAGAGATACAAATTCATCTTTCTTGAACAAAATAACATATAATTTATCAACATATCATAACCATAAAATTTATCTTAAATTTCAACGAGAAAACAACACCATGTTTTTTTTGTTTTCATTAGAGAGTAGTTATTCCTGTTAATAGCCAAATCTTATAGATGTAAATCATGCACCCTCGGTGTATTTCCAGAAATTTAATTTTATAATATAATTTAATTTTTGATTTAAATTCTTTTTGAATTAAAAATGTTTGAATAATGATTTGATAATCAAACAGTATAGGTTGAATAATAAAATCACTAAAAAACATATCAAAATTATGTGATATCAGTTTCTGCATTTAAAGAGTTGTATCCAGAATTATCATTATTAATGTATATTATTAAAAAAATATGTATAGATATTAATTTTTTTTTGAACAATGACACAATACAGGTTTATTTTTGAATTTTCGGACATATGAGACGTTACTATACTATGAATATTATAGAATTTGCTTTCTAAAGTACCAGTCAATATTGGAATCTGTTTAATAATATACATGCATATATACACAACAACGTCATGTATCCAAAAGCCAGTGGCACAAACTCTTTCCACTATCCCGAAATTAGTTTTCTTGAAACGTTTCTGTCCAGACAAGTAACTCCAGCTTCATCCATATTCATGACTTCTCATACATGCTATTCTATTCCTACTACTTCGAAACATTTGCTCAAGCAAAACATTTTCAATCATACCACTCCATCCACTCATAGGACCCCCATGCAAATGTACACTTTCAAAATCATTCACATATATTCTTTTAACCAAACGTTTATTAGAAATTCAACCAACCATCTTAACTAACTAAAATTAACTTTTTCAACAACATTTTTTTTCAATTTTACGCTCATCATTCGCTAATCAATTTCGAACCCGATTCATTCTCATTACACAACATACGCCACATAAAAATCTCAAACCCAAAATTCAGTACCATACAATAACGTAGGCACTAAAACAGCATTGTATATACTCAAACGGGCTTCTTTGGAAACATTTACATTTCTAGTAAAACTAGCCAAAGCACCCAAACCTTACAACCAGCATTAACTCTCTTTTCAATATCACGATTAAAGCGATTACTCTCAGACAATAAACTACTCAAATACACAAATTAATCTACTTGTTCTACACGTGCACCATCAACAGATAAATTACATTCAGTCATCAAATCACCCTTCTCAAAAACTAATACTTCGCACTTATCAAGATTCAACACAAGATTCATATCCTTACCTACAACATTAATTCTATCAATAATCATTATAAATAAAAAAAAAAATGTAAAAAAAAAGCTTAGTTATCAGATGCTAAAAGGAAAGAGAAAGACAATTTATACTGTAATCAGGAAACAATATATATAAATTATTATTCACAAAAATTAAAAATTATGTCACCATTACAATATCTTTATTTAGACATAATTTTCAGAACTTCTTGTTTTTCACATTAGTTCTTCGTGTCTTAGCAAATAACTATAAAAATACAAACGTCTTATCTTTTAAATCAGGGGTCGGCAACGCGCGGCCCGCGGGCCGCATGCGGCCCTTTGCAAGTTTTTATGCGGCCCGCTAAGCACTATAACTTTTATATTCTAGCTAAAATAAAAATTAAAAAAAAAAAAACATTTTCTTGTAACGCACTATACATTCATACTCGCCTGCCTATCGCCACAAGTCCATGTCGCCATGCCTGTCGCGTCACCTCGTTTACGTACCACTCGTGATTTTTTAAGTTAAAAAACGAGATTGAAATATTTTTGACAAAAAAAGAAAAAAATATACCAGAATTATCGAATCATAAATGGTTAAGCGAGTTAACTTTTCTTGTCGATATTACAACTTATCTAAATAAATTAAATATAACATTGCAAGCAAAGGAAAACTAATCAATGAGTTATTCACAGAAATTAAAGGTTTTCAACTAAAAATAAAATTATTTATTTCTCAGCTTGAAAAAAATAATTATTGTCATTTTTCTACTTTGCAAACGTTTTTAACAAACAGTGACAATCAGTGTATTTCAAGTGATATTTTTATTGATTCATTAAAATTATTGGATAAAAATTTTCAAGATCGCTTTCAAGATTTTTTTGCAAAAGAAAATGATATATTACTATTTGAAAATCCTTTTAAATTTGATATTTTAAAAGCGACAGAACATTTACAACTAGAGTTAATTGATTTACAATATATATAAAAATAATTTTGATGAAAATAATTTAATTTCTTTTTATTCAAATCTCCCAGAAAGTAAATTTCCTAATTTAAGAAATTTTGCAAAGTCAACGATTTGCATTTTTTCGAGCACTTATTTATGCGAAAAAACTTTTTCAAAAATGAATTTTATAAAATCGATATACAGAACGAGATTGACGGATGAAAATTTGCAAAACGTTTTGAGGATTTCAGTTTCTCAAATCCAACCCGTCATAAATAAATTATCGAAACACATTCAAGAACAAAAATCTCATTAAATTACAATGTTATTTTTAATAGAATAAAATAAATAATTTTCTTTTACAAAAATTGTCATCTCTTTATTCTCCTATGTGTGTATTCACTGAATAAAATTGTTAATCACTAATTTTCATTTTATTTTTTTAAATAATAGTAATATTTATATTAATTTTTTTTTTACTTTATGTTTTTGCGTCACATCAGCATCTATGGTCACTAGTGCCGGGTCTGGTATATTAGAATGGTTACATATTACATTACATTTGACTGTACGGCCCGCTTAAAAATAATTGTTTTGAAAATGGCCCGCCGTCCAGAAAAGG